>JBBBDQ010000851.1:5022500-5037500 GCA_037127315.1 Ascarosepion bandense
ACCTTTGAAATACGGAAAATCTAAACATACCTACTCTTATTGATTTCAAACCAGACGCTTAAAAAAATGACAAAAATTATGGAAATATATTTCAACCCACAAAAAACAAAAAATAGAAAACAAAAAAAAAAGCAACTCCGTTTACAGATATCGTGGTAGCAGAGCCATCAGTGACCAAATACGTCTAACCATTTTCACGCACAACATCAATTCTTGTTATTGTTTTCGGGTAATTTCTAAAAGTTCCGCACGATTGAATTACGATCTCCATGCTGGTAAGATAAAAAAAAAATTAGATACTTGACAATTCGACTATGATCAGATTCGAAACCGAATGTTGGAAACTTCTAACAAATTCTCACAGAATATATAAATATATATTATATATATAAATCTTACATAGGTATCACACAAATGCTAACAACAGAGTCTCTCTGATAAAAAGCAACATTAAATTACCAGACAACAGAAAACTCTTTGTATCACAACACATTCACAAATGCAATGAAGGTAATTTTAAAATTATAAAATATCAATCAGACGATTACTCTTAGCTCCAAATACAAAGAAAAAACTTCATAGACAAATTTAAACAAGCACTGAGCAAATCATAACCCCACACACGTAAGCAAACAATATACAAAATGTATATAGATATATTTGCATTATATAGGTTTTCTTTTCGTAATGCAATACTTACATATGTGTGGAAAATGGGGATATAAATATACACACTGGCAATAACAAAGACACTGACCGGAACACACACACACGCATATACACACAAATATATAATACAAAGTGCATGTATATACTATATAGGTTTCATAATAATAATATATGTCTATACAGAACGACTATGTAGGCGTATAATGGCAAAAACAAACATGCTAGTCGCACCACACGCCTGCACAAACACACACTCAAACATATGCAATCTACATATAAAAACACAGACACACAAAAAATACACTAACAGAAACACATACGCATTCACACACACATATTCACAGTCATATTTACGCACATACATTATAGAAAAGCACAAATACACATTTACACAAACAGAAAAAAGAATACCTAAAAAATAAAAAAAAAACAAAATACACAAGAATAAAAAGAGAAAAGAAGAAACAAACAAAGGAAAGAAGGAATAGGCCATTTAAGATATAGATATATACAGTGGAACCTGTTTTATGCGACCACCCTGGTCTCATACGACAGGTGGTTGCTCACTAAAGGCTCATTGTCATGACCTATTTACGTTAGGAACGTATATTTCACACATCAGAATGTACATATTAGAATGTTACCATGTAATCCTGTAATAAATAAATGAGAACATAATAAAATGGCCTAACTTTAAAGAAATGTATTCAGCATAATTCATTTTAAAATTTCACAAACGTATTTACAACGGTCAACAAGAGACCAAAACATTTATTCGCAAAAAATATTTATTAAGTGGACTTAAAAAAAGGTCCGTTGTTGCTTTCTTTTTTGTGCTTGCACTAGTACTAGTCATTTCTTATAAAAAATGTAGGTTGGAAAAATTCCCAACGTTTACAGTTTCAGTTTTTTTCTTAGAAGAGAGTGATAGCAAAAGAGAATCTCCGATAATACATAAAAAACATACAAAAACTGACAGCGATCGTGGGTGTGTTTAGAAAAACAAAGAGATAGAGATAGATATACCCAGACAGAAATAGAGTAGATAGATACAAAAAAAGGAACGAAAGAGATAGACATTTCAGAAAGGGATATAATTGTGATTTTCCCAATCACTGAATTTATCCAAGTCAGTACAGAGACTGCGATAAATCTTTGAACATGTCAAATGCAAACCATGTTGTACAAAACAGCCAATGTTTGACCGTGAGGTGAACACAGGCAATGTACATTTCAACAAGAAATAACAGTTTGATACAACACTACAATAACAAAACCATGAGGAAGTGTTCCTGATTTAGATCAAATCAAAATGAAATAGATTACTCATTTAGTTTCTCCTAATTTAGAAGTTCGCAGTATACGACCAAAATTCAGTTTTTTTAAGTGGTCGCTTGATCAGTGATTTTCAGTGATTGATGTTAGTCGCTGGTCGCGTTCTGGAGCTGGTCACTCAATAAGGATCAATTAACATTAGCAAATTGTCCGTGCATAGAAAAACGGTTGTTAACAACAGGTGGTCGCTGACGAAGAGGGTCGCATATGATAGGTTCCACTGAAAGATAAAAATAGTGACATCTCTTTTGCTTCTCTAACCAAATTTGATTATTGTTTTACGCATCAACCAGAAAAGACATTTGCCGGCCAGTGTAAGACAAATTCAAATGACTACTACTACAACTAAGCACTAAAAACAATTGTTTAAAAATATTAAAATAAATAAAATATTTTTATATGTACGACCAGACATTCTTCACCGGAAGAGGGTCACAAGACCCGAAACAAGTGCTGTGAAATATGCAAAAATATTTTTTTTAAAAAATGCACATAGTAATCAAACCCGTTTGCCCCTTTTTGTCTTTTTCAAAGATATACTTTTCTCTCACTGGAACAACAACAATCTTTTCCGTATATATATATTTACACACACACACACACACGCACACATTTATATATATATATATATAAACTTATTTTATAAATGGAACTTTGTCTGTGTGTATGTGTGTGTGTCTGTGTCTGTTTCTGTCCGTTACCTATAGACTCCGAAAAGGCTGAACCGATTTTCTTGAAAATTTACACAGCTGTACTATAAGCGTCTACGAGTGTTCTTAGCTAGGTTTTGCGTCAAGGTACCCCCGATAAATATCGAAAATCGATAATCGAAAAAATCGGGTTATAGAAGGAGTGGTCTGATTTTAATCAAATTTGATACACTCATAGACAAAGACATAAGAAACGATATTCAGAAGTTTCAAGGTTGCAGTTCTTAAAATAGGGCAGAAAATCGATTATATATATATATATATATATATATATATATATATATATAAAAGGCAAGATATTTGTGTGTGTGTCTGTTTATCTGCCTGTATGTCTGTATTTTTCAGCCCTTTTATTTTAGTATTTGCTTCGGGTTTGGCTCTAAGTAGGCATAATTGTTGTTCTTAGTCTCAGCCATGATACCATTTAGTCAGAGGACTTATTTAGCCTTCAAAATTCAGTTTGCAACGAAAAAACTTATTTGATATCAATACCAGGAAATCAAAATTTGACTTACATCAATTCATTTTTCTTTCAGTTTACAGTTTCGCTTTATATAGAAACAACTATTTCTTTTTAGTCTTTCGTGCCAACGTCCAAAGTGTCTGAGCTCCAGGACCATGGATTAGTTTTAAAGCTTTCATTACACCCGAGCAACGCCGGGCTATACCGCTAGTTGCATATAAACTATTGTTTTTTTTTAATCCTTTTTATTTCCAGTTAATAATAGTTCTTGGAGACCCTCATAATGACAGGCCAGATAGAAGGAAAAAGAGACAGAGGAAGGCAACAGATAACATATTTGAAGAGCCATATCAGTTGGATGACGGAACGGGTGTTGCTAGGTGTAACAGGAGAAAACATACTAAGAGCCACCAGGTACGGGGAGACGTGGAAAAGGACAGGGCACATAGAAGAAGAAGAAGAAGAAGAAGAAGAAGAGTGTTAGCTTAAATAACTTTTAATTGAAGTCACCGAAAAATTTCATTGTAAATGAGAAACATTTGGGACTGCGCATATATTTAAATTGCCGTATTCCTTTCAGAAAGAAGATGTTCCACATTTTCCCTTCTTTTATTATAAGTTAATGGCTAAGTTAATGGAGATCTTTTTCACCGTTTTCTTTTTCTTTTTCTTTTCAATAGTTCTGAATTCAATGCTGTCTTCCTTCTAGTTTGGCGGGCACGTGAGACTAGTGAGCGTGTTATTTCCTTCATAGCTAATGAGAGGGATTAATGTCTTTTCTTGCTAGTGCAAAAATGAACGAAACAGACAAAGATCTTTCAACGCTGACGAGTTCAGAAAGGGTCCGTCTGAAGTCGGGAGGAATACTTGTACTCCGTGGAAATGACATCGCAAGAATCAGGAAATGCCAGGGATGGTTTACTCCGATTCGGTCAAGGAATCTAACGCCCAAAGCAGCCGCTTGTTCTGAAAGAGCAACTTCAATCAGCAATCAAGCTCTCCTCATTGCATTTCGAAGCTAGCAGCATGATAAAAGGCACAATAAATAAATAAAGACCATACAAAATAAAAACATAACTCACTCTATGAACTCGGTAATTTCACAAAACATGGACGATGGGTTTCACTTGATTTAACCTGTTTCCAGTTTAATCACAGAGTCAACACTTCTTCATCAGTAAAACGCGATGCCAAACCACTTCCTTAAAGTATTATCACCAGTTGAAATGCGGGTTCATTATCTTAAAAAATTAGGTAATATTTATTACCCAATAAAAGGATTGTTCCTGTGCAAAAAGCAGAATTACATACTGAGAAAAGGTAATACTCTGGTAAGATTTAAAATGAATTGTCTATTATGGGCAATCAATTCTGAAAACTAATTTGATTGAAAGTATGACACCAGTCAACATAAAAAAATCGACCAATCAGAAAGTTGTGATACTATTGCACGAATGCGCAATACCGCAAGCTGAAAAATGTACATGAATATTTTATTTTTCCGTTCGAATATCTAAGTTTTATTTCATCCAAACTTCTTTTCCGATTTTGTTCAATCGGTTAAACAACTTTTCCGATCTTTTCGGTATTTCCTTGTATGGCATTTGATTGATTTTTTTTTTTTGTGGGGGAGGGTCTCGGTTTATCATCAATTTGCAAATTATTTAAAGCTTGAAAATATTTTTTTTTATAATTTACTGATAAAAGTCTTACTAATCAAATTGTAGCAGGGGTAGGAATTATAGTTATAACTTTCCCAACACTATTTGTGCCTAAGTGGATACAATGAAAGCAACTGGATTTGGAATTCGGCGATCCGATATAGAATTCCAGGCTGTTACCCATTACAGCACCAGCACATCCAAAGCAGGCGTCTATTTACGTACTGTCCCGGCTAGATGCTAAATTTGGAAGAGGATTAAATTACGAAGCCGAAAGAATTTATGATAAAATGAAACTTGCCTGTTTGATGAGTTTATTTAATAAAAATGAATTAATCTATAATCTTGATTAAAATCGTAATTGCACAATGAATATAAGTAAGTTATATATTTAAAAAATGACGAGACATTCTTCCTAACAAATAAAAAACAAATAAAAAACAAATACAATAACAGATACAAAGAGAGAGTGTGTCTATGGGACAAATTTAAAAATTACTTTCTTTTCATACGTATATATTTGGATATTATTTATCTGGATGTTTCTAATACATTCTCTTAGCTTTTTATATGCGTACTAGCAGTATAGCCCGGCGTTGCTCGGGTGTAATGAAAGCTTTAAAACTAATCCATGGTCCTGGAGCTCAGACTCTTTGGACGTTGGCACAAAAGACTAAAAAGCAATAGTTGTTTCCGGTTCAAGCGAAACCGTAGACTGAAAAAAAATGAATGGACGTAAGTCAAATTTTGATTTCCTGGTACCGATATCAAATAATTTTTTTTTCGTTTTAACGGAAGTTTTATTAGTGGGTAGAACACTTTAAATTGCGAAGAACAAGTGTAGCAGACGAAAGACGATATGGTCTGCCATCAACATTGCGCATGGATGAGCACATCCACAGGGTAAATGCCTTGATCAATAAAGAACGAAAAGTCACATTAGCACAAGTGACGGCAATTGTGCTTATTATTTATGGATCTGCACAAGTCATAGTACATGATGGCTTGTGTTACCTTAAAGTTTCTTCGCGTTGGTTGCGCGAATAGGCGGTGTGGACGTGGCTACATTTTGGAAAAGATGAAAAAAATTGTTGAACGACAGAAGAGGTGCATTGACGTTCAGTCAGTCAGTTAAATGCCATACGTAATATACGATTGGGCGATCATGCCTCGAAAGAGACATGACTTACTGGGCAGAAGATTATCCCGCAATAGGTTGCCATTGCTTTCTGCGGTAGACTTGTTGTCGACCAAGGCTATAGAACACATTCTGCCTTGTTTTTTAACCCATAACTGGAGGGAAGAGACGGATTAATACCATTTCCAAGGGTATTTGTGCGTAAGTAAATGCAACGAATTCAACTGGAATTCGAACGCGGCACCTCGGTGTCACGTTCCTAGTCGATATCCACTGCACCACAACGCACATTCACGTGCAACTAAATCTAAAAATGCTTTTGTTCGTCCTTATTTTTAAACATATATATATATATGAAAGGCCTCAAGGATGAGTTGAAGAAATTCATGACACAGACCAACATTCACCTCCAGACCTGGGAAACGGGCGCTGCAAATCGGTCCTCTCGAAGGGAGAAGCTGGGCCGAGACTTTCGAGTTCAACCGTCAACATGAAAACGTATCTGTGGCGTTCTGTCAGGAGGGCTTGACTCACCGAGCCGCGTCCACCAACCACACTCCTCTGTGACTCCTGAACACCAACTTTCACGAGTAGGCTGCGCTCTCACAGCCATCTCAGCCATCGCTACCATGAGGCGGGAAGCAAGAGAATAAGAAAGGAGGATGATGATCCCGATGTTAAGATGCAAAACGTGTGACGACCAGTGCAATATGTACGAACCAGAATCAATTGGGATTTTAACTCGGTATGTCGGTTTTCTTTTCTGCATTGATAACCGCGCAATACCGGCACAACTGACCCATTGTCATTATTAATGGCCAATTTGGCAATGATTGCAATCGACGAACTTCAACTGAAAATTTCATTAAGCATATACATGTAATTTCAATCTTACTACATCGATCATTATCGAAGTCAAAATCTTCACAATCTCTATACTTAATTTGAGTCATGCACGCCGAGACACACAGTGAGGATTAACTTCAATTAAGTAGTAATTGTCGATGATACTGGGCCGGTGAATATCTAATCCGAAGTCTTAATGATATTTCAGTCAGTCAGTTAAGTGCCATACGTAATACACACTTGGATGATCATGTCTCGAAAGAGACATGACTGACTGGGCAGAAGTTTATCTCGCAGTAGGTTGTCATTGCTTTCTGCGGTGGACTGGTTGCCAGCCAAGGCTATAAGGCTAATCTGTTCTATTATTTGACCCATAACTGGAACGAAGAGACGGATAAATACCTTTCCCAAGAGTATTTACGCGTAAGCGAATTCAAGGAATTCATCTGGAATTCGAACTCGGCTCCCCGATTTCTTGTTCTGTGCCGATATCCACTGAACTACAACGCTTTCTTTTAATTAGTCTCACAAAAGACATAATTTTTGATCACGCAGAAATTATTTGTCGAATTACAGAAATTATGGCTCCTAAGACTGGCTCGCAAATTCATTGTTGTATCATTTCATATAAAAATTGTGTTTTATAAGTCTCCTTTAAATTTGGTTTTTATAACAGATACTGGGCAACTCACTTTACCACAAGTTCAGCTTTGAAAACACCGACGCTTTCTTTCTTCTTGCTTCCTGTTCAATATATTAAACAAACACACCTTCATATCCAATATTCATTCTCGTATATTAAACATAGTTAATATACGACTGAGTCATGACGTGAGAACTTAAGAGTATTCGGACATAAGCGGTTGTCAGCCACCGATAGGGTCAAGTAGTAGAATCACCGAGAACGACAAGAAAACGTCAATAGAATTGTTCATTGCTTATTTATTCATTTTGGTTTGTGAACCAGATAAAGAGAATGAAAAGAAATGGGTATCTTCTTTTCCTATGTGCCTTGTTTATTCAGAAAGTGTGGAATATTTATTCTCTACTATCTTCTCTCCTTCTTAGTTATTAGTAAGCTTTGTCATTTTGCTATAACTCCTAATCCCTGTTCAGTCAACCATTTACGCAAAATCGTTAGGTAGGTTATTTGTTGCTTTCCCCTGTCTTTCTTGCCTTCAATGTATTGTGAGTGTCATGTTCTCCAAGCACTTTTCCTCATTATATTCTCGAGAAAATTCAACTCTCTCTCTCTTTCTCTCTCTCTCTCTCTCTCTCGCTCTCGCTCTCGCTCTGATTTAAAATATCAGTCAGTTAAGTGCCATACGTAATACACGTCTGAATGATCATGTCTCTTTCGAGACATGAGTGACTGGGGAGAAGATTTTTCTATCAGGTGGTTCTCGCAGATTTTTCTCGCCATTGATTTCTGTGGTAGACTGGTTGCCAACCTGCTGTTTGGCTCATGGCTAGGGAGAAGAGACGGATTAATACCTTTCCCAAGAATATTTGCGCGTAAGTGAATGCAACGAATTTAACTACAATTTAAGCTCGACTCTCCAATTTCTAGTTCCTAGCTTATAACCACTGCACCACAACGTACATCGGATTTGAGATATAAGTATCCTTTGAAATATAAGTATTCTTTTTCTTTTCGTTTACCCTAAACCTTCACCATTGATTATATTTTCAGTCCATGGCATCTTTCTATAGAACCACGTTTCTGTTGGTTCAAATGTGTGGTTCATCCGTGAGAAGATTGTCCAGCATTTAATGCCATTCAGGAGGCCCGATATTACATAACATTTCAGTAATCTTTTCATTATTTCTAAAAATGCGTCTTAATCGTTTGCCCTCAAGCAAGACAATAAAGCCACTAAGATGCAAGTAGTTACTGAGTGTGTGATAATATCAGAAAAAATGATATTAATAAGGAGAATAGAATAAAAGAAAATGAATTAATAAAACAGAAGATAACGATTGACATTAAATTCAAATTTTTAAAGATAAAAGTTGATTGGAAACCCAGAAATCGGAAGGGAGTTCCACAAACGAGACATGCGTGAAAAGAAACTACGAGCATAGAACGTACAGTTACACCATTTCAGTTGTAAAACTAGCAATTAGTTTTGAGCTTAAATTTATATTGTCTATTCCGTCTGTTGTAAAATCTTTATCGCCTTATACCAGTCCATTGCAAATATTTAATCGTTCGTTTCTTCACTCATGAAATATATAATCATGCATTCTCTTTAGTTCACATCGTGCATATTCCCCACCAAAGTTTCAAGTGCCAGTCGAATGAATGACTTCAGAACAGACTGCAATATATGGAACTGGCTATATTTTATTACTTGGAATTTTCTAAACAATAATACTATATGAAATAATAAGGATCGTGTATTCAGTGCTTGCTTCTTCGCTTGAATTTGTGGTCCATATTAATCACTGGATCACCTCCCATTCGATTATTGATCACGATCCAAGCAATGCCATTATTTACCTTGCTGCTTGCAATCCGCGAACACATTTTCCTACCTTTCCCATCTTTTCCATTCAAACTTAACATTCAACTATTCTGCGTTTACACACACACACACACACACACACACACACACACACACACACACACACATATCTAAACTTATTTATAAATGGAACTTTGTGTGTGTATCAGTGTGTTTGTGTGTGTGTCGGTTACCTATAGACTCCAAAACGGCAGAACCGTTTTTCTTGAAAATTTACACAGTTGTACTATAAGCGTCTGCAAGTGTTCTTAGTTAGGTTTTGTGTCGAGGTATCCCCGATAAATATCGAAAATCGAAAAAATCAGATTATAGAAGCAATGGTCCGATTTTAATCAAATTTGATACACACATAGACAAAGGCATAAGAAACGATATTCAGAAGTTACAAGGTTGCAGTTCTTACAGTAGTGCAGAAAATCGGTAATATATATATATATATATATATATATATATATATAAAAGGCAAGATGTTTGTGTGTGTGTCTGTTTATCTGTCTATATTTCCTTTATACAAATCCACAATGTTTATCCGATTCTCACCAAACTTCACCCAAATATACTTTAGGCTTCTGGTCAGGTCATGGGCGACTTAGTTATTTCCAATTTCTCTTGGATATTGAAAATCGATACCCCGATATCCAATCTGGTCTGATCAAGATTAGGATTTCAGCCCTTTTATCGTGGTTTTTGCTGCAGTATCTACTTGGTAAAATTATAGTTTTTAGACTTAAACCATAGTAGATCTTCTCAGACGATATCGCAAAACAATACCTACGGTTTCGCTTTTACTGGAAACAACTATTGTTTTTTAGTCTTTCGTGCCAACGTCCAAAGAGTCTGAGCTCCAGGACCATGGACGATATTCAGAAGTTTCAAGGTTGCAATTCTTACAATAGTGCAGAAAATTGATAATATATATATATATATATATATATATATATATATATATATATAAAAGGCAGTATATTTGTGTGTGTGTCTGTTTATCTGCCTGTATGTCTGCATTTTTTTCAGCCCTTTTATTTTAGTATTTGCTTCGGGTTTGGCTCTAGGCAGGTATAATTGTAGCTCTTAGTCTCAGCCATGATACCATTTAGTCAGAGGACTTATTTAGCCTTCAAAATTCATTTTACGACGAAAAAACTTATTTGATATCGATTCCAGGAAATCAAAATTTGACTTACATCCATTCATTTTTCTTTCAGTGTACGGTTTCACTTTAACTAGAAACAACTATTGCTTTTTAGTCTTTCGTGCCAACGTCCAAAGAGTCTGAGCTCCAGGACCATGGATTAGTTTTAAAGCTTTCATTACAACAGAGCAACGCCGGGCTATACTGCTAGTCTATACATGTATATATGTATGCATGTATGTATATACGTGTTGCAAAATTAGTTATACGGTAATGAAAAACAAAAGGTAAGAAAAAAAGTCTTATCTTATACGTATTGTATTGGTTTACCTACTTTATACCTAAATTTGTAAGCCCTATATACATATATAATTCAGTAATGAATTAGAACACTCTCAGCTACTGGCGTATGTTTACATTAAATATAACACGCTAAAAAGTCTGCCGCCATCTACCGAGCACCCATAGCTCAGTGGGAGAATCACCGGCTGATGTCAATTCGGTCGGGTTTTAATTCTGGCTAGAAGCAATCGGATGTCTAACCGTATTGATGAAAAATACAGCGAAACGGGTCGTTCTGCGGATGATTATATATATATAATGTTTTATTTAATAGCATATTCAATGTTTAAGTGTAAGTAACGGTAACGTTTGTTAATTTGGCCCATAGCCAAGCGTTTCATCAAAGAAAATGCTGGTAGCAATTCGTAAATCACCGAAAGAGGTGCGATATGACGCGCGGAGCTGTGCATGGAATCTGAAAGATGGAATTTACAGTATTTTTGTTTGTTCTTTCACGTGTTTAGCACTGGCTGCCATTAACAGACGAATAAAATCGAGCGGTGAAGCAAGGGTAACGTTTGATTTTACGCCAAACCCGCGCAAAGGAAGTAAAATTTTATTAGGTTTGCTGGATCAAACTATTCCTTTTTTTTTACCAGACGACAGGTAAAAATAATTCTTACAGAGTCACCTCGATAGTTAATATACTTTCCATTGTAAAAACTAGAATCAGAAATTTAGTGGGATTATCGATTAAAAACTTAATTCCATGGCTAACATTCGTCACGTAAAGAAAAGTGCATCTGCGCTATGAAAGGAAAACGGGTCTTCCTAACGGATAAGATTTATGGTTACTTGTAGCGGTGAATGAAGGGCGAATGAGTGAGCATCACCACCATTGAACCTCGGTCGCTCACAGTTGTGAAGATTGACAAAGCAGACATCCTGTAAAAAAAAAATGACAGCCGCAAGTGTGTACCGCTCTATGAATATTAGTTTTTGATCATCTTCCTTGACTCTCACCTATTTGAAGACTCTGGAAAAAGATGTAGACCCTTGTTTTCGTGAAATCTCGCAGCGCCACAAAGCATTTAAATCCAGTAAGGTGTGATACATAACTAATTAAATTATACACTAGACCAACCAGGAAACCGTTTTTTTTTTTAAAAAAAAGCAATTCATGTATACAAACAGATGAGGTAACAATATTATAATGTTTTTGTTAATTGTAGATTTTAACTCGTATATAAAGGCCTAAAAATTAGGTTTATTGCTCCACTAGGTTTCATAGTTAACACATTGCCTGATCATTTAAAGTAATATATTAAAACATATGTAGTATTATTTTTCAAAATAATAAGTATATATTTATTAATTATTAGTAAATAACAAATAAAACTATTTTCTGGGACAAAACATATGGAAAAACCAAAAATGACTTAATGAAAATATGTCATGATTTAATCATATTAGGTTTAATTAAATTAAAAAAGATTTGTTTCTATGATAAAATGTATTTTAAATCTGTCAGTCATACGTGATACATGCATAAGCGATCATGCCGCTTTCGAGACATAACTGTATATGCAGAATATTTTCCCACAGTTGGTTGCCATTATTTTCTGAGGTAGGTCGGTTGTCAACCTAGGTTATGGAAACCAATCTGTCTTGTTATTTAACCCATGGCAGGTGAGAGAAGAGATTAGATTGATAACTTTCACATGAATATCTGTGCATAAGTGAATGAAACGAATTCGACTAGAATTCGAACTCGGATCTCCGATTTCTCATCCGAGGAGTATGAATGTGCATCATTTTCACACACATAATAGATTATAAAATGCATGCAGTTTTTATATGTGTAGATAAAATATCAGAATGTGTATCAAAACTAAATACTGAATTTGCTATCATGAATGTTGTAAAAACAGAAGAAACGGTCCTATCTAAAGAATAATTGTATAATGCATTGAAGTTTTGTACTGCACTCGGCAGGGGGTTAAGATACAATATGCTCCTAAATAGATTTGGGTTATTAGATATCGTTTAAGCTACATCTCTGCAAAAGATACACACGTGCATATAAGATTAGATCTTTAGTATATCATGAATATAAAATTCCAGTTATGAGAGTGACATTTTTAATGATTCTTGACCACTGTTTCTTTTTCTATTCTGAAAACACAGCATATGGACTGTCACATTATATTAGGAATATCATCCTTAGATTATCTGGCAATCAGTAAGGTTACTGAAATGGTAAATTAAATATATAACAGTGGTGAAATACCAGAAAATTTCCGTCGACCTATCTTTAAAGACGGCAAAACTCCATCAGAGAATTAAATTAATGAGTCACATTAATAAATTTTTCATCGGGATTCTAATGAACAAAGCTCCTTTTGCTCAGTTTGACTTTCTTCAAGAGAGTGGTACAACAAACACGAACTTCAGGATCGATATATTATTAATGCGAACAATACAAATGTATATCAGTTCGAGGAAGAATAGACTGGACCCAAAATTGAGGATCTTATTGCTGATTAAAAATCGCCGACAGGAATATATAAAACTATTCAATGTTTTATTATTTTCTATTTCTGGGTGGGGGTTTAGTCGACGTTAAGCACACGCTCGAGTTGACGACTGCTGGTGCTCTCTCTGAACTCAACTGCCAAAATGACTATCTGCAACCTGCTCATCTAAACTCTCCTCTTTGACAGCTGACGTCACTAAAATAGATGTCTCCATTTTGACACCTGGCACGTCCCAATTTCGGTGCATTTTGACCTACTTCGGACGCTGAGCTTTTTTTTCTTTTTTTTTTTTTACCTCCGACCTCAAAACAAAATTTAGCTCGACAGCTGCATTTCGTACACAGTAATATCTTCTTGCGTTGCCCAGTGCAAAATACACACCGACCAAGATATTATTTAAAATCCTGTCATTTTCACTGGCTATCATGAATGACTTTTAGCATTATTCCACACCGACCAAGATATTATACATCCCAAATATATAAACATGATACTTAAATTACACAAAAACATCTGATAACAAACGACACAATGTCTTATTTTAAATATTAGGAAAGTTTGATTTGGGAAGGATATTCGAATCATTCTTACCCTTTACTAGGAACTAATAGCTTACAATTAGATAAGCAAAGAGTTCAGAGAATACAAAATTATATAACATAAAGTAAGCGTTTTCTCAGAGGATTTATTTAATCTATAAAGCGCGATCCGCATAATAGTAGAGCTGTAACGATTTAGCACAATTTTCACGGCATTGATGGTAGATTAGAAAAAGAAACTAAAAGAATTCTTAAATATTGTAGTAAAAGAAAGCAAGAAGAAAGGACATATTAATAACTGTAATCAACCTAACTTGGCATCTCGACTTTAGTAAAACAGACTGGCTGTAGTGGATTAGCCTGTTTATTGCGAAATATCCCATGTAATTAATTGTCGCCCTTTAATGCTGGAATTTAATTCGCCACTACGAAATCTAAGGATTGAACTCATTACCACTAGATGATACTAACACATGTAAAACCAACCACTCTATCCACTACGCCATCGCCCCAAAGGACGTTAGTGGTGTATTTTTAGAGCTTTTGAAATTCAGTGTCTGATCGAGTTTGACAACTGGATTATGTTAGTGGATTCGTGCTACTTGTCATAATTTGTATTTATTTCTTAGATGAGTAATCTTCAATAATCTTAGAATTATTTTGGACTTTTTGTTCTCATTATTATCTTGGTTATTGTTATTAACCAAGATGAGAACAAAAGTTCCAAATAATTCCAAGAATATTAAAATTTCATTGTTACACTTTACAAAGAACTGTAAACCCAATCCTAAACAGTAAACAAACGATAAAACTCTACTCTTGTTCAAAAGACTGGGAAGGTAAATAGATAAATAAATAGTTACTAGAAAATAAGTAGAAGATAAAGAAAAAAGAAATTTAATAGAATATTTTGCCGAACTTTTCTCTGAGGGTGTTGATAAAATATCGGCCAAGAACGTTTTGTTTATTTATTACCACTGCTATTTTTCTTAGACATCTGGATTCCATTTTCATATACAAACTACTCTGGGTAATCTTAGTTCAATTAATATTAAATATTTAACCATCTCAATATTTTCCTGCCGCTGACTTGTAAAAGACATTAACTAAAACCTCATTCATTTTATATACTGAAAAAGTAATCTTAGTTAAAACTGGTA
>JBBBDQ010000851.1:5040000-5435000 GCA_037127315.1 Ascarosepion bandense
TATTGACGCACTGATGCAAATATTCGTAATTACCTGACACTCAGCCAAGATATAAAAATAAAGCTACATATCGTTAGCTGGTTGGGAATGCAGAAGATTATCCCGGATACGTCATGATTTGGCAAATAAACCCTGAAAATAATATACACATTGATATATGTACACATTGACGGCCAAAATATATGTAACCCTAAAAAGAAATTATGCAGACAAAAACTCAGACACAAATAATTTTGTCGGATCTGTAATTTGTTCCTAGGAATTTATACATTCATTACTATGAGTTCATTACTAAAATACCAAAATACCAACTGAGTATCATATTGTTATCACGTTAGTGTGAGCATCTTTTTGTCGCCACTTCTATAACGTTGCTTTTAATGACGTTAATCTGAAGAAAATTTCAGTAAGTCACTATTTGCGAGTTATAATATTCGTATTTTCACGTAAATTTCACGTACTAACGAATTCTTTAAATAATACACGATACTTCTCTCGGAACACCGGAGACACCATATACGGAAACACATAGAATACTGAGAATACCCAGAATACACTGCTTCTATAACTACCTGAGTACTCAAAATACCAAAACGCTTTATATATTAATATTTATGATCACGTGATCCCAGTAGCACAATCCGTTCAACAGATCTATTTGTTGCCTGGAGATCAGTGTTTGTCCACACGTGTTGATATCGACACTATCTTTATTCATAACACGCACGCGCACACATACACACACACACACACACACACACACACACACACACACATGATAGAGAATAACCCTACCACAAAAATTAAATGAGAAATAGTAAAATGAGCGCCACCATCAGCAACAGAAAAACTGTTAATTATACATAGAAAGGAAACCATCAAATTTTGTTTTCAAAACCAAAGTAATATTATTAAATAAAAGAAACAGGATAATGGAAAAATATAGACATGCGAACAAATATTTACTTTGCTACACAAATAACAATAAATAACAACAAGAACAAAACATACAAATAAAAATATGAATATTAATATACAAACATTCAATCACTGTAAAAACAGAAAATAAATTAACAACAACCCAACGAAAAAAGAACACATGAAGCACACAAACACAAATACTCAAACGAATACAAACAACGGACAATGAATAAAAAAAAAACGAACTTTAAAGCAGTGAAACACACCAACACAGTAAGACAAAGGTCACGCCAATAACAGGAGTTAATACAACCAAAAAGTGTCAACCTAAATGACAAGAACACACCAACTAAAAATGCAATGAGTCGAAGACCTATTCTACATAAAACAATTAAGCGGACACCCAATTATTCGTACATTAAAAAGCAATAAAAATAGCGTTAAAGAAGAAGCAATTGCGCAATAAAAATAAAAATAAATAAAATAAACCAACCAATCGCAAACAATGCTAATCCCATAAAATATCAAATCACTCTTTATCAATGAGAATAAAAACATGATCCCACAGCGAGAAAACCAGCTTCGATGAGTGAAAATATCAAAACTGTATTCTCACAAAACTTTGTGGTCGGCATGAACAGGCTCAGTTAAAGTGACAAATACTTCGCGCTAAAACTGTATATATATATATATATATATATATATATATATAACATAGTGATGATCCACGTATACTGTCTTAATATGTATAGGAAAGAATATTAATAAAAAAGTTTTGAATTTAAAAATGTACTTTTTTTGGACAGTATTTGTTTATTTTTATTATTGTATTTTATATTTCAGACCGCCCTCGGTCCTTCATCAGAAACGAGTGATTTTTAAATTTGAATTAGAAACGTATTTCACGATAGCGTTCGAATATATTTTTGTGTTTACATCACGTGGTGTGTTTGTTCACAACATGCGGCACGCCCGTAGAGAAAGTCTGTTTGTTTTAGATAAAGATTTCTTGGAATATCTGAAAAAAAATTTTAGCTATTGAAATATTTGTAAAGATTCAACACACCTAAGTCCCTATTTAACCCTAGCTTGTGTGTGTTTAATTTTAAAATCCAGTATTTTTCTTTCTTTCTGCGTGTGTATGTAGAACTAAAATTGGAGTCTATTAGTAAACATTTGCAATTTTCTAAAGTATGATCAGGTTGATTAAAATGGGCTGCAATTGGGGAGTATACATTTTTTTGTCGTATATTTAGTTTGTGATTATTGAAGCGAAATCTAAAGCTATTACCGGATTCGCCGATATATCCACTGTTGGGGCAAATTGAGCAGAAGAGAAAGTAGATGATGTTTTTGCTGTCACAAGTAAGGTTTGGTGGGTGTAATTTTATTTTGGTGTTGGGTACAGAGAATGTTTTGTCTGTTATTAAATGTTTACAAATTAAACAGCGAGGCTTCCCACATTTTAAATTCCCTGATAGTAAGTACATTTTTAAATTCAAAACTTTTTTTATTAATATTCTTTCCTATATATATATATATATATATATAGTAGTCATTCGATATACGTTACAAATTTGTTATATATATATATATATATATATATATATATATATACTACCAGCCACAATTATTAGTGTTTAAAAAATCATGCATTTCGTACTATTTTTTAGTATTTATTACGAAGTTAATAATTGTAAATGAAAACAGAATCGCTCTTTTGTTAATATTGACCAATAACATGTGCATCAAATGAATTTATAAATATGTAATAATTGCTTATATTGCAGTTGAAAGAATTAAGAAAATTTAGGGTGATTCGGACAAGTTCATCTTTCCTTGCTTGTTATGTAAATCTTTGCAAAGTAATGGTAACAAAAGAATAATTCTATTTTCATTTGACAATAAATACTAAAATAGTATGAAATACATCATTTCTTTAAAAAAAAACTGGGATGCCTAATAATTATAGTCGGTAGTGTATATGAATGAAGACGAAAGAAAACTTATCTTAGCGGAGGCATCTGGAAGAGATATGACACTTGAAAATATCCCGGTGTATGAAATAAAGCCTTCGGCTTGAAATTCCAATCACCGAAAGACGGTTGGAGGGTACCACGGCCAAAATGTCGTCAATATAACAAAGATGAGGAAACAGTCCAAACAGTTTATATAGTGTAAAATCGACTTAATACTTGAAATTCATAAATTGATGAATATTGTAATCAATGCTGTTTCATTAGAAAAAAAATCACTCAATCATATTTCCTTCCGAGAAGAATTTAGTTACAGCTAAATTTTGCTCTGCAACAATGTCACGTGCTGGCCTAAGATTTTAACGAATGTACCTCATCTGAATATTTGCCATTGTGTAGCGATAGGCTTGAAAAATTTTGTCTGAGGATATTGTCATTTTTTTAGAGAACACGGAAAACACTTGGTGCGAAAGGTTGGGAAACAAGTAATGATTTGGTGGAAGCAAAATTCGTGGCTGATAAGCTTGATTGACTCTATTTTTCTAAACGTTTGTTTTTTCAAAAATTCAGTTGTTTTTTTTTTCTTGCATAAACCGTTGGATAATTTTAAAACATACTTGTGTCATTTACGATTTCAGTTAGCTCGAGATAATTGTTTGTTACGGAAATTAACGAAGATTAACGTAATGGTTATAAACAACCAAAACTTTGAAATTATTTCTTTAAACATTAATTTTTAATCGATTCGTGTATTTAAATAGATATTCTGTTTATAATCAAACATTATGCATATTTATTTCTACCGGCCTGATTATCCACGATAATTTTTTGTTACGAAACTGTGTGTCATTCGGCGGGATTCGAAACTGCGACCTTTATCAGCATAGAAGAAACCACTATGTTATCTGGCGCATCTTAGAACTCTCGACCACGAATGACCAACAACCTAAACAAAGTAAAATCATATAATTGTTTGTAGCCGTTCTGGCATTAACTGTTTATTTTCCTTAGCAATTCTAAGAAAAAGTATCTTTTGTGGTGACTAGCAAGTGATCTCCTGACTAAGTAGGTTAAAACTTTTTTTTCTTTAATTTTTTTTTTAATTGGATCTGATAATCCTTACTATCGCTCGGTTCATACTCCTCTCTTCTTTGGAACAGGAGTAGAGGCTCATCAACTTATTTCTTGTTTAGGAAGGGTTTCCCGGTTTCTTTCCTTTCTTCAGGTCTTAATAGTAGTGCTGTCGCAAGCTTTTTGTAATGTTTGTGGATGGTGGCAACGTCTCTTCATTCTGAAGGTACCGGGTTGGCAATTTCATGGTAGTTAGAAGTCCGAACTCTTGCGTAGCGTCTTGAGGGACTGGGCTAAATAATAGGAGATATTGGGTTTTATAGCTTTATTTGTTAACTAGACTACCGCAGAATGTAATGGCAACCTATTGCAGGAAAATCATCTGCCCGGTCAGTAATGACTCTTTAGAGACATGATCGCTCAAGCAATATGGCACTTAACGGACTGACTGAATCTCAAAATGGAAAAAAGCAAAGCAATAATTTATGTTCTGGTTTGTCTCATTTAAGGAAAGGGCCTCAATTTGGCAGCGCTGAATTCGCTAGCTTGTGAATAAGATTACAGAACATCTGGAAATCGAAACTTTGTTGAAAAGAAAGAATTCGTAATTCATCTGTTGAAGTTTCGTAATTCATTGCACTTGCCCAAGGCAAATAAAGCAACAAAAGAAAGTGAGAAGAAAGGACTAAGTATAAACTACAATAAAACTCATCAACAGATGAACACAAAATGCAAATTACAAATTGGTGGTAACAATATCAGTCAATTAAGTGCCATACGTGATACACGTTTTGGACGATCATTTTTCGAAAGAGACATGATTGACTGGGAAGAATATTATTTCACAGTAGTTTGCCATTTCTTTTTTGCGGTAGACTGGTTGATAGCCAAAGCTATAGAACACAATATGTCCTGTTACTTAACCAATAACTTTCCACCAAGGGTATATGTGGGTAAGTGAATGCAGGGAATTCAACTGGAATTCGAACTCGGTAACCCGATTTGTCGTTCTGAGTCGATATCCATTGTACCACAACGCACATACCGGTACCAACATCAACCAAGCAGAAAAATTTAAATATCTAGGAAGTGTTCTAACAGAAAAGTGCGACGCTGAGACCCGAAGACATTTAAATGGCAAAAGACGTATTTCAAAAGTTACGCAGAGTATTAAGAAATAGGAAAAAATTGTCAGAAACAAAAAAAAAAGACACCTGAAATGTTATGCGATATCTGTCCTCCTATATGGCATCGAATGCCATCTTCGCAAATATGAGCCTTACGCCCATATCACGTTGAATACACCGGTTCTCACTCGATCACCGAAGTTAAGCAACGTTGAGCCTGATCAGAACTTAGATGGGTAACCGCTTGGGAATACCAGGTGCTGTAAGTGTTTAATGACGGATGTGCGTTGTGGTGCAGTGGATATCGGCTCGGAAAGAGAAATCTGTGAGCCGAGTTTGAATTCCAGTTGGATACCCTGCATTCACTTAAGCACTGGTACTCTTGGGAAAGGTATTAATTCGTCCCTTCCCTCCAGTCATGGATAAAATAACAGGGTAGGACTTGGGGATCATGCCCTTAAAAACAAATCCCAATGAATCTTGGTACTCGAAAAAGAAAAAAGTATTACTAGACACAAAACTTATATAAAAACAACAATAAATTGTTGAAAGAAAAGGGTATTATCAGCAATAAATAAATAAAATTTAGTTGGTAATAAATGACCCGCCAAGGTTGATATGCCATAAAAACAAAACAACCAACCAACAACCGGAAATATGAAGAAGGACTTGAAGTAAAAGAAATGGGGTTCTACAGAAAGATGCTGAGAATACCATGTGATCAGCAGCGGGGTTTTAGGGGGAAAAGAAACCCAAAAAGAAAACTGATACTCACAGGACATGTTACGGTATTGAGGGAAACCAACGTGTAATATATTTGATGAGCTTGAGCAATTGGATGGTCGACAAGGATTTGGTAGAAATCAGAAAAAGAAAAAAACTTGCAAAGGGCTAGAAATTTGGATGTGGAGGTCCATGATCGTGCACGTTCTAAATGAATACAACATATTAGAGATACTTTAGAGACAGTTAACTGCATGACCTAAACTTACACGATTCAGACTGGAATCTATGTGCCCTGTCCTTTCAGGACGTAGGCGATCATGGCTTTCCACGTCTCCCTATCATTGGTGGCTCTTAGTATGTTTTCTCCTGTTACACCTCGCAACCTCGTTCCGTCACCCAACTAATCAGGCTCTGCAAATATGTTATCCGCTGCCTTCCTCTGTCTCTTTTTCTATCTGGCCTGTCAGTATCAGGTTCTCCAAGCCATCCTTCCTCATTGCATGCCCCATGAACTCCAGTTGTCTCTTCCTGATGCTCACTATTAATTTTCTTTTTGTTGCTATTCTTTCTATCACCTCATCATATACTCGGTCCATGATATTCGCATCATCCTTCTGTAGAGACACATTTCCGCTGCTTCAAAATTTTTTCCTCATCTTTGATGATATTGTCCAGCATTCACTGCCGTATTGAAGAACTGACATCACATAGCGATCTAGCAATCTCTTCCTAGTTTCTAGCGAAATTGTCGTTTCTTAATACCTTACTCAACTTCTGGAATGCTTATTTCGCCATGCCAATTCGCCCTCGGATCTCTGTGTCTCACTTTCCGTCTTCTGTTAGAAGACTTTCCAGGTATTTAAATTTTTGTACCTGCTTGATTTTAGTATCCCTCACTTGTATTTGCCATTTTGGGCTACCTTTTTGCTGATGACCATGCATTCGGTTAATCTTGCAGTTTATTTATAGCCCTTTCTTGTCACTCACTTCAGCTACCTTCTGTAGAAGGTCTTGTAGTTTTCTTTCTGTGTCCGCTATCAGCACTGTATCATCTGCGTACCTTATATTGTTTAAATTGTGGCCTCCGATGACAAATCCAGGCATAAATTCTAGGGACCTCAAAATATTCTCGCTGTACAAGTTGAACAGCTCCGGTGAAAAGACACATCCTTGTATTACGCCCCTATATATCTGTGTATATCTGATATGCGTTGTGATGCAGTGGATATCGACTAGGAACGACAAATCGGAGACCCGAGTTCGAATTCCAGTTGTAATTTTTTACATTCACTTAGGCAAAAATACCCTCGGTAATCCGTCTCTTCAATCCAGTTATGGGTTAAATAATTGGACAGATTGGGTTCTATAGCCTTGGCTGGAAACTAGTTTACCGCAGAAAACAATGGCATCTGACTGC
The DNA here is from genome assembly GCA_037127315.1 of Ascarosepion bandense. NCBI lineage: Eukaryota > Metazoa > Mollusca > Cephalopoda > Sepiida > Sepiidae > Ascarosepion > Ascarosepion bandense. Next base: position 5,047,239 of record JBBBDQ010000851.1, read on the forward strand.
GGAATAATATTCTGCTCAGTCAGTCATGTCTCTTTCTAGACATGATCGCCCAAAGCGTGTATCACGTATGGCACTTAACTGACTGATATCTGTTGAATTCGTTACCAATCCGTAGCTAAACGAAATGTGTGCTGAGACAGGTAGAACGAGCATCACAAATACGGTAGATATGGTAAAAAGAAGAGAAGGCGTGCTTGTCGAACAGATTCATAAAATCAAAAAGAGGCAACGCTGATATCAAAGAAAGTAAATAATGTGAACGAAGATGATTTCTTTCAAGACAGAAGAGGGAAGCCTGCAATATATCAAAATGGGAAAGGGAAAATGTGAATTATTACTGTTTGAAGTTAGATCAGCACTGTCAAAATAAACAGTCAATTGGGATTGTTATAGAGATGCTATTAGTCTAAAGCGATTTCGGCATCGACAATATCCAGTAATAATAAATGACAAGACGACAATGGCGACATGCCGCAAGAGCTTATTAGATCCATCCTGTTAGCGTTGCATAAGACGCGCCACCGAGCAATCAAATTAATGAGCCGCTTAACGAGACTTGCCACCCGAATTGGGATGAATAGTGTACATAGAGGAATTAAGCCGTAAAAAAAGAAAATAACAGCGACGTTTTGTTAAAGAAATGGAACAAGAAAGGCAATGAGCAATCGAAATGCTTCATTGCAGTATTATCTGAAAAGTTACGACACCAACATCTATCTGAACAATAAAAGAACACTAACTTTGAATGTAAGATATATTAGAACTAGTGTACCGCTGTAGTAAAAAAATAACGGCGAAATATTTCAAAGAATTATTGGCTGTTTCCTGACAAGATATCTTCAATGAAAGTAACAGGAGGCAATATATATATATATATATATATATATATATATATATATATATATATATATAAGCATGCGGTGCAGATATAGAAGAATTAAAGAAGTGTCCTGTACATAAAGTGGTAGGATAATTCTCTACTTGAGCTCTAAATATATACGTATATAAATACATATAGAGCAAATTGCAAACATTGTGTCTGCTTATTTTTAATAAAATCTTTTCATATTCATGGATAATCTTTCGCGTATTATAATTGAAATGAGAAAACTCGCGGCAAGAGCTTTAATAACGAGTAGTAAAGTTTAATAAGTGGCAGTAACGAGTCTGAACTGAACCGACGCTACCTCGCTATTGTCTTACTGTTTATGAGTGTAACAAGAATGAAGTTATATATATATATATAATCGAAAATCAATATTGTTAGCCAATAACCTACCACGGTTTCGCTTAACAGCTTGTCAGGGAAAATTGGCCAATTTTACCTGACGAGCTGTTAAAAAAAACTGTGGTAGGTGATTGGCTCACTAATAGATTTCGATTTTGTTTGCTCTACTTTCGATTTGAGTATTTTGTGTACTCTGCTTTCGTATTGAGCTCTTTATTGTTAAGGTTTTTGTCTTGGAGTTTTTTTTTCTTTCTGACGAATGCTCGACTTTTTGTTCAGGTATTTCGTTTGTTTCTTTTTTTCTTCCCCTTCTTTTCCCTCCGGGTTAGTTCCCGGTGGGTTTCAAGACGATCTCATTTGTAGTTTAATTATTGCTAGTCTTGACAGAATTAGTTCTGTTGCTATTGATATTATTATAGTTAATATTATATATATAAATTAAAATAAATTTTCAAAATTAAAAAATGTTGAATGAACATTTCAATATGAAATCCCTAAGAGAGATCTGACGCCTCCTCAGCAACGGTCAGTCTAGATTCGAAATGAGAATAAAAATAAGATTAAAAAGATAAAGAAAAAAAGAAAAAAGAAATTTAAAAAAATATATAAAAATTAATAACGGTTAAAATTTGAGAAATATACGTCACAAGACAAATTCTTTTGAACATCAATCTATTTTTGGTTTTTACTTTTAGATAGCGTTGTAAGTGAAGATATGTGAAATTTTTAATATTAATTAGGATTAGGTTCTTGGAATTTACATTCCTACTTTTCCGTTTCGGATTAAAGTAATTTAATAAAATAAAAACTATATATATATATACAACTGTTTTTTTTATAATAGGGAGAATTATCTTAAATATATACTAGTGGCAAAACCACCTGTATATGGGTATAAAATGAATAAGTAGGCATAAATAACAAAGGTCGTATGAAAATGAAGCGTTTACCTCAGCGATTTTTTAATATGGCTATCCTAATAGAATGAGAATTTCAACCAGGATTTATTATTTTGGGCACAATCATAAGATACACTTTCTTCCTGATTTTTGAAATCATGTCACTCCAAACAAGACAGAAACGCCATGAGTGCGCAAGGATTAAAAGTGAAAGAAAATAGGGAGGATTAAGAAAACAACACGTTCCACTGAGTATAAGGTGAAAAGATAAGTTATAATAGACTGGTCACTGAAATGTCGAAGAAACACAAAAACATGGTAAACTTAAAAACTTTATTATGCAAAATACCAGCTGTAACAGTCTTGCTCCCAGCATTCCTAGTGAGATCGGAAGAGCTTACAATCATAATCAACATTGATGAGATTGTCTAGGATTCGCTATCATATATCACATAACAATCCAGGACTCGCTTTTTCGTTTCCAGCGAAATTTTTCTGTCTCTTAATACTCAACTCATCTTCTGGAATGCATTCTTGTCTGTGCCAGTACGCCTTCGGATCTCCGTATCGCACTTTCCGTCTTCTGTTGGAACACTTTGCAGGTATTTAAAATTTGTGCACTTGTTTGATTTTAGCATCCCAACTTGTAATTGGAATTTTGGACTCCTATTTGACTGATGACCATGAATTCTGTTACCTTGTAGGTTATATGCATTTCTTTTTTTTTCGTTTTCTTGAACTACTTCCTGTAAGAGGACTTGTAGTTTCGTTTCTGTATTTGATATTGGCACTGTACATTATCTACGTATCTTAAAAACCAAACAAAATAAGCAAACGTCAAAAAATCATTACATTTTTTCTCTTCTATTTAATGTAAAAAATAAATGTTCATTGCAACTATGTGAGGAAAGTAACATTAATGAAGTCGATTGTAATTTGTCAATAAATGTTCCCTTTATATTTTTTTTCTTTCATTCCAAAGATCTACTGGCTCCAGTCAGTCTTTGGAGTGAACGTTTGGAAAATGGGATGCTTCCATGTCTTTACTAATGACAATAAAGGTAAAGCAAATATAACAGACTCGGTCAGATAATACATACTTACATACAGACGTATATATTACTGGTTAAATTTAAATCTAATTGAAATCTTGCCTATAACTGTTTAGTATATATATATATATATATATATATATATATATAGTTTTCAATATTTATTGGTTAATGGCTTAATATCTGGGATAGAGCGTATGTACTACCCAGAGGTGACAATAGAACTTGGCCTGGCTTTTGTGTTTATGCATAAATTACATATATTCTGAAGATAGCAAATATTCATAGCTAAACGCAGTTCTCGGGGCATGTGGCTGACGAGTGAGTTTAAGCAAAAAAAGATTGTCGATAATGGGTATTGACTGTATTGTCCATTTATATATATATATATATATATATATATATATATATATATATAGGCGATGTCCCCCGCATGATAGATGGTCGCATTGCAAAAGACCTCCTGCTTGGGGAGCTGGCCTCTGAAAGAAGACCAACTGGGCAGCCACAGCTACGGTGTTGTGACAACATAAAACGCGATATGTAAGATGTGGGTATCAACACGGAGTCATGGGAGAGCGTAGCGGTTAACCAGACCATATTGAGAGGAACCCTGGCCCAACAACACAAATCAAGGGAGCATCAACAGACACAAGTCGCCATGAAGAGGCGGGTTCGCAGAGAGTAAAATGACAGAACAGAAACAAAGCATAAATGCAGCCTCTGCAACAAAGACTGACACGCGCATCGGTTTCTACAGTCACAGACGCCGATGCTCCAACCATGCAGACAACTAGGATGTTGTCCAATTGGATTGTTGGATAATTTTACACACTTCAGATTTCAAAAGAAAAATATGTAGCCATGAATGCCTTAGAAGCACGTATGGACAATCCTATGATCCAAGGCTATTTATTTTATGATCATGGACACATTATTATTATTTTTAATTCTGTTTTTAAATACATGCATATATATATGTGTGTGTGTGTGTGTGTGTGTGTGTGTGTGTGTGTGTGTGTGTGTGTTAAGGCGGAATCTACTTTTTGGACAACAATATTACTCAAAAAACAAAGAATTATTTGTTTAATAAGAGACTCAAGTGTCCTTATTCAATAATGCAACGACACTTTCTAGTGCGTACATCATCATATCCGTAATGCTAGTTAAAATAGAATTGGATTAACCCTTTTATAATCACAGTTTCTAATTTTGTTACGTGTTGTTATAATAGCCTGAGTTTATTGAACCTTGGTCCCTTATTTTTGTTGTTCTTACCGAAAAAGATTTCTCAATTGATCTCTATCACGTCTTTTCTCAAACGCACAAAAGACACGGAATGCATTTTTCATTAGTTCATTAATGCAGACAAAGAACACAAAATGGTGACCAAACAAGAAAAAGTTGGTGACGTAGAAAATTCCTATCCTGCTGATCCTTTTTCGATAGAAATGTTAGAATCTCTGAAAAAAGCCAACTTAGTAAAGAGGCATCGAAGGGAGTAGAAAATGTTTTGCAAATAAAATGAACCAATCAAATAGGCGAGTGGATTTTGTTTCTTCGCAAAAAATTATATGTGAGGCATTCTAAAAATCAAATATTGAAAGGAAAGTTATTACAAGGATTGGCAACCTTTTGCTATGTGCTGACCTTGGAATTTAAAATAATTTAGTGTGCTAACAGCATACGTATTTTTATACAAGTCAAGGTCAATATACGTGTTCGACAATATTAAATATAGTAATATATACAATAATATGTAACCCACATTAATAGAAATGAATTGTTTTTAAAGGATTTTTTTCAATTTTTATTATCAATAAGAGCCTTGGCCTTTGCATGGTCTTAGCCAATTGCTCAAAATCGGAAATATATTTTGTTACTTTGTATTTTACACAATTTTCTAAATGCTAGGTGTTAAGTAATGTTGTGGGATCTCCCTTCTTTGTATATGATAATGGACTCGACTGAATCTGCATATACTTTTGCCATATAGAGAACAGCAGTTGGGTAGTTGAGAGTATTTGTAGAGATCCGTGCCAGTTATCGGAGAATACCGGAAATGATAAGTATGTTACCGAGAAATACCGAAGTTACCCAGAGACATCAGAAGTCAGACTAGCTCTGGGCTCCACTCAGCTAGAATAATATACACGGATATACTATTTCCAGCGACAACACTTCAAGTCTTGTATATATTTCATCTAAGACCAAGCTGTTGTCTGTCAACCATTACAGGCAACCTCTTCTGCCTCCCATAAGCATGGACCAGATGATTCTCCCGGAGAGTAATACACTACGCCTCCTCGGACTTACCCTGTCCTCTGACCTCAAATGAAAGCACTATATTGAATCCATAGCAAAATCTACTGCTAAGAAGATTGGGTCACTATGTCGATCCAGGATGTTTTTTCCACCTGAATCCATCCTGCATATATACAAGTCAACCATCCGTCCGTGCATGGAGTACTGCTGCCATTTATGGTCGGGTGCCCCTGCCGTTCTCCTCAGTGTTCTTGACAAGCTCCAAAGGAGAGTCTGTAATGTGATAGGTACTGATCTGGCGATTCGTCTGCAGACACTTTCCCATCGTCGAAATGTGGCCTCCCTCTGTCTCTTCTATAAATACTTTCATGGCTTCTGCTCGGGTGAGCTTAAGTCACTGATGCCTCCTCAACAGGTTTTTACCCGTTCAACCAGACTGGCAACTGGGTCCCACCCATTCACAGTCAGGTTAGCCAAACGCAGACGACAATTCTACTCCTGCAGCTTCCTCTCTCGCACTTCCCGCCTGTGGAACTCACTCCCGTATTCTTGCTTTCCTGACGGCTACGACCTCCAGAAATTTAAAAGCAAAGTTAATACTCACCTACTAACCACTGGCCTCTAGCTCTCTCCCCTCCCCTGTATAACCTTCCCTTTCTCTCCGCCCATGTACCTGTCATTGCACCTGCTTTCTCAGCTTTCTATTGTTCCTTTCTAACTAGCTTGTACTCCTCACTCTTTTGTAATTAATCTCTTTACATTTATGTAACCCCCTGCACATCAGTGGCGTTTCTGCCTTGCTCGGGGTGAAATGATTAAAAAAAAAAATACTTATTTGTTACTAATAGTATTCCTGGATTTTCTAACCTGCGTTCAAGTTTGTATATTACGTTCAATATAACCTACTTTTCTATCTCCATATCTGTGTTGTTGTTCATTATTTTGTGCAGTTCTTCACCCGGAATCCACAGCAAGTAACTCTGTTGTGGACTTAACACTGTTTCCATATTAGAGAAAATTTGCTCACAGAATAAGTTGACTTAAAAGCCGAAAGAGCAAAAGCAATTTTCTTCAAGAAGATGAAAGATCTCGGGATGGATGTTTAACAGTTGAGAATAGCAGCCGATGTTTCTAAATGTTCGTCTTCTAGAGACTTAAAAACTGTTTGGCATGCCACGTGTGGCACGCGGACCGTTGTTTGACGACACCTGGGTTATAATCGGCTAGGATAAAAAAACAAAAAACAAAAAAGACTATATCTGATATTGCCGAAAATTTTTATCAAAGTTAGCAAGACCAAGTTGACATAAAATTTTCATTAAGTTAATCACTGAGATTTAATAAATTAATCGTTGTGTTTACGATGTTTTGTAAACAAGCGTTCACAATTTCAGATTTTTCTACAAGTTTGTGTAGAATTTCTTGGAAGTGTTCAGAAGTTGTGAAGACTTTTAGTTTTTTTTGCATTGTTATGATTTTGTAGATGTCTTACATTCTGTTTGTCAGATACAAGTTCTATCTAGATTTAAAGAAAAATTCCTGTCCACCCTCACAATAGAGGAAAATTCTTGTTGACATTGTTAACAACACTAATATACCACACCACGAAAATAATAAACAAAAGCTTAAAATTTAAAATTCTAAAGGCTCTCTATATAAAAATCAACCAACCAACACTAAACAAAATTTATTACAAGTATTGCAGCATTGTTTGAAAATGCATTTGAGTTCACTAACATTTAACACCATAATGCAGTTTAGCATATCTGGTAATCAATCTTTTATTGGGAACGCTTGTTTACAAAACATCGTAACCACAACGGTTAATTTAAAAATTAATTATTACTGACATTTTCAGAAACGCATTTTTAAAAAAGTCACTGTCACTATCACAACGATTACAACTACATTAAGTTTGTCTTCGAAATTCACCTCTGTTGAGGATCTCGAACGAGATAAAAATTACGAGGATTATCAAGACCTACGGTGCCTTCCTTGATAAATTTCAACTTAACAGCATCAAGATAATTAGAGAACTGGAAAAAATGATATAGACATAATATATCTATATTATTTGATAAAAATGCTTAAACACACACACACACACACACACACACACACAAATATATATATATATATATGTGTATATATGTATGCTTAACCATATATATACACACATATATATATATATACATATGCTTAAATATATATATATATATATATATATATATATATATATATAGATATATGTTTCGAGATTTTTATCTCGTCATCAGTCAATGTTAGATGTCAGTTGTAAAAATGATAATCATTTTCACAAATATGATATAACATTACCTGATGACGAGATAGAATTCTCGAAACAGATATTTTCGCATTTTTTATTTTTATTTTAGTCATTCATTTATTTATTTGGGATGTGCGTTGTAGTGCAGTGGATATCGACTCGGAAAGACAAATCGGGATGCCGAGTTCAAACTCCAGTTGTACTCCTTGCATTCACTTACGCACAAATACCACTGGAAAAGGTATTAATCCGTCTCTTCCCTACAGTTATGGGTTAAATAATAAGAGAGACTTGGTTTTATATCCTTGGCTGGAACCCAGTCTACCACAGAGAGCAATGGCAACCTACTGCAGGATAATCTTCTGCCCAGTCAGTCATATCTCTTTCGAGATATGACCGCCCAAAGCGTGTATCACATCTGGTTCTAAACTGACTGAATGTAATTTCAATTTTTAATTGTATAACACATCTAATTATATAATTATATAATGCTCTACAATATCTATTGTACTGAGCACTTAAAAAAAAGTAAATGCTACAGCACCTTGTAAAACCTTGGGCCAACTTTCCCTGGATATATATATATATATATATATATATCCAGCTGAAGAGAAACCAAGGTTTTACTATTTTGACTACTCCGGCATTTATTTTTTTATAAACAGTGCTCAATATATATGTAAATCATTTTCACAACCAACATCCATCATTGCTTGATGAAGAGAATCTATCTCGAAATATAGACATTTCCGTATCGCAATGTACAATTAATTCACAATTATATATATATATATATATATATATATATATATATATATATATGAATGCCAGATTCGTACATTAATGTATTATGCCCCCTGTTTTATATCGGAAATGATATTGGCTAGTAATATTGAGTTAGCTAGAGACTTTACTATTAAGTGACCTAGTGGTTACAATATGAGACACGGGTTGAGACACATCCGTGCAGCATCGTTCAAGTGTACCTTAAAATGTGTTGATCCATGTCCTGGCAGAGAAATTGGTTAGACTGTGGGTGGCTTTATTCGCCCGCAGTCACAAATTCTCGTCACCGAGTGTTTGAGCGTACTGGCTTTGTTCAGAACTGTTGATCAGGCTAATTTGTGCTTTCGTAGAAATTGTAATAAAGAATCACATTTGACGACTACTGGTAAACTTCAGTTTAACTCCATGGTTGTAAAGAAAAAAAAATGTATATGAGTAGTCGTTTTCAGCTGGGATTAGTCAGACTAAAAACAGATGACCACATGAAAAAAATCAATAACGGACATTTACTGGCAAATTATATATATATATATATATGTGTATGTGTGTGTGTGTGTGTGCTAGAAATTCAGCAATATGCTGATATGTAAATGTATTAATGTTTCTTTGCCCTTCTGTGTCATTTTGCATATATATATATATATATGTGTGTGTGTGTGTGTGCAAGAATTTCAGCAATATGCGGATATGTAAATGTATTAATGTTTCTTTGCCCTTCTGTGTCATTTTGCATATATATATATATATATGTGTGTGTGTGTATGTGTGTGTATGTGTGTGTATTTCGTATATATACATACATACATATATATATATATATATATATATACAAATGAATAAGCAACGAAGAAAATATTTGCAACGTTCAAAACATTAATTCAAAACAGTTCTCAATATAAAAATACAGCAATGAATATTTATTATTATTATACTTTAGAACTTGTACAAACTGCAATATACAAACTGCATTATCTACAATTTGTTATATATAATGGATGTATGCATGTATTAGAAATGTACGTTTGTGCGCACCAGTATGTGTTTATATGAGTATATTAATGTTTCTCTGGCTCTCTGTGTTTTCCTCTACATCTGGGTAAAAAAAATGAAACGCAAACACATATATATATTTTTTCGTTTCATGAATATATATATATATATATATATATATATATACAGCTTAAATGATATAACATACTTTTGACTAAGCCAATACTGTCAACTAAACAAATATCAAACACCAACCGGAAAAGATCTAATAAATAACTAAAAAACAATAAATAATAAGCAAATTAAGAATATACAAAGAGATGAATAAAACAAATGATATTGAGAAGCAAAACTGAAGAAGCACTATGAATAGATCAGGAGAGGAAAATTATGCATATGCTCTCCCAAAAGAAGAAGGTAGCGGACAAAGCTATCTTTTTGTCAGCAAAGTGTTTGTCTTTCCCATTGGCCAGCACTTGATTGATAATCCTGTGCCTTCTGGTCAATATCTACTAAGCTGATTCGACATTTTTCACAGAGTACAATCTCGGCCACTGCTTAGGATTACGATCAAACTACTAAGACCAACGCTTTGCCTTCAAGAGAGCTTCGTTTGTTCCCATCATCTTCCTGGAGAACATTAATAATGTTTTCCTTATCTTATCTGTTTCTGATGCCTTTCAAGTAATGTTTATCAGTTTTATTCGTTTTTAACTATAAAAATGGAATTGATTTTCAAATTTCAAGACGATTTCATAAGTTAATCATGTACCAGTTTTCTTCTCCAATTTAATCCCAGAAAGTGTATTTCGTTGTTCCAGTTGAAAAAATATTTCCTCAACAATTTTTCTCTGGCGAAGGTTAGCCGGAAGCTTAGCAAGATATTTTACCTTATTTTTAGTCCTTAGATATTTACATAACTTATATTGAAGCTGCTTATAATTAAATTTTATAGTATCAAATCAAAGTATATATATATATATATTGTCATCCGCAGAGAGATCTGTTTCGCTGTATCACAGCTCATCAGTGCGGTTTTATATATATATATATATATATATATATATATATATATATATATATATATATATATATACAGTACCTTATAAAACTATTACGACAATAATCATTTTATCTTTTATAGAGCATATTGACAGAAAATAAACAAATCAATTAAAGTAATTTTATTTAATTTGATCAACAAATGCTTTAACGAGAAAAATACTTGTTACAAAATAAATTTAATACTAAGTATAACAGCCTTTTGCTTTAATCACGGCCTTCATTCTGTTAGGCATTGTCATCATCACCCCTGTCCTAATACTTTTGCGCACTACCGGCAGTTTGCAAAAGTATTAGGACAGGGGTGATTTTAAACTTTATTTTAATGCCTCATAAAAGGTAAAATAGTTCTTGTCCTAATACTTTTGCACAGTACTCTATACATATATAGGATGTGAGTGATAGGTTGTCTGAATTACATAAAATAAAAAGGACATTTTATTTCAATAGATATCTTTTCAAAATTTTACAAACTATCTAGAAATACTAAAGAGAAAACGTTTTCAAGAAAATCACCATTGGCTCGAATCTTGGCCTCCATATGACTTCAAAAACTACTGTAATTATTCTGAACGGTCTCCTTGCTTAAGTCTGTGAATGCCGTCTTAATCCTTGCTTCAGTTTATCTTGGTGTCACAAAGAATTTTGTTGGACAATTTTTTTTTTTTTTTTTTAATCATCTCACCCCAAGCAAGGCATTCCACTGCCACTATTGCGCATGGGGCTACATAGGGGAAGGTAAAGAGAAGGAGTGGATAGACATAGGGAATGTCAGGAGAAAGGTGATAGATGAGTAATGATAGCGAGGATGAGTGTCGGGCAGATGGGAAGAGTGTTTGATAGAATGGTAGCAGGTTAGTGTGTTAGGAGGTGTCTATTGACCTTACATTTAAACTCCTGGAGATTGTAGCCGTCGGGAAAGCAATCGTTTGGAAGAGAATTCCACAGTCGGGAAGTGCGAGGAAAGAAACTGTTGGAGTAGAAGTTACGGCTGCATTTTATCAGTTTCACTGTAAAAGGGTGGGATCTAGTTGCTAATCTAGTATCTCGTGCAAATTCGTATTTAGGGGGCACCAGTGATCTAAGTTCATCGGAGCAGAAGCCGTGAAAGTTACGGCTGCATTTTATCAGTTTCACTGTAAAAGGGTGGGATCTAGTTGCTAATCTAGTATCTCGTGCAAATTCGTATTTAGGGGGCACCAGTGATCTAAGTTCATCGGAGCAGAAGCCGTGAAAGTTACGGCTGCATTTTATCAGTTTCACTGTAAAAGGGTGGGATCTAGTTGCTAATCTAGTATCTCGTGCAAATTCGTATTTAGGGGGCACCAGTGATCTAAGTTCATCGGAGCAGAAGCCGTGAAAGTTACGGCTGCATTTTATCAGTTTCACTGTAAAAGGGTGGGATCTAGTTGCTAATCTAGTATCTCGTGCAAATTCGTATTTAGGGGGCACCAGTGATCTAAGTTCATCGGAGCAGAAGCCGTGAAAGTTACGGCTGCATTTTATCAGTTTCACTGTAAAAGGGTGGGATCTAGTTGCTAATCTAGTATCTCGTGCAAATTCGTATTTAGGGGGCACCAGTGATCTAAGTTCATCGGAGCAGAAGCCGTGAAAGTTACGGCTGCATTTTATCAGTTTCACTGTAAAAGGGTGGGATCTAGTTGCTAATCTAGTATCTCGTGCAAATTCGTATTTAGGGGGCACCAGTGATCTAAGTTCATCGGAGCAGAAGCCGTGAAAGTTACGGCTGCATTTTATCAGTTTCACTGTAAAAGGGTGGGATCTAGTTGCTAATCTAGTATCTCGTGCAAATTCGTACCTAGGAGGCACCAGTGATCTAAGTTCATCGGAGCAGAAGCCGTGAAAGTTACGGCTGCATTTTATCAGTTTCACTGTAAAAGGGTGGGATCTAGTTGCTAATCTAGTATCTCGTGCAAATTCGTATTTAGGGGGCACCAGTGATCTAAGTTCATCGGAGCAGAAGCCGTGAAAGTTACGGCTGCATTTTATCAGTTTCACTGTAAAAGGGTGGGATCTAGTTGCTAATCTAGTATCTCGTGCAAATTCGTATTTAGGGGGCACCAGTGATCTAAGTTCATCGGAGCAGAAGCCGTGAAAGTTACGGCTGCATTTTATCAGTTTCACTGTAAAAGGGTGGGATCTAGTTGCTCAACTGCGCCCCACACATAATAATGAATGTTTTTTTGACGGTAGGCCTTAAAGTTTTATAAGTAGAAATTTATAAATAATATCTTCTTTTTAAAAAAAACTATGATTAACTGGTATTTTTATAATTGCTCTTTATGACTCCCCTTAAAGAAACATTTTTACTTTACATATAGCAAGTTAACCTCTAGGAATGCAACAAAATACGCCTTATTTGTCCCATGTTTTCTGCTGACACAAAGAGGAGGGATTATACTGAATCCATTTGCAAAGTCTGCTGCTTGGAAATTTGGTTCCCTATGACATGCTAAACGATTTTTTTCGCCAGTATCCATTTATTAATCAGACATTCGTACATGAATTAAATAATTTTGCCGTCCCTGGTTTGATGCTACTGTTATATATCTCGAGATTCATAACAAAATTCAAAGAAAAGTCGATAATGTTATCGGTCCTGAGCTGGTATCTCGACTTCATTAAATTTTCCCACCGCCGTGACGTGACGTTCAGGTGACTTTTCTATAAATATTTTCACGGCAATTACTCGATTATATTAAATAAAGTGGTCATTCTGCAGGTAAGTTGATTCCCTGTGTCGTGTTAGACAACTTTTCTGGACAGAATTTATCATGCACATTTATAAGTCTACGTTGCTGCTATCTGGTGCTTCGGTTATATATCTGAAGGCTTTTGATAAAATCCAAAGAGGAATTTACAATATTGATTTTTCCTAGTTCCTACCACTGACTTCACTAAATTGGCAGGTAGGTCTCATTATTTTACTTTTGAAATTTCTAGCTGCAACCGTAAGTTCCATACTATTACTTTTTTTCTCTAGAATTTTGTTTCTTATTTTCAACCAAATCAGTCAGTCAGTTAACTGCTATACGTGATACACGCTTTGGCCGATCATGTCTCGAAAGAGACATGACTGACTGAGCAGAAGATTATCCCGCAGTAGGTTGCCGTTTTCTTCTGTGCTTGACTGGTAGCCATCCCAAGGCTATAGAACCCAATCTGTCCTATTATTTAACCCATAACTGGAGGGTAGAGACGGATTAATACCTTTTCCAAATGTATCTGTGCGTAAGTAAATGAAGGGATGCAACTGGAATTCGAACTTTCTACCAACTACGATATTTAAATACAATATCAACAGTTATCATTTAAATTCCAAAAACCTGTTTCGTTAACTATCAGCAAGATTTCACATCTTAGTGGCTTTATGGCCTTTTTGGATGAAAAGATTAAAACTAGTAAAAAATGATTAAATTTTTTTTGAAGTCTCTAAATAATACCGGGTGTTAACATGGATATTAACTAGTTAAACTTTTTATCTTTCTATGCGTTAATTTTTTTATTCAAATATTTAGGAGTAAATTTTGTTCAGCTCCTAAAAATTTGAATTAAAAAATATGTTATTTTATTGACGTAAATTTTAAGGACGATAAATAATTTCAAGTAGGAGTTAACTTACATGTTTGTCATCACTTGCAAATAACAATGAGGTGTTTTCATTTTAATCTCCTTCAATGGTACTTAAGCAGAATTGAAGCAGAATTGAAGCAGATGAGAAAATAATTGGTTTTTATTTCCACATTGTTTTTGGATCCCGGGATTGGGAACCGCACGAAATAAACGAACAACAAACAGAATTTGAGATACAAAAATAAGTATATTAACGTAAAGAATACAAACTTGCATGAGGGTTAGTGTACCAGGAATATGGGTTTAATGTTGTGGGATCTCCCCTTTGTATATGAAAATGGACTCGACTTAGTATACATATACTTATGCCATAGAGAGAACAACAGTTTCTGCCATAGATTTGACAGTTGAGAGTAATCGTAGAGATCCGTGAGAGTTTTCGGAGAGTACCGGAACTGATACGTAAGTTACCGAGAGATACCGAAGTTACCCAGAGATTACCGCATCAGAAGTCAGACTAGCTTTGAGCTCCAATCAGCTAGAATAACATACACGGATATACTATTTCCAACGACTTCACTTCAAGACTTGTATATATTTATTTCTTACTAATAGTATTCCTGGATTTACTAACCTGCGTTAAATTTTGTATATTACGTTCAATATAACTTACTTTTATATCTCCATATGTGTTTTGTTGTTCATTATTTTGTGTGGCTCCTCACCCGGAATCCACGACGGTTAGTAAGAAGGATTATATACACTTTTCGGAAGCGAAGCCGTAGTAGAATTAGTATGTCCCCGTCGGAAGCTAATGGGTGCTGTATAATAACAATCTGCTGAGTGGAGCTCAGAGCTACTATGAACTACTAACGCTGTATCTCTCGGTATCTTTCGGTATTTCTCGGATCTGAGGTTATCTCACGGATCTCTCGATGTCTAACGTCTTGCTTCTATGCAGGAGTATATGTATACTCTAGACGAGTCTATTATCCTGGAAAAGGAGGAGATCCCACAACATACATCATAATTGAATTCTTTTGAGCAAAAATAAGTATTTTTAATTTAGCATTCGGTTGACTAAATAAACGCCTTGTTATGTTTAGTTTTTTTTTCTTTTGACATAATTTCCGTTTAAATTCTTAAATCCAAACACACTGAGAAGCAGAATGACAAGTACTGTAACACATATCTCTATGTTTATATATATATATATTATTTTAATATATCTCCAGCCTAAATTTGACCTAATTACAAAGATCGATGAAACTGTAATTCTAAACCAGTCATTATCCCAACTAGAAATAAAACAATGACCACAGTACCTTGCCAGTCGATTTTAATTAACCTTGTGTAAAAGAGGTATTGCCAGACAAATATAAAATTATTAAATTACATCATCCGGCAGCCAACAAAGAAAGTAACACTAAAGAATTCAGAAAAAAAAATTGTTTTACGACAAATAACAGCTACAAATGAAATCCAAAATTTAAATAATGAAATCCAAAAGCATAACACGATACTAAAATACACCTTGACCGATCTTCAATATAATGAAACACAATATCATATCAACATAAGTAGTAATTATGACGAACTTAGTCACTGAAAATTAATTACTAAAAATCATTTGAAATTATACCAAGAAAATATTCTACTTCCTAATAACAGTGATAAATAGATAAACCAACATAAAGAATTCAGGCTTGCCTCCCTGAGAATAAAACACTACGTCTCGTTGGCCTTACACTATCGGCGGACCTCAAATGGAATGACGATATCGAATCCATTGCTAAGTCCGCTGCTATGAAGGTCGGGTCTCAGTGCAGGGCCCGGAAATTTTTCCTGTCTGAATCTATCCTGCACATATATAAATCTACCATCCGCCCGTGTATTGAATACTGCTGCCACATCTTGTCGGGTGCCCCTGCTACTCTCTTCGGGCTTATTGACAAAATGCAACAGAGAATCTGTAATGTGATCGATCCTGACTTGGCGGACCGGCTGCAACCACTCTCTCACCGGCGTGACGTGGCTTCCCTGTGCCTCTTCTATAAGTACTTCCACAGCTTCTGCTCCGATAAACTTAGGTCATTGGTGCCGCCTAGTTACGAATTTACACGAGATACTAGATTAGTAACCCTGTCCCACGTTATTACAGTGAAACAGATAAGATGTAAACGTAATTTCTATTCCAACAGCTTCTTTTCTCGCGCTTCCCGCCTGTGGAATTCCTTTCCACATGTCTGCTTCCCCGACAGCTACAATCTCCAGGAGTTTAAATGTAAGGTCAATAGACACCTCCTAACACACTAACATGCATCTATTCTCTCAAACACTCTCACCATCTAACCAACTCTCATCTCGGTATCCTTACCCGTCTATCACCCTCCTTCTGACATTCCTATATCTAACCATACTTTTCTCATCACTTCCCCGATCCTATGTAACCCCCTGCGCAATAGTGGCAGTGGAATGCCTTGCTCGAGGTGAAACGATTAAAAAAATGCAGGACCATTTTTTCTATCTCAAGCTTAAATTTGACTTCCTTACAAACTTCTATTTTAGTCTTTGTCCGTCATTTTTAATGAAACATGTATAAAATAGGGATAACTACCAAAATGCACAATTAAATATACATATATTTAATCATTTCACCCGACAAATAAGGCGGAAAGGCCACTTTTACACAGTGGGGTTACAGAAAGTGAAAATGAAAAAGAAATAGGAAAGTAGGGAAGAGTGATTAAAGTGTAGAAAATAAACGGGATTCAAGAAGACAGAAGATGGCGAAGATGTAGAATTAAAATCTTTAAACATTGTAGTTATTGTTAGAGTTTTGGGGTACCCTTGTAAACTCATTTAATAGTTCACCTATAGAAGGCTTAACCAATAGGCGACCATATTTTCCCGAATATTGGCGATATAGACAGATTCAGTAGAGTGTCTGACTCGTGAGTGTTAATCTTTGACGTTGTTTCATTGAACAGATAAAGTACTGCGCTGTATTCTATATTCATAAACAATGGTGGACATGGTCAACAGTTATCAGGGGAGCAATCAAACAGAAGGCACTTTTAGAGACTGAAAGTGTGAGAAAATGAACTATTGAAGTAGAAGTTCAGGTTTTATTTAGCTATGTCAACAGTAAACGGGTAGGAGATGCCAATGTAGTAGCACGCTTAAACTCATGTAATCGGAGCACCAGGAGAAGTTTGTCAGAGCAGTTGCCATGAAATTATTTGTAGAAAAGACAGAGGAAAGCTACGCCTCCTCGGTGAGAAAGTGAGAGAAGGCGACATACCTGTTCAGGATCGATTATATTAGAGATCCTTCTTTGGATTTTGTCAAGAATTTCAAGATGTAGAGCAGAAGCACCTGACATAATATGGCAACAATATTCACTGCACTGACGAATGGTAGATTTGTAAATGTGACAGATGGAGACTAGCGAGAACAGAATTTCTAGCATAACAGATTGACCCAATGTTCCTTGGAGTAGATGTTGCTATTGATTTGGTGTAGTCGTTCCACTTCAAGTCAGTGAAAAATGTCATGCTAAGAAGGTGAAGGGTTTTGGCCTACTGTAGTCAAGCGGCAATCATGATGATGGTACGTAGAAACCTATGGTGGTTAAATGAAAGCAATTTTGTTTAGGATGTGTTCAAATTTATTAGTAATTTCCTGTCCCAGTTCAGCACAATTGAAGATCATTTTTCAAGAGGACCTGCCAGATGTGTCTTATCAGATCTGACGTATTTGTTACACATACCTCACCTATTTATAATTGCTGAAGAATGAAGATCAACCAACATGCATAACATAACAAGCTGTACTCACGTTGAAACGCATTTTACCTGAATGTATTCATTTACCCCCTATAAGACATATAGGGTACGATGTGTAAATTGCCGCCATTTTTTTATTTTGCACATGTAGAGCGGACTTTATGGTAGGATGGGTTGGACATCGACTGTGAGAAATATGGAGCCATAACGTAATTCAGAATTTGGAAACGGCACGATATGCTGCTTGGCCGGAAGCTCCAATGCAAACCTTTCAAACATTGGGTTTCAATCTGAGGACAATGCAAAGGAGTTAGAAAGATTTTCATGGTATATCTAGTCAACAGCATAGTGTGTTCAGTCGTGATGGTGACGTTATAGCTCCATTCATCTTTCCACTGGGTCTCCATTCACCATGGAAGCCTACATCAAGTGGCTTGGCAATGTAGTGCTTCAATGGGTCAAGAGAGTTGTTACTTGAAGACCTTATGTCTAGCGACAGAACCCTGCACCATACTACAAAACCCCTTGATTATTATGTGTGGGCCTTAGTTGAGCAAGAGACCAACAAAACTCTTTGTAACACCAAAGATGAATTGAAAGCAAGAGTTATGGGAGCATTGACCAACCTAAACAAGAAGACCGCCCAAAAGAGATGCAGGAGATTTAGAATTCTTGTGGAGGCCGTGGTTGAAGTTAATGATGATTTTACTAAGAAAATTTATTCGTTCCTATTTCAAGATATTTTTGTGTAATTTTGGTAAAGATTTCTGTTAAAATTAAAGGACAATGTTATTTTCTTTTTTCGCATACTCCAGAAGACAATTTTTCGATAAGTACTGCAAGGAGACAAGCATGAGATAACCGCAGAAACCGTTAACATAATGTCCTTCTGAAAGATGTAGGTTTATACCAAAACATAGAAAATCTATAATAGACTATCCACAAAACTATCTATAAAACATATGCTGAAGCCTTAAAATTGCTTAAAGAATATTTACATTTCGGTACTAATTTATATTTCGGAACTAAATCACACATACCGCTAAACAAAAACAACCAACCAATCAAAACCAACTCAAATATCTGTACCTAGTACATATAATGATTATCAGAAAATAAAATATCACATTAAAAAAGTCACAACTCCCTGAAATATAATCATTCGTGTTTATATACAAACTGAATGGAATATTTTATGTACCAAATGAATGCAGTTACTTGGCTATATTTCTGAGATGCGGTAGTATTTACACTATTTACATTATTCGGATTATTATCATATTTGTTGTCATTTGTACGACGTTTTGGCCGTTGTACGCTCCGGCCTTCTTCAGGACTCATGGCCCAGTGGATATAGATTTTGGTTAGTTCCAGTTACTTGACTTAAAGAGTTGTGGGTTCAATACCAGGCTACCGCAGTGGTAAATAAGTAACTTAGAGAGTTTGGTTAGAGGGAGATAACTCATGACTACCAAAACAGGCTTCGCGCACGGAATGAGAATGGTATACCCCAGTGATTGTAATAATGAGTTTGGCTCAAAATTCCTAGCACTTGAAGAAGGTCGGGGAGTACAACGACCGAAACGTCGTACAAATGGCAACAAAGATGAAGACAATAGTCCGAATAATGTAAATTGTGTGAATACGATTACTTTAAAAATCTGCAATTTCATGAGACTTTATAAAAGTTATCTTTTCATCAAAAACAGAATATACTTTCATAGATAATATTTTTCTTAATTCGATTACGCTTTATTTAATGGGGACACAAACACCATCCACGCCGTCATAAATGTCAATGATTCTCTCAAGATAAATGTCAGTCATTTCTTCAAGTTCTGCATGGAAATTTTCAGACGTCCCAAGTATTTGTTTGTTATGAAAAATGAAAAAAAATGTTAACACATAAAAGCAACAATAGATACACTCAGAAATGATATTGTATTGATGATTTTTGAACAGTGAACAAGACTCTTTTTCACAATGTAGAAGAAAAGACTCAGTGCATAAAATTTATTAGTAACTTTATTTGAACTGGTAAAATCATATAATATCGAAGTTAGATTAGTTTTGAACATAGCTCCGATGAACTTAGCTCACTGGTGCCCCCTATATACGAATTTACTCGAGCCAAAAGATTAGCAACTAGGTCCCACCTTTTTACTGTGAAACAAATAAAATGTAAACGCAAATTCTACCCCAGCAGCTTCTTTTCTAGCACTTTCCGGCAGTGGAATTCCCTTCCGTTTAGTTGCTTCCCCGACTGCTACAATCTCCAAGAATTTAAATGTGAAGTCAAAAGTCATCTCCTATCTCACGAAACTGCATCCTCTCTTTCATGCTTCTTTCTCCATCCACTCCACTCCAGTATTTTCATCCTTCTCTTATCCACTTCCAGACATCCCCTATAACCTGTCACTCTTTCTCATAACTCTCCTTCTATGTAACCCCCTTCAAAAAGTGGCAGTAAAATACCTTGCTTGGGGCGATATGATTATAAAAAAGTCTGCTTCTTCTTTATAGTGCGTCTTTTCAGGAGATGATAGATTATAGTTCTCTTCAGCCTCCTAATATTTGTAGCTCTCAGTAAGTTTTGCCATATTATTTTACATCCTGGAATCTAATCTTCCATCTATTTATACAATCTAGTTCGGTAGTTTGCTTCTGTTTCCATCTACCCATCTTGCCTTAAATATGTTCTGTAAGTGTCATATTCTTCAGGTCATCTTTCATCATATGAATCCTAGAATTCGGTTTCTGTTAAAACATTTCCCATTTTCGTACTTGCTTGACTTTGGCATCTTCAATTTGCAGTTGCCATCATGGTCTGTTCCTCTTGTTGACAATCATTACACTAGCGAATTGGCCCGAATTAGAAAACTGCTACCTTCAACCAAATCTAATCTCTTGATACCTCTTCGACGCAAAACATGATCATGTCACATTTAGCCGAATTATGTTTACTAAGCCTAGCTCAGACTGGCACACTGTCACAAGTGAGTCTATTCGTGATGATCGAATTATGATAGACTTGTTTATGTTTGATAAAGAAATACAACATTTTTTAACGTAGAAGCTCTATCTGTAAATATCTTCTTCTATGTGCCGTGTCCTTTTATTATGTTGGCCATCATGGCCTTCCACATCTTCCTATCTCTTGTTGCTTTTGTTATCCCCCGTTGTTTTCCCCTGGCTCTCTTCCGCTCTATCCGACCCGTGAGCATCAGGTTCTTCACGCTCTCCTTCCTCATACATTTTACAAAAACTTCAACTGTCTTTTCCTGGTGTTACGTATCAGTTTCCTTCTTGTGTCTATCCTTTGAAAAACCTCGTGGTTGCACCTATATTTCGTTCATTGTATCCTCACCATACTTCTGTAGAACAACATTTTGGTTGCGTGAAGTTCTTCCTTCATCTTTGATGAAATTGTCCAACATTTGCTGCCTTATTGAAGAACAGCCATCACATAACAATCCAGTACTCTTATGTTTCCAGCAAAATTTTCCCGTTCCTTAATACTCTGCTTAGTTTCTGGAATGAATCCTTGGCCATGCCAATATGACAACGGATCACCAAATCAAACTTTCCTTGCTCTGTCAGAACACTTCCTAGATATTTAGATTTCTGGATTTTTTATTTTTATTTATTTTTAATTTTTATTATCATATCACCCCAAACAATGATGAGAGTGGAGTGGACGTAGAAAGGAACATGAGAGAGAGAGGCTGCAAGTCAATGAGATAGAAGATGACGATTGACTTTACATTTAAATTCTTGGAGATTGTAGCTGTTGGGGAAGCAAGTAATTGGAAGGGAATTACACAGGCGGAAAGTGCGAGAAAAGAAGCTGAAATTTAGATTTTAGTATCCCCAGTTTGTAATTGGCATTTGGGCTTTTTATTGATAACCATGCATTCCTTTTTATTGTAATTTATATGTAGTCTTTTTTCCGCTTTATTTAACTACTTTCCTGTAGAAGGTCTTGGGGTTCCTTTTTTGTATCTGCTATCAGTACTGTATTTCATTAAATTACTCGAAACAAAGATACAATCAATAAAACACGTGTTGGTTTTTCTCAGAAGAGATTTGCAGTAGCGTTACACTTTGCGGTATTATCTTTATTTCTATTATAATTTTTAATGAATTTGATCCGCCTAGGGGTCCTTGACAAAATCCAACAGAGAATCTGTAATGTGATCGATCCCGACTTGGCAGCTCGGATACAGTCACTTTCTCACCGGCGCAACGTGACTTCCCTGTGTCTCTTCTACAAATACTTTCATGACTTCTGCTCAGACGAACTTAACTCACTGGTACACCCCATACATGAATTTGCTCGAGCCACATGATTAGCAATTAGGTCCCACCTTTTACTGTGAAACCAATAAATTGTAAACGCAAATTCTACTCCAGCAGCTTCTTCTCTCGCACTTCTCGCTTGTGGAATTCCCTTCCGTTTACTTGTTTTCCTGACAGCTACAATCTTCAAGAATTCATATGTGTAGTCAATAGTTATCTACTATCTCACTAACTTGCTTCCTCTCACTCTCTCTCTCTCTCTCTCTCTCATGCTTCTTTCTTCGTTCACTCCACTCTCATCAAAATTCTCATCCTTCTCCTACCCTCTTCCTGACACCCCCTGCAACCTGTCACTCTTTCTCATAACTTACCTCCCCTGTAACAGTGGCATTAAAATGCCTTGCTTGGGGCGACACGATTATAAAAAAAAAGAAGTAAGGCCGAATATCGAGATATCCAGTACCGTATCCAGACAGTATCACCGCGAATCTTAGCAGAACTAGTATCTGGAAAATCTTCAAACTCAAATTATCTTGCCCTTTTTTTTTAAAATATTTTCAGCACGCTTGACAACACAGCATTTACGCTAATGGTTCTATATTTTCTGACTTTCCGGGCAAGTTCTTTGTATTTTATTTTCAATTCCCGCTTTCTTTCGCCTTCACAATGACAAGCTGACCCTTGAACATATTTGAAGTCTTAATTTTGCTTATGAACGAGTCGTTCTTCTGTTCTTTCATAGTAATAAATGCTCCAATGGTTACGACCAGGTAATGTAGGGACACGGTGTGTACAGCAGTCGTAGATGTCTTGGGTTTTATATTGCCTAGGACCTCTACGACTGGGCAATATAGCCTGATGGAGCCCAACTTTTTCCAGACTGATTTAAATTAAATTATTTTCATTCTCCTAGACTAGTCACAAGGCTCTGTCACAATATTTACATTATTCGTACTATTGTCCTCATCTTTGTTGCCATTTGTAACACGTATCGGTCGTTGTACTCCCCGACCTTCTTCAAGTGCTAGGAATTTTGAGCCAAACCCATTATTACAATCACTGGGGTATACCATTCTCATCCCTTACGCGAAGCCTCTTTTAGTAGTCATGAGTTATCTCCTTCTCTAAGTTACTTGTTCACCTCTGCTGTAGCCTGGTATTAAACTCACTACACTTTGGATCAAGTCACTAACGTCTATATCCACTAGGCCGTGTGTACTTAGAACAAATAAATTTCTGGCACTTACACACCTAATGTTCAGTAACGTTTTTTTACCAGAGTTCAAATTGCAGTTTTTTGATGTTAACAGTTTTCTCCAGTATTTTTTACCAGAGCTCATGTTACTATTTTGATCTTAATGATTTTCTTTGGCAGTTTGTATTAATGGTTCCGAAATTGTGTTCATCAATATCCCGATAATGTAAATAGTGTAAATACTATATCGTCTCAGAAATATAGACAAATACTGAAGGCTCTACTTACTGCTCTGGAAGAGATGGATTCAAACATTTTCCGTTGGTATTTGCAAGTAATTGAATATAACAAACTCGACTGGAATTTGAACTCGGATCTCCGGTTTCTCATCCCGAAACGTATTCCACAAAAGCAATGATTACTGAGATCTAAAACCTTCTTTAATTTTCGATCTCCCTTCAGGTAATATTCCTTTGTAATAATGATTTTACCATCTTACTTCGCTTAATTCACTTATAAAATATTTAACTCTCGCATCATGACAATCAGGCTCATGCTGTTCATTCACGAGGAACTGGTGGGGGTCTTTTTGCTTATTTCCATTGGTACCAATAATCTGATAAGATTCATTTTTATCTGATCAGATTCATCTT
Source organism: Ascarosepion bandense (assembly GCA_037127315.1). NCBI lineage: Eukaryota > Metazoa > Mollusca > Cephalopoda > Sepiida > Sepiidae > Ascarosepion > Ascarosepion bandense. The sequence continues at coordinate 5,071,337 of JBBBDQ010000851.1, forward strand.
TCATTGCACTTATATTTATTTTTTATGGTTAAACACCAACTATTTTTCATCTATTTTTAGACACTATCTCTAATAAACTTCAAAGAGTAAATAACTCTGGATATATTCGAAACCGGACGCCAATCCTATATTTGACTTCTACGGGGATTATTATTATTATGTCATTTTTCATCATATTTCTATTTCTGCTTCGGTGCTGGGTGATGTTCATACCAGTGTTTGTTTACAGCTTTTATTATTATTATTATTATTATTATTATTATTATTATTATTATTATGTTTTGCCACTTTTTGTTTAGTACTTGTTGCCGCCAGATCTCAAGTAGATACTTCAAGAGACAATAAGGTTTTTGAAATAGGGTCACCTATTCTGCCTCTCTACTAATTCGTTCGCGCATATAGTCTACGCCACTATAGCTCTCTTATACCGCCGAAGAAATTCTCCTAAGTAATGAAACTTCGTAGTGAAAATACTCTGGTCTTACACTGAAGGAATAACACGATCCCTTTCAGCCTTTAATTCAGATTCTCATAACTATCGATGAGTATCAACATTGGCTTTAAAAGCACGTTCTAGATATTGGCCATGCAGATATTCGTCTTGCCAGCGTTGTTTCAGCTGTTCAAGAGCTTTATGCTTGGATTTCTTTTTCATATTTCGGTTGTAACGGTTGATTCTTGAGTTCTGCTTGGGTTATTTACAGAATATATTCAGTATAAATCTCGTTTGTATTTACAATCTTATTTCATGATTGGAATTATATTTTTGTCTTTCTGTTTTCCTGTTGTTTAACCAATTGTATCATCTATTCCTTTGTTCTTTCCATGAATTTTAGTAAAGCAACAGTTCTTTACTTGTATGTCAATTCTAGCTGAATAAGACCTTCTTCCACCTTCATAACGAAGAAAGAACCGAATCCGTTGCCACTGCATTATCCATCATTGACACTGCTTAATTGCAATTAAGATTTCTTCGAGCTATGGAAACTTTTTTCCGACAGTCAACTACATTCACCCCTCACTTCACGGTGTGTTTTTTTACCTTGATAGAAATTATTGTATACCTGTGTAAATAAACGTTTGTTACTGTTTGTTACTGTTTGTTACTGTTTGTAACAAACGCTTCTCGTCATTTCATTGATGAGGTGGCAAATCTTCTTCTACTCCGACGTCAAATTCAACACTCCATCGACTGAATTGTGTCCACACCCCTTTCGCGGATCTTAAAAAGCAACGTGGGCGCGAAAGGGATCAGAGAACAACCAGTCTGGAACATGTGGTAATCACGAAACCATCGACCAACCCGGTATCGTGAAGATATAGTACCACATGTATAGACGGTCTGCATCAGCCTTTGGATGATGTATGTCATGCTTATAAAAAGAAAAATTGCCGTAGAATCCTTTTCATGTCATTTAGAGCTCAGTTCAAGATGCTGAAACTATACTGAGATACTTCAAACGCAAGGCAATTAAGTTTGATAATTCTCATCTGAGAATTCAATTCAGTTGTTAATATCACAAGCAACCTTCCAGAAACCTCTTTTCACGCTTTTTCTTTCATTATTCATAGCAAATTATTTTCACCCTTATTTATACCAAGGTACTTATAAGCTTCGTCTTGCTCTAAATCTTTGATTGCTACCCCATGATCTAAGCTAATAGATGGAATTCGTTGCAGTGATCCTTGTAAAATATTAGCATTAGCACGTTTATCCTAACAGAATTCCATTCCAATGTTATCACTAAAACATTTTGCTGTTTTCAGGAGACCTTTCTAGTTCACTGTCCTTCCTAACATACATCTTTTAATCATCCACGTAAAACAAATATCTTATTTTGTTTTGAGATATCTTATAGCCATATTCCGTCCTGTTAGGTTCACTGGTTAATGTTATGAGGAATATACAAAATAATAAGGGTGACAATGAGTCACCTTGAAATATTTCTCTGTTGATGCTTATTTCAACCGATTTATAGATTCCATTTATATAATTGAGGCGAAGTTATTTTCCACAAAGGCATTCGTTGTTTTATTAAACTGATGACAACGGGTGATACCTTAAGATGCAGAATCTGAGTACCTTGAATCTGAATGCCTTGAATGCCTTCTTCGTATTTAAACAGTTTTCTAATATCATCCTATTAATAAATTATTGGTCGTTTCGTTTGCACCCTTTTCTTTCAAGGGGTAGTATGCCATTTTTTCATAATAGATGTCAACAGTTTGTAAGTAGTGGGAAGATAGGTAATTGGTCTGTAGTTTTTTGGACATTAGCTTCAAAATCTTTGAATAGAAAGAAGATAATTTCTTTGGATAGCCAATTTTGAATTTTAGTAGAATCATTAAACATTTCTTAGAATTTTTGGGCCTACTTTGTGTGTGCTTTATTTAAATAATAGTACCTAACGGTAGGAATTTAAATATTCCCGAAAATTTTTAGTTGTGTGTTTTTATTTTTTATTTATTTATTTATTTTTTCATGTATGCTCTGGTTTATTTTTCATCAGTTCTACCTTTTTCGTAATCCAGTCTGCTTCTTTCTTATTTTCTTTAGGGAAAGCTCATATTTTTCCCAGAATTGAATGGATTTTACAATTGTTGGAAGCTGGCATGCCACTTCAACATTTTTTTCCTATATCCCTGTAAAATTTCTTTTAGCGTCGGTTCGAAAGATCTTTCTGTCTATAGAATCTTGATCTTTTGTCAAAACGTCTGAATATTTGAACAATTATTTGTATTGTTTATTTTTTATTTTAGCTGATAGGACTTCATTTTTATTCTTAATTTTGTATCATCTTTTGACTCGTTTGCCTTTTTTGTTCTTATATTTATTTCTCTTACCAGTTCATCGAGTACTGATAATTCTTTTCTAAATTGTTTAATTTCGTTGTTTATTTTTCTTTACCAAGTTGTATCTTCATGTCTATGAGACTGCTTTTTTACTTTGATGTTCAATTTTTTAGTTGCTGCTATTCATGATGCATACATTTTTTAGTTGAGAACCTTATGCGCGTTTATTTAAACCAGGGTTAATTTGAGTGCTACATTGTAGAATTTAATAGTTTCGACGTTATTTTTGTGAGTTGTGATTTTGAGAATTGTTCTCGTTCCTTTATTTCCATATTTTGTGTCTGACTTATATGCCTCATGATTTCTCCCTATGCTTTTTGTATACTATCCTTAAACTAATTCGGTTCAATGTATTTTTAGCTCGTTTTCTTATAGGCTTATGAGCGACTAACATCACGGCTTACTAACTCTTCTAAATCTTCAGCATTATCGTCACAATGATTGGTGTGTATCTCAGTTTCTTCATGATGATCTGACATTTTTGTGATGTTAGTCAATTTTTGGTCCCCTTTCATGTTCTGTTGATTCGCCTATTTTGTTTGAAGTTGTTTTTTTTCCTTTTATTTCGGCATTTGTCAGTCAGTTATGATGCACATTCTTAGATTGGATAGTTTATTTACGTCAATGTACTTTCTAATTCCATATCCAATTTTTTATCTCCATGTGTCATATGTTTGGTGAGAGATGTTTTTATGAGGTCTGTGCAACATTTAATAGTTTGTTTTACCCACGAGACCAATTTATCTTTTTTTCTTTTAATGAATGTTCGTGGGTCTAGTTGAGGAGCTCGCATGTGCCTCATTGGGGTTATCCCGATTGTGGGGACGTGAAGATTTATTTGCGTAGAGGTTAATTCTTATGACAGTTTTTGGTATTTCAAGTAGGTTTCCCCACTGAGGTACGAGCTCATTGGGTATCCACTAGAAAAAATATACTAGACTTTTGGTTTGGATTTTTGTCCTCACATTCTTGCCGCGTGTGACTCTAGGTTTAAAAGTCGATCCAGTGTTGCAACTAATAGAACATTTTTTTTTACAAATAGGGTTTTGAAGCCTGTAGTGGATAGTTCGCGGCTTCATAACACAGTAGCCATTCACTCCTCCACATCATTAACACTTTTAGTTGCAGGTTTTTATTCGGAGTTTTCTTCCTCCTAGATTGTGGATCAAGCGACAGAGATGCGAGTTGCAATTAAAAAATAAATTCCTTGAATAAAGAAAACAGAGAAAGAAGCTATTCAACGAAATAAAACATTTTAATTTAAAATAAAATAATTAATTAAAATTAAAATAATTAACTAAAAATTAAATTAATTAAAATAATTACGAAAAAATATGTTTATGTTTATTTTTATTTAATTATTTAATTTTATTTTTATTGATGTTGTTACTGCTCTTTTAAGTCAAATTAGTTAATAAGTAATTAAAAATATTATTTTTGTTGCTACAATCACTAGTCATTCTAACGAAATTGTCAAACAAAAATTCAATGGAATAAGAAACGGTAAATATTCGGTTAATAAAGAACAGAATTTATACAAAGGATAATGTACCACGGATTTGAAATAGAAAAAAATAATGTTTACTATTTTTAAGATAATAAGATTAAGCGAAACATCCTGGAGAAAAATAAATAATATTTTACTTATTGATTAATTTTAAGAAAGCAGTGATTTTATTTATCATAGTATATTTTCAAAAAATACAAGTTTATTGATCACTTATTTGTATGCATAATATATATATATATATATATATATATATATATATATATATATATATATATATATTCATTCGTTCGTTCAATTTTTTGTCCAATCTTATATTCTGTTCTTTATTCACTGAACTCGGAGAAAATACTTAGCATTATCTACAACTAAATATTCTTTCGAAATATTTGCAACTCATATCGTAATCTTTGAGGAATATATGAATATTAATGCAGAGAAGAAAACTAGTAGATCAATCAAATCAAAACCATTTAAAGAGAAAATGATAAATTAAAGAAGAAAAATTCGTGCGTACCTTAAAATTGTAGTAAAAAACATTTTATATTTACATTTTTAAAGTAAAAAAACGTTAAATTTTCATAACCTTAGAATGATACATGATTCTCGTTGTAATTCGAACCCCGTCTTATTATTATTATGTTGTCATTTTTCATCATATTTTTCATCATGCTATGGTCGCACTACCAACAAAGTCTGCGGGAAGACATAAGGCAGATCGTGGTGTGTTATGGCTCTATTTCATGTTTTTCTATCTCCTCTAACATCCCTGGTGTTACATAGACAAAGTTCTCCTTAGTGTATGGGCTCGTTTTTAACAATAATGTCCGACCTATTTGCTTCAATTTTTCTGTCTGTGTAAATGATGTAATCCCATAGAATGGTGACATCTTCTATTTCTGTGACCGGAGCTGGTGGTTTTCATCCCTGTGTTTGTTTACATATTTTACATAGTGTTTGCACATTGCCCAGTGTAAATATTGCCCCACTCTATTCTGATAGTTTTTATATTCATTTGAGGCAAGTACAGAACATCCTGAAATTATATAGTCTATTTTTTCTTGGTATTTATCACAGAACGCATTTTGGATCTACAATATTATGTATAACGTTTGCCTGTAAGTTTCTAGTGAAAAGACTTTGGTCTTGCACTGCAAGAATAAAGCCTTCAGTCTCAGACTTTAATCCAGATGCACGTAACCATCGAGAATTAACTTTACCAACATTAGGTTTATTGGCACGTTCTGGGTACTGGCCATGCAGAGGTTTGTCTTGCCAGCGTTGTTTCATCTTTTCAAGAACTTTATCTTTAGCTTTCACTTTCATATTTCTGCCGCGATAGTTGGTTCTTGGCTAATGTTTTGCTTTTCTACAGACTCTACGAAATGTAAATCTTGTTTGTATTTACTACCTTTTATTATTAAATATTTGTTTTGTTTTCATGTTGTTTGACTAATTGTATCATCCAGATCTTTTTTGTTTCTATGTATGTTAGTAAGCCAATAGTTGTTGTCTTGCATGAGATTTCTAAATGAATAATACCTCTTCCACCTTCTTTACGGGGTATGTATAGACGGTCTACATCAGCCTTTGGAATTATGCATCATAGGCTTAGAAAGAAGCTTTCTTGTTTTAGAATCCATTCGTTTGATATCCTTTAGAATCCAGTTCAAGATGTTGAAACCATATTGGAATAGCAAGGCTATTCATGGCCATAACTCTGTTCTGAGAATTCAATTCAGTTTTTAATATCAGTCGTAGCCTTCTATAGTACATTTTACGTACTATGTCTTTCGTTTTTTATGGCGAATCTTTTCACTCTCATTTACACCTAGATATTCATAAGCTTCTTCTGGTTCAAAATCTTTTATTGTTACAGCAGAGTCTAAGCTAATTGAGGATGTTTGTTGTAGAGATGCTAGTATAACTGTAGCTTTAGCACATGTATTCAAATTGAATTTCATTCGAATGTCTTCATTTGAAGCAGTTTACAGTTTGCAGAAGACCTTCCAGCTCATTATCGTTCTTAGCATACAACTTTCAGTCATACTTGTAAAATAGATGGCTTAATAATAATAATAATAATAATAATAATAATAATAATAATAATAATAATAATAATAATAATAAAGCAGCAATAGCAGCAACAAAAAATTGAACATCACATTAAAAACAAGGCAGTCTCGCAGACATGAAGATCTACCTTGGAAAAGAAAAATAGAAAAAGAAATCGAACCACTTAGAAGTGAACTATCAGTACTGGATGAACTGACTAGAGGAATAAATGTAAGAACTAGGAAAAGCAGAAGAGTCGAAAGAAAATACAACATTAGAAATGAAATAAAGTCCTATCAACTAAGGAAAGAATCAAGCAAACAATACAACTGAAGGCTCAAAGAATAAGACGCTATGAGAAAAGGTCAAGATTCTACAGACAAAACAAAATTTTTTAAACCGATGCAAAGAAATTTTACAGGGAATAGGTAAAAAAAGAATTGAAGTGACAGTCCCCCCGCTAAAATGGAAGAAGTTACACAGTTCTGAGAAAAAATATGGGCTTGCCCTAAAGAACATAACAAAGAAGTAGATTGAATTTCACAAGAGATAGAACGAATCAAAAATAAACCAAAACAGACATGGGATGGAATTACAGAAGAGGATGTTCGATTTGCACTAAAAAAGCACACAATTGGAAATTTCCAGGTATAGATACAATTCCTAATATTTTGGCTATATTATTTAAATACAGTACATAAAAACTAGCCAAAGAACTTCAAGAAATGGTTGACGATCCCACTAAAACTCCTGCATGGATGACCAAAGGAATTACATTTCTTCTACCCAAGAATAGTGACACAAACAATCCGAAAAACTACAGACCAATTACATGCCTTCCGACAACATATAAACTATGAACATCTATTTTAACAAAACAGACATATTTATTCTTAGAAAGAAATGACATGTTACCACTTGAACAAAAAGGGTGCAAACGTGGCTGTTACGGATGTAAAGACCAATTGCTTATTAACAAAATGATTCCTGGAAAACTGCTACAGTGCAAAGAAAAATCTAAGTACTGCATGTAAAGATTATTGTAAGGCATTCTATAGTGTGCCACATTCCTGGATTTTAAAGACTTTAAATATATACAAGATTTCATTAATTTCATCAAACAGTGCCTGTCTATATGGAAAACAACCATTTACCTCAATCATGTAAATGGAACCTATAAGTCTGATGAAATAAGCATCAAAAGAGGTATATTTCAAGGTGATTCTTTGTCTCCATTACTATTTTACATATCATTAATAGCACTAACCAGTCAACTTAATAAGACAGAATGTGGTTATAAAATAGGCCAAAAGAAAATAAACCATCTATTTTACATGGATGATTTAAGTTGTATGCTAAGAAAGATAATGAGCTGGAAGGTTTTCTGTAAACTTCAAAATGCTTCAGCAAAGAAATTGGAATGAAATTCAATTTGAATAAATATGCTAAAGCTACAGTTTTACGTGGATCACTACAAGAAACATCCTTAATTTGCTTAGACCCTGCTGTAACAATAAAAGAATTAAAGCTAGAAGAAGCTTATAATTACCTAGGTGTAAATGAGAGTGAAAACATTCACAATAGAAAAATGAACAAAATAGTACGTAAAGAGTACTGTAGAAAGCTACGACTGATATTAAAAACTGAATTGAATTCTCAGAACAGAATTATGGCCATTAATATCCTGGCAATCCCATTTGTCCGATACGGTTTATACATCTTAAACTGGACTCTAAACACATCAGGCGAATGGATTCTAAAACGAGAAAGCTTCTTTCTAAGCCGAAGATGCATAATCCAGAGGCTGATGTAGACCGTCTATACATACCCCGTAAAGAAGGTGGAAGAGGTATTATTCAGCTAGAATTCTCATACAATACAACAACTATTGGCTTACTAACATACATAGAAACAACAAAGGACACGATGATACAATTAGTAAAGCAACATGAAGAAAGAAAGAAACATATTTTATAATAAAAGAAGGCAGTAAATACAAACACGATTTACAGTTAGTAGATTCTGTAGGAAAGCAAAACATTAGCCAAGAACCAACTATTGCGGCAAAAAATATGAAAATGAAAGCCAAAGATAAAGCTCTTGAACAGATGAAACAACACCGACAAGACAAACCTCTGCATGGCCAATATCCAGAACGTGCCAATAAATCCAATGTTGATAAAGTTAATACTCATCGATGGTTACGATGATTAATGTCTGAGACTGAAGGCTTTATTCTTGCAGTGCAAGACCAAAGTCTTTTCACTAAAAACTTTCCGGCAAATATTACACAAAAATGTTCTGATAGACTTATATGGATTCAAAATGCAAGTTTTGTAATAAACACCAAGAAAAAATACACCATCTAATCTCAGGCAGTTCTGTACTTGCGCCAAATGAATATAAAAATCGCCACGATAGAGTGGGGCAATATTTACATTGGACAATGTGCAAACACTATGGAAAATCTAAAAACAAACATTGGTATGAATATCACCCACCACCGGTTACAGAAATAGAAAATGTCTCCATTCTATGGGATTACACCATCTACACAGACAGAAAAACTGAAGCAAATAAGCCAGACATTATTGTTAAAAACCAGAAAGAGAAAACTTGCTTATTAATTGATATGGCTTGTCCAGCAGATTGTAACATAGCAACCAAGGAATTTGAAAAACTGTCAAAATCTAAAGACCTGGAAATTGAAATAGAAAAAATGTGGAAATTGAAAACAAGAGTTGTGCCAGTAATAGTAGGCATACTTAGAATGATAAAAAATGGAACAAAACCAACACATTGAAAGAATCCCTTGAAACTCCAGCTTAAGAGATATACAAAAAATTGTCTTATTAAGTACTGCCCACACACTAAGGAGAACTTTGTCTATGTAACGCTAGGGATGATGTGGAAGATAGAAAAAACATGAAATGGATCCATAACAACACACCACGACCTGCCTTAGGTCTTCCCGCAGACTTGGTTGGTTGTGCGACCATAGCAGAATTCAAACTATAATAATAATAATAATAAAAAATAGATAAGCTCAAAAGAAAATAAGCCATCTATTATTATTATTATTATTATTATTATTATTATTATTATTATAATCTTGAAAACGTAATGTTTTTTGTTTTTTTTTCTAATGAAATTTTGTTTGACTATTTTAACGTAAACATGAATTTTTCTTCGTATATTATTTAATTTATCTGTTTCTTCTTTAAATGATCCTAATAGATTCATCAACTTGTTTTCTTATTATTCATATTTTCCTTAATTGTCGATATTTCGAAATACTTTTTTTTAAAACTATGATAATTTTTCTTGAAAAAAGAATAAAACAAATCAAAACAACAGGAAAAATACTAGGAAAAACAATTTGATACAATTGCTACGATATTCTTTCTTGGAAATAATACGCATATATTTATTTATTTATTGATAACCTTATTTTCGACGACTTTAATGAAAAAATAACTGAATATACAGTGGGCGAACAAATTATTGTTTTTAAATTTCACAGCAGTAATAAACTTATACATATGTCAACTTTTATTATTTCGTCTTGGATTTGTGCTTTATACACATTTCTTTCCGGTTGCCAAAATAAGGTTAAAAATAGCTTCAGTACATTTTTCAATGAGCATTATTGGATAAAAAAAAACAAAGGTCACACATACTTTACGTCGTTAAAATTCTTCGAAATGTGTACACTAGTAACTAGAATATTTTGTATTTCTTTAAAGTATGGGCTAACAAGAATTTCTTAGATAAGTCTATCAGAACATTTTTTCAATCAATTCAAGGGCTCCAAGTACGAGTGGAATTACTGATGTCCACATTTGCTAAATATTTTAGATTCCCATTTCAAAATTCTAAATATTTTGAGAGATTTTATAATATCTTCAAAGATACATTACAATCTGCAGGGACTGCCATGTCAATAATAAAGCACATTTTTGTGGTCTTTCTGGCCGATCAGCTTTAATTGTTCTGTCTGTGAGTCTTGCAAAATCCCATAAAATTGTTACAGGTTCTATTCTTGTAACCGGGTCTTGTTGCTTTTCATAACAATAACAGTAATAATAACAATTGTTGTGGATTCCGGAAATGGGGTCCGCACAAATAATTGAACAAGGATCAATAATTGAGATAGAAAATAAGTGTATTAACGTAAGGATACAGACTTGAATGAAGATTAGCAGTCCAGTTAAAAAGTATGTACAAGTCTCTGGAAGTGAAACCGTAGTATATTGAGTATGTCCGCGTCGAAAGCAGTCAGGTACTGCGTAATAATCGACTTGATGAGTGGCGCACAGAGCTACTATGAACTACTTTGTACTGACTGTCAATCTCTCTCTGGAATCTCGTATTGTTAACTCTCTGTGAAAACGCGGTATTCTGTATTTATTTACTCTCCCACTACAGAAAATGTGGCACACGACCTTTTTTACGTGGGACCTCCGGGCCATATAGCCAAGCCAAGAATAGCTGACTAATTTTGCCCAGTCGTGACTCTACCCTTCGGCAGAGTCACGACTGGGTTAATGCTCTCCGCCCGAAGGCAGAGTGATGGCAGTGTCAAAAGAATTACCGCGAGAAAATGCGGTATTCTCCAGTTTCGCTTCTATAGCAGTAGTATAAGTATACTCTGGTCACGTCCATCTTTATGAAAAAGTGAACCTAACAACAACAACAACAACAACAACAACAATAATATATATTATTGTGTTATCCCCCGTGGGGATTTTCATATCGAAATGATCATCCAACATCATTGAATTAATCCTATTTTAATTTATATATATATATAGAGAGAGAGAGAGAGAGAGAGAGAGAGAATTATGAATTAATTGTACATTGCGACACGAAATTCTCTATGTTTCCATTAGATTCTCTTCATCAGCAACGTCGGATGTTGGTTGTGAAAATGATTTACATGTAAATCATAGAAATTTCTGTGTCACAATGTACAATTAATTCATAATTCTATGATTATATTAAGCTCTATAAAATTGATTATATTGAGCCCTGTTTATAATAAAATAAATGCCGGGATATATAGTCATCCGCAGACAGATCTGTTTCGCTGTATCACAGCTCATTAGTACGGTTAGACATAGACATCCGATTACTTTTTACCCAGAATTGAAACCCGACCGAATTGGCGTCAGTCGGTTGATTCTACCTCTGAGCTATGGACGCTCGGTAGAAGGAGGCAGGCTTTTTAGCGTGTATATTATCATTCTACACGTCCAATAGTTGAGAGTGTTATAATTCATTGCTAAATGAACGATGCGTAGATGCTAGAGTAGCTACTGTTTTTCAAAGTCTACCATTCTTCCAGAGTGCGCAATCAGGGTATGAGAGCGTAAATATGAAAAAAGATAAGTAAAAATCCCAAACAAGAAAAGAGAAAAGCAAAAAAAACAAAAAAAAAAAAAAAAAAAACAGACGCCTACCTCCTCAGTAAATTAAATTGCTCAATATCCAAATTAACAAGACAGGGAAAAAAACACTTAAAAACTAAAAAGAAACCGTGATAGACAGAGAAGAATGAGGGAATCACGTGTTTTGATTTTAACCGTATTTCTTGTTCGTTGGAATAGTTAATTCGGGTCGAAAGATTCAACATATCTATGTTGTTAGATATATAATCTTGTAGACTAAGCTGAAATATGACAGAATAATGTTCAAAACAGCAATATGCCAATATTAGCTTTACTAAAATACACATCCGAACACTTCACAAATTTGTGCTTTATGGATATAACCAAAGAAAACGATCCCGTATGCATTATTGTGACATGATATATATATGTTCTAGAATCTTCCGTTCACTAAAACTTATCGCAACATCTTACACCGTGTAAAGTTCAGACCTAGAGGAGCCACGATTTGGTTTTTTACTATTCCACAAGATGGCTGATGATTTTGAAAATTTTTACATAGATGTGAATATGAAAATATTGTACTCCGATCATACGTCGAAAGACTGACACTAACAATATCCGTGATCTTTTCTAAGGCTTGCCAGTGTGTTCGTTCCAGCGCTACAATTTTTGTACGCTTCCTTGGAGTAACGTCCATCGCATACAATAACCCTAGGACAGCTAATCGTTAGTCAAGACAGTAGTGTTTGATCGTGATAAAAATCTGGTGCAATCACAGAAGACACAATATTTTTCAAGGCCAAACAAATTTTCTCATACACCCGTAAAATAGATCCATATTACCATTATTCCATATTATAAAAAAATCGATTACACCCTGAACTCCAGTGCGTTTAAAACTGACTGTATTGTGAAAAAAGTAGCTAAATCAGTTGTTCCTATTCATTTGCACACGGAGATATTATATATATATATATATATATATATATATATATATATATATATATATATATATATATAGTAACAAAGTTATAGAACATGTAGTTTTTTTACCTACTGTTCATCCATCAATTTTTATAAAGAGTGTTCAATACAACGTAGAGCATGATATTGTAATGATTGTTACAATTGTTTATAAATTCATAGTATCACTACACAAAGATTTTTTCGCGTTTCGAAGCTGCTATGTGCGCTTCTCATCGGATGATAAGTTGAAAAAATATTTTTCAACTTATCACCCGATGATAAAAATTCTGCGAAAATTTCTGTGTAGTGATACTATGAATTTATAAACCATTGTAACAACCATTACAATATATATATATATATATATATATATATATATATATATATATATATATATATATATATATGCCGGCATCGGCTAAATGATTAAACATTAGCATTGTGACCATGAAACCATGACCGATTCGTCAAGGAGATGAAATCTTGATAATACCAACCAGAATAGACAATGAGGGACCGTTGGCATGTGCAGGAACATCACACATCAGATTGACCAAATGCCAATTTCAGGTGATGGACTCTAAAATCAAGCAGGTACAGAAATTTAAATACCTAGGAAGTGTTCTAACAGAAGACGTAGATCTGAAGGCGAATAGGCATGGCGAAAGAAGCATTCAAAAAGTTGAGTAAAGTATTAATAAACAGGGCATTTTCAGTAGAAACAAAGAGGAGAGTACTGGATTGCTATGTGATGTTGGTTCTTCGATGTGGCATTGAATGTTGGACAATATTTTCGAAGATGAAGGAAAAACTTGAAGCAGCTGAAATATTATTCTACAGAAGGATGCTGCCGGATATCATGGACCGAGCATGTGAAAAGGATGGAGACGAAAAGAAAATGAATACTGAGCATCAGGAAGAGACAACTAAAGTTCCTGGGACATGTAATGAGGAAAGAGGACTTGGAGAACCTGATCCTTACAGGCCAGATAGAGAGGAAAAGGCGACAAAGGAATGCAGCGGATAACATAATTGAAGAACCTGATCAGGTGGATGACGAAACGAAGGTTACATGGTGCAACAGGAGAAAGCGTACTAAGAGCCACCAGAGACAGGGAAATGTGTCACCTACATCTTCAAAGAACATGGCGCATAAAAGAAGAAGAAATACAGCTTTTTATCTATGATGCCTTGTATTCTCACTTGTTTTTTTTTTGTTTTGTTTTTTTGTTTTTTTCTCAAGCAGCCAAACATCTTCAGGGCAAAATGCTTCCACCACTGTGATTTATTCATGGGGGTATTTTTTGATTTGTGAGTTTCATTCTCTTTCCTAACGGGAGTTCATTTGAGCAAATAATACTAGTTTGGTTTCATCTGATCATAAAATAGAGACACAATATTTTCTCCCCTGTTCTATATGGCTTTTATTATAAGATAATTTGCATTTTTGGTGTTTAGCCTTAAGTGAGGGAGTTTGCCTTAAGCGACAAACTCAGTCCTGCTCAATGAGTTACTCTTTCCGTAGATACCCTCAACCTTGATGTCTTTATATAATTGGAATTGTTCTTTATCATTAAGTGAGCATTCTTTGAGACTTCTCTCATAAGTGTTCTTTCCATTCTCTCATAAATTAACCGTTTACGGCTAGTTCTTCATTTATTCTTAATACAATGAATCTTTTTGATCTTCTTGATAATGCTACGAATTTCTGATATAGTGAACACTTAAACGCTTGAGAATCTTGTTTGTATGCATCAACTATCTTCATTACAATCGTCTTGTCAAGTTCAGTCGTCATCGCCATGGTTGCAGAACGAAGATGTTACGCGCTACGTGCCAATTATATAGCGTCTTCTTTATTACTGGTTAGAATGCTATAGATTCAGTTAAATAGTGTGTAATTTTCAAAAGATGTTTGTATAAAATGACAAATTAAGAAAGTAACTTAGAATTACCATAAAGCAATATTATTTTATAATTTCCATAAGGGTGGAGGAGAATAATTTTTGGCCTGCAACCATATTTGGAAGAATCTAGAACTATGAATATAATTGATCGAAGCTTTTTAAAAAATCACGAATTATTCAAAACTAAATATAGAATCAACTGCTTTGGATAAATTCCATAATTAAGTGCAAATATTCACATTTTATAGAAATATCCACATATTTGGTGGGGATGAATAATTCTGTGCTGCAAAATATGAAATATCAAATGAAAATATTAATATATATCCTTCAAGAGGCTTAGCTTTCTTTGACATCAGAAACCATTTACTTGTAGGGATTTTCTCCCCTTGTCTATCAAAAGCTGAACAGTGTAGTATATAGTTAAACAGTAAAATTGATTGTTAGATGTTAGATTTATGGTTAAGAATATGAATAACGACGGAAAAGAATAAAGTGATTTATCAAAAGCAAGAAAACTAATTATTTATGATTTAGATGTATACTTTTTTCAACTTCCGATCAGTAGAAGTTCGTGCATTTTAGTTATGATATATATATATATATATACATGAAGGGTTATTGAAAAGTAGTTCCCTGTTTTATGTGCGATAGACTCTACCATCTTGTAAAATTATTATATATATATGTTTATATATATATATATATATAATTTGAAAAAAAAACACGTTGAAAAAAGAACTGGATTCTTTAAGAATATTTACACAATTCTATAATTTTCAAAATATAAATTAAGATGGTAAGACGTGTGGCTAAAGATAGCTCTCGGATCTAACTGGTATTGGAGAATTCTTTGTGTTTAATGCATATATATATATATATATATATATATATATATATATATATATATATATATGCATAAAATGGAGGGAAAGAAAAAAGGAGAAAAAAAGGAGAAAATATTTTTCTTTCTTTTTTACGAATTTACTTTTCCCTTAAGATACTGCATTCCTGATCAGACCAAAATCATGAATAATTATACTTGACATATCACTACCTACCTATCAAGAAGATTTTCCTTACATCTTTTTGTTCATAGTTCAATTACGACCTAATTAAACAGAGAGGGAAAGCTACCAAACTCGATCCGCAACAAAGTCATAGAAAATACGACTATAATCACCTCATCTATCATGTAGATAAAAGCTAAAATAATGGAAGAATCAATAATAAAAAGGACAATACTCAATAACAACAGATATGAACAAGGCCAAAATATGCTGACCGTGTTTGAAAAATAAAAAAAGCACATTCCCCTCATCATAGATACACTTATATGAAAATTTACATATATAGTTAAAACTAAAGACAATAAAAAACAAAATGAATCACTCTTTGAGATAGGCTAATAGCATAGCCGAAAACACTAATATATAACAAACATTCAAAGAGTTTTCTGCATTTCATATCCAAGAAGTATATGCGTGTTGGTGCAGTGGAACGAGAAATTAGGGAGCCGAGTTCGAATTTCTTGCATTCAGACTGATTGAATTTCTTGCATTCATCTACGCTTAAATACCCTTGGGAAAGGTATTAACCCGTTTCTTTCCTCCAGTCATGTGTTAAATAATAGGACAGATTGGGTTCTATAGCATTGTTTGGCAACCAGTCTACAGCAGAATAATGGCAACCTACTGCTGAATAATCTTATGCTCAGTCAGTCATGTCACTTTCGAGACATGATTGCCCAAGCGTGTATCACGTATGGCAGTTAACTGATATCCAAGAAAGAAAACTGAACAAAACTTTTTTAAAACAGTATATATATATATATGAAGAATAGTGGACACTTGTATTTTGGAATAAACGCCATTTATATTTTAAATAAGCTTTATTATAATGTATCCACTCGTGCATTTGAGAAATCCTAAAAGAAGAAAATGCCGGAAAAGATATTTTCTCAAGTTTTCTCGAGTGCACAGCTCGACATACATAATATAATTTTGAACTGAAGCTTTTATTCAAAATAAAAATGGGACCTCTATTTCAATTACGAGTACCCACTATAATAACGTTATATATATAAAATAAATAAGGAACGAAAAACATAATTTCAACGTCGAAAATATTAATTTAAAACAGTGCTCAAAATAAAAAAAAGGGCAATGAATATTTATTATTAAATATTACTTCATAACGTTTACAAACTACAAACTCCTATAAAATTGTATATTTTGCTTCGATATTGAAAGAACAATGTCACATCAAGTAGTTAATATCATTATTAACTACCTGATACGATATTGTCCTTTCAATGTCGAAATAAAATGTACAATTTTGTAGTAGTTTGTAGTTTTTACATGTTCTAAAGTAATAATTAATAATAAGTATATATATATATATATATATATGTGTGTGTGTGTGTGTGTGTGTGTGTGTGTGTGTGTGTGTCAATGAATAGAACACACATAATTGATTTGCTACCTAAGTTTTGGCCAAGTTAGGTTCTTCAGTCAAAGGCGTTTGTTTTGCTTGTACATTGAGCCCTTTTTTATCTACCATATGCTGGTCTAACTATTTTACTAGCATATACACTACCGGCCATAATTATTAGGCCATCCCAGTTTTTTAAAGAAATCAGGTATTTCGTACTATTACTTCAGTTAAAATGGAATAAAAACTGTCAAATGAATTTTGTTTTTATTTGTACCCGCTTATTCTTTTAAATAATGACCTGCATTCATGCTTATGATTTTTATAGCAATATTTTGTCAAACTTAATAAAGTGAATAGTTAACGATGCCACCCCAGAAGAAATTTTGCATGTATTTTGCAGTCTTAGAAAACTCAAAGAACTTATTTAATTATTAGATTACATGTTAAGATTAGTTTTTCACGTGTCAGTCAGTTAAAAGCCATGCGTGATACACGCTTCAGGCAATCGTGCCTCGAAAGAGACATGACTGACTGGGCAGAAGATTATCCCGCAGTAGGTTGCCATTGCTTTCTGCGGTAGACTGATTGCCGACCAAGGCTATAGAACCCAATCTGTCCTATTATTTAACCCATAACTGGAGGGAGGAGACGGATTGATACTTTTCCCAAGGGCATTTGTGCGTATGCGGATGCAAGGAATTCAACTGGAATTCGAACACGGCACTCCCGATTTCTCGTTCCGAGTCGATATCCACTGTACCACAACACACATTCTTTTCACGTGTACTGCTACTATTACTATTAATATATATATATATCCGAGTGAGTATAGAACGAGGAGAGAAAAGAAAAAATATTTTTCCGTCCAAAACATGAATTTAAAACAGTGCTCAATATATGATGTATAGAGCTGTGAATATTTATTATAAATTATGTTTTAGAACATGTACATAATTTCTTCTATATAGGTCCTCTTCTCTACAATCTACAATGATTACATCAGTACTAACTACCTTTAGAGACATTGTTCTTTCTATGTCGAAACAAAATGTACACTTTTGTAGTAGCTTGTAGTTTGTACATGTTCTAAAGTATAATATATATATATATATATATATATATATATATATATATAGTAAAGTTTTGTAATTTGCTTGAAGCATTGCGTAAAATAGTTGTATGTGTTATGTCTTGGAGGCTGTCACAATGCGTTGAATGAAATAAAGGAAAGTCGGGAGGTGTTTGTATGACCTGTTTATTTATATTTATATTTCGAGACTATAATCTCATCGTCAGAATGGCAGAGAAAAATTCAAACTGTCCGTGCTTTTAGTTGTCCATCTATGAATGGCTGGCTTTATCCACTGCTGCTGTACGTGTGTGCGTGTATGTACGTGTGCGTGTGTGCGCGTGTGTGAGTGTGTATCTATGTGTGTTCTAGTTGTTTTTTTTTTTTTGGCTTATATGGTCTAATGGTGTGTGTGTGAGAGAGAGAGCCTGTGTGTGTGTGTGTGTGAGTAATTGTGTATGTGTGTGTATTCAAGATGGGTTTTTTTGTTGGTCTGATGGAATATATATATATATATATGTATATAGATATGTATATATATATGTATATATATATAGTAATTTTCAAGCGTGTAAGCCGAAATTAGGAAGGACTTAATGATCAAATTAAATATTATAAACAATTGTTAAATCATCGAGTTCAGGATTCAGAAAATTTTGAACTGAAGCTTTTATTTAATCTACAGTGTTAAATTTTTGCCATCCTGTGCTGTCTCTGTATGGATATGTCGTCTTGTTCTCATTTTAATATTGATCCGTTATTGAATGTAATTGTATTCTGGTCGAGTCATGGATTTCACTTACAATTCCTTGAAGGCTACCCGATTTGAAATACACTTGAAGGCCGGAATGCTAAACGGCCAAACATTGTTATAACAACAATGAAAATGAGGATATCATTCAGAAATTGCGTAACACATTGATTTATTCATGTAATGCATTATAAGTTGAACTTTATAACAAAGATAACCAATTTCGCACAAAAAAATTAAGTAGAAAATGAGAAGATTAAAAATGTGTTGAGCATATAAATATATGAAGGCGACCTTAGCTGCAGCTACTATAAGTACAAATATTTAACAAAACACTAAAAACAAAATAATAAAGAACAGCTAGGAAGAAGACGGAAGAATATAAATGAAAGTTTTTTTTATACATTCAGTCTAGAAATATTTTACATGCCTTTATTTCGATTCTGAAAAGGAAAGCTAGCGAGTAAAATGTCTGTTTACTCCCCTACACAACAAATTGCAGGAGATTATTTTTTCCCACGTGTCTGGGAACTATCTTAGTGTCAGGTGACTACATCAAAACTGTTCTTTGTACAGACTATAACATTACTGTTTGGTCTTTATGGCCACATGATAGAGAAAATATGGTGTATATTAATTAGGAAGTGGGTGGGCAATTTAACCAGTTAAAGTACGAAGATCATAATTTATTGTGAAAAATACTTTTTTTAGCCTGTATAAATTTTCTAAAAGTGTTATTGCAATTATAACTCATCGGACATAATTTAATGAAGCATAAGTAGGCTGCCTCTTTTGTCTCATATTTTCACCCAAGAAAGAATTACACCCATTCTAGCACAACGTACCAACATCAAGTGCCGGTACATATCTTCCTTTAGTTCTTATTCCTAAGAACTAAAGGAAGAACTTATTGCAATAGCATACTTTATATCATCGTGTATTAGCAAAATTCATATATAACACCACCCCTGTTTTTTTTTTTTGGTGGGGGGAGGTGCTTGAATTTTAACTACTACTGAAAAAATTGATTTGTGTAGAGGTTGAAGACCTAAGTTTTGCGTAAAAACAGCTAATAAAAACACGCACTATATATAATGGCACAAAATTTGGGGTCGCTTGACTGACTGTTCTCTGTGGCCAAGTCGGTCATGTATACCGGTTTCCCTTAGGGATACTGGTTCGATTCATGTCAGAGATTGCGAATTTGTATCTTTTTGATAATGCGTAATGCACCAAACAGTAGCTCTCGTTGCTCTGAGGGACGCAAATTCGATACAAACCGGAGAGCGCAATTTTTTCTTTAATAAAATTTCTCGACCATTCAGGCCAGTAGATGAAAATAAATAAATATACCATTTAAAAAATAAAAGGTGGGTTTACTTGAATACGAGTATCCACTAAATATAACGTTTTAAGTTATACGAATCTGTCGCATTTATAAAAAATACATTAAAAAATTATCTTTTATATTTTGATATAAATTTGTGCAGATATGAATGACTTTAAGAGAAATTTTCAAAGGTTGGTCTCGTCCGACTGTCTGTGCTCCGTGAACAAGTCGGTAAGGCGTACCGATCTAAACGTTAGTTCTATCTCCTCTGTGCTCTTTGTGACCAAGTCAGTAAGGCGTAACGTTCTAAACGTTAGTTCCCTCGTTTCTATGCTCTTTGTGACTGAGTCAGTAAGGCGTAACGGTCTACACGGTAGTGCCCTCCGCTCTGAGGGACGTAGGTTCGATTTCTGACGGTATAGCGCAAAGTTTTTATGCAGTCCATAGCTTTTTTCAAATATTTTTCTGCATAAAAAAACACATTCCCAGTGGCATGTCTATTTCAGACTGACCTTTTATTCCGCACAAAACACTAATATAAAGAGAATAACAGAACGTAATTCAAAAGTTTCTCTACTATAATGTCTTGCTTCTGGCGCAAATGCCAGACTTGGCAAATGATCAAAATTCAGGACATTATTCGAAGTAAACAATTAAATCTGATTTCTATAAAGAAAGAAATTAGATTTATAGGCAAATATTGATCGAGCTCTTCAGTAAAGGAAATATTGATTAGAAGAAAGAGCGAGTTTAAGAAAATGATGTATTAACGAAATGAATTCAATATTGGGAAAATAACATTTTATATAAAAAAAAATATTTTTATTTTTATTTAACATTTCTCGAAGAATGATTTTAGTTGGTAAAAATTCTCTCATTTTTTGTTAGCCGTCGATGCTGGGAGTCACTTTTTACTCAAGAGACGATGAATACCGCTCTCCTAGAAAAACTGACGAGTCCAAATATTCCCAAAGACAATATTAACAATGCAAAGAACGTAAAAAATACGGAATGCGAAATAATCATAGGGCAAGTATAAAAAGGTCAACCGTACTTTGGGTAAAAACAAAAATGTGGCAAACAATTGGAGTAGATAGATCTATCTATCGCCCGGTTCACACTCCACCCACGTCTATTGAACAGGTTAAGAGGCTCATCCCTTGTTCCCTGTTTAGGATGTGGTTTCCGGCTTTCTCTTTTCCAATCTTCTCACTTTGTTTTTTTTTTCAATTGGAGTAGATAGATCTATCGCCCGGTTCACACTCCACCCACGTCTATTGAACAGGTTAAGAGGCTCATCCCTTGTTCCCTGTTTAGGATGTGGTTTCCGGCTTTCTCTTTTCCAATCTTTTCACTATTACGTAGCCCCCTGCACATCAGTGGCGTTACCGCCTTGCTCGGGGTGATACGATTAAAAAAAAAATTACTTGAATAGTTTCTCTGGAATTGATATGTACATTAGAGATCGATATATTTTTGTCCTAATGACTTCGGATTTAAGTAACAACGTTTATCTAAACTTATTTATAAATGGGACTTTATCTGTGTTTTTGTGTGTGTGTGTGTCCGTTTTCTATAGACTCCGGAACGTCTGAACCGATTTTCTTGAAAATTTACACAATGGTACTATAAGCGTCTGCGAGTGTTCTTAGGTAGGTTTTGTATCGAGGTACACCCGATGATTATCGAAAATCAATAATCGAAAAAATCAGGTCCGATTTTAATCAACTTTGATACACTCATAGACAAAGACATAAGAAACGATATTCAGAAGTTTCAAGGTTGCAGTTCTTACAATACTGCAGAAAATCGATAATATATATATATATAAACGTGCGTGTCTGTTTATCTGTTTGATTTGCTTTTGGCCCTAAAATACGCCTCAGTTTCGGATATTTCTTTTTCACTGGAGCCAAATCTCTTTTCCTGGAGCATTCTTTTGAGGTCGGCAAACAACCAGTAGTCGCCAGCGAGATTGGGGAGGGCAGACCTGGAGAATAGGGTGGATGCAGAAGCAATTCAAAATGCAATTCATGTAGTTTTTAAATCGTTGCGATCGACTTGTGACACGGTGCGTTGTCTTGGTGAAATAATGCTATATAATATTCGCTATTGATGAATCTTCCTTTCTCAAGGTAACCGATGAACAAAATACTTTGCGCATCCCAAAATACTTAGGCCAAGATCTTGCTGCTGATGTTTGCGTATTTGGTCGCTTTGGACGGCTTTCATCTGATGCTATCTTACGCAACTTCAATTTATGATCGGCCAAAAGGAATTTGTAGATGTTTTGTGTTTTCCGGGATAACTGTCGATTTTGGGCGACCTTAGCATTCAGCATTATTTGTGTTTGTACGACCTCGTTTAAAGTCAACATACCACCACTTAACTGGTATTTCCAATGGAACAGAGTCCGAATAAAACTTATCAGGGTATTGATTTGTTTGAACGGTATTTTTCACATCAGAAAGTAATTCATTATCAACACACGAAGTTCAAATTTTCCCATTGTTTTCAAACTTTGCAACAGTAGCTTCACTTAAATAACTGTAATTTGTAAACTAATAATCCGATTGGGCCCAGATTTTGTCACTTGCCATTTGAAGGTTAGTACTACATAAAAATCATATGTATTTTTATTAGTGGCGCCCTCTATATGCCAAACCCAAGACTTATTAAGTGATATATATATATATATATAATTTAGAAAAAAATTCAGATATTCTACAATACGTAATACGTATTTCGCAGCCGGAAAACATTTACATTGACCAATTCATTTCTCATATCTATTATATTTTAGAGTAAGTTCTTCTAATTAAACTACGATGATCGGGAGTGAAACTGGTTGTTTTCGTTTTAAATTTTATCCTCATTATGCTCTGTAATATTTAAATTATTAATTTGAAAGCAATACTCAAGTTCCGTATCACAAAAATTTGTTTAAATATGTAAAATTGATGTACACCTTTTATTTAAATAGGAAAGTAAATAAAATATTATAAATTAGAGCATAATTAAAAACTTTGAGGAATAATACGGTTTTTTAAAAAAAGGTATGTTGCACCAGGTTTGACAATTTAGAATAACGAGAGCCAGGCTGAATTCCCGTTGGAAAATAGAAAATAGAGGATTTTCTACATCTTTCTGCTGAGGTTGAAGTGCTGTATGTGAAGTATAATAAGTTATGGTATGAATACGTCCACACACTTTCATTTTTAGATGTATTGAGGTTCTCTCATTACATAGGATATATTCATGAGAGAGGTCATATTCATGTCAGAAATTAGCGATTAAGTCAAAAAATGAACTGACGTTTTTCAGACACAATAGATGGTGACACAATACATGGTGGAACAGAATACAAAAGAGAGCTTTTTCAAATCCTCATCCTGTCTGTTGTCTGAGCTCGAATCTGCTGTTCTTGCTCATGGCTTAGATTTTTGTGTATTTTGTGTTCCACCTGTAATGCATTGGATATCGGCTCGGAACGAGAAATCGGGGAGCCGAGTTCGAATTCCAACTGAATTCATTGCTTTCTCTTACGCGCAAATACCCTTGGGAAAGGTATTAATCCGTCTATTCTTTCCAGTTATGGGTTAAATAACAGGGCAGATTGGGTTCTACAGCCTTGGTCGACAACCGGTCTACCGCAGAAAGCAATTGCAATCTACTGCGGATAATCTTCTGCCCAGTTAGTCATGTCCCTTTCGAGACATGAGCGCCCAAAGCGTTGTATCACGTATGGCACTTAACTGACTGACTATCATGACAGACAAGGAAAACTTCTTTTCCGAGTTTGGGGTGTTGTTTTCGTAACTTGCGAAACTTGTCCCTCTTTCTTCGGATGCTTTTGGTAACCTTAGAACCAAACTAAATAATTATGCTCACTTGTTTTCTAATACTTCTGTTGATACTTCTGAGTCAAATTGGAGAATTGAGCAGAGGACTATTATCAGATATTTCAAAGGTATAGATAGAATATAATTCTATCTATACCTAACATATATATATGTTGCATCGAGTAGAAAGGATGATTTTGATAAACCGTTGCAATATTTATTCTATAAATGTAAGATCTTGAATTTATGTGATATATATATATATATATATATATATATTTTATAAAATTAACATGTTATAATTTCACAACAGAAGTGATTATGGAAGCATCACTTGATAACACACAAGTAGTGTAGAAACAAAATACTTTTATCATGATTTTATAGCATATTTCTGTCATTAATTCAAATAAATATTATTCGCTTTATTTCGTATTGAGAACTTTTTTAAGAATAGTGTTTTTTCGATACAGAATTATATTCTATCTATACATAACATATATATATATATATATATATATATATATATATATATAGATCTATTAAAAAATTTGATTATAGTGTGACAGGAAGTAAAGAAAAAAGAAAGATATAAAATTAAATAGAGAGGGCGGAATGTGCAGAATTTAAGCGTAGGTAACAGAAGGAAATAGGTCAAGCGAGGGCACGAGGGGGTCAGGGATAAAGAGGGTCTTGAAGGGAATCTAAAGTATAAGCATAAGTTTAAATTGGCATTAATTGAATTTAGTTTAAAAATTAATAGAACAGTTAAATTTGAAGGAAAGTGAACAGATAGCAATAATAAAGAGGAAAAGAGATTTAGAATCACGGCTTATAGGGACAGGGTAGAATAAATGAAAGAATAAAGACAGTTTATCCCATATTAAGTAAATTTGAATATAATTTTATATCGACACTTGCTAATCAATTCATTTCTCTGATTTAAAAGTAAATTTTGATTATATTTTAATATATTCTTTCTACACAGAACGTATTAAATTCTATCACTAAGACTATTGAGAACACGTACTGAGCCTATTACTTTTCAATGTATTTGTGGATTCAGACCTTCTTTTTCAGTTCCCAATACCTTGGGGAAAGAGCTGTTTAAAAGTTTAATTTTGGTTAATAAATTAGTGTCTATGGGAATAATATCTTTGTTTCCATATCCCCGTCTAAATCCCAAAGTAGAAATTGTTGTTTTTCTTGTTAACTGTGGAGGAAATGGTAGGCTGGGAGTTAACATTTATATATTTACATTTGCCTTCAAAAGGATAATGTTCTTTGGATCTACAATTGCAGGAAAGTGCAATACCAGGTTAATATTAGTAACAAAGACATTCCTTCAAATCTGGTTATTATGCGAATTGATTATGTCATATATATATATATATATATATATATATATATATTATAAATTATGTTTTAGAACATGTACATAATTTCTTCTATATATGTCCTCTTCTTTACAATCATATAGTTGTTTCAGTGTTTGGACTCAAACACATCCTCGGGAGAAGTAAGAGTTTGGAATCATTCTCTGTTTATATTTGGTTCGTTGTTGTCATGGGGGTTGGTTGTGGTTATTGATAATTAAGTAAGAGTGTCTTTCGTTTTGACCGTTAGACTTTTGAAGAACCTGGTGTGTAAGTGTGAAATTGTTGATTAATGGTATTATCTGTTGGAATGTACGTTTTATCGGTCGGGTATATCTTTTGGTTAGAATTTCTAAGGGAGCCGCGTGTGTAGTGGTTAGTTTTATGGTTGGCTATCGTTTAATTGATTTATGTCTGTTGTTAGCGGACCTAATTCATGTATTTACTTTGATCCTGTGGCTAGATTTTCATATATATATATAATCATGTTTATGATTATGATGTTAATCATGATTATATTAAGATCTATAATATTTATTATATTCAGCACTGTTTATACTAAAATATTCAAAATAGTAAAATCTTGGGTAATATTCATCTGGATTTATATATATATATATATATATATATATATATATATATATATATATATATATACACTACCGGGCATAAATATTAGGCCATCCCAGATTTTTTTTAAAATTATGCATTTCATAATATTTTCAGCATTTAATGCCAAGTGGATAATTCTAAATGAAAATAGAATGTTTTTGTTTTTTGATTTTTTTTTTTTGTTATTATTAATTTGCAAAGTTTTACAAAGCAGCCAGGAAGACTTTGCTTCGGCCAGCCAATAAGAAGAAGAGACAAGCATAGTGGGGAGAAAACACAAAAACTGGACACTACAACAGTTCATTTGATACACATGTTACTGTGTAGTATGGAAAAAAAGAACTATTCTATTTTAATTTAGAATTAACTACTTGGCAATAAATATTAAA
This sequence comes from Ascarosepion bandense, assembly GCA_037127315.1. Lineage (NCBI taxonomy): Eukaryota > Metazoa > Mollusca > Cephalopoda > Sepiida > Sepiidae > Ascarosepion > Ascarosepion bandense. The sequence goes on from JBBBDQ010000851.1 coordinate 5,097,823, forward strand.
ATTAGTATGAAATACATTATTTCTTTAAAAAACTGGAGTGGTCTAATAATTATGGCCGTTAGCGTATATATATATATATATATATATATATATATATATATATATATATATATATATATAAAATGGTGTGTGTATGTGTGTGCGTGCGTTTATTTTAAGGTTATGTGTACTTTAGATTTAAAGCAACTATATATATGATGGTGTGCTGCGAACCTCCCACCCTGATGAACAGTCCTTTCTAAACGTTTTGATATTTGATCAGATTTTGTGAAGTTGGTTGAAACGAGAACTTTTCAGTGTTTTGTCAATATTTTTATTTGATCCGGGTTGAAATATTCAAGCGCACACATATTTACCTCAAATTCTTTTGGAAATATTGATCTTTGAATCAAATGTTTCCTTTTGAAATTAATCCTGTGTGGTTTGATTCTTTCACTTTTTCTTTCTTTTTGGAGATATTTATTCCAAAGATATTGTTCCAGCGGTTTTTCATTACAAGCCAAGAAAACTGATCGATGTCAGAAAGTAGAGAAAGGGTTCTCAAATGTCAAATGAAATAAAACTCTGCTCGCTGTTTAAAGAACTGAAGCAATAATAAAATAGTTTTCCTTTCATCTTTGTGGATATCAGGATAGTAGACATAAATTGGGCCGTCGATTCAAGGATTAGCTCAAAAACACCTTTACTGAGGACAGAAATTGATCCAGTCAATTGGAAGACGAAAGATGTAGAAAAAAGCAATTTTAAGAAGAGCAGTTCATATAAAGAAAGCATATCCTTTGAAATTCTAGAAAACAAAATAAGATATCCCAAAGGAAAGCCAGAACTTTTCATATCTTCAACCTTTCTAACCGATCATGCGGTGGTTGCGGACGTCACAACAAAGGATTCATTTCACAAGGAAGAAAACGTCTATGAAGACATGAACTGCATAGAAAAACGTTCCTCTTTTACACCTAAATATTCTATTTGGATGGTTCAGCTTTTCTTGTGACAATATAAGCCGTGATTGTTGATTAGCATAGAACATGCACATAATCAAGTGAATTCTAAAGGATTTTAACTGGACCGGTAATTTATGATTAAACCACGGTATCAGCTTACGACCTTATCGCGTTAAAACATTGATTTTCGTACGATCATCGAAGTTAAGCAACGTCGAATCTGGACAATATCTAGATGGGTGACCGCTTGCGAATAACTGGTACAGAAAGCTTACATGTACGGTTTGTAGAATGGATAACTTGTATTTTAAATCAGAGAACCGTGTTCTAATTCTAGTTTCGTTATGTTTACTTCTGGACAGATTATATTGGGAAAGATATAAATCTAGTCATGTGCTAATTGCTAAAACTTGTATCCGTACACCCTTATTATTTAAAAAAAAAAATCTTATAATCCAAAAATATCTTCTAGCTTTAAATAACCTCCAAATAGTTGGTACTCCGCAAAAAACAAATCATTTAAATCCTTTGCATCACCAGTAAACAAGAGATATAGGAGTTTCAATACAAAAACCCTCTATCACTAAGAAAGAAAAAAGAATCAATGTAAGTAAGTAAGTTTTAGGGATCATGCGTCACTTGATCGGAAAAATAGGTAATGCGGATCATGGGCTTACATAGTCAGTTCAGATTCTAGTCAGGAAACCGACATAGCTAGAATAAGGACAGGCACAGGATGTTAGTCGAGGTCTAGATTGATTTACATAGCGAATAGATCTTTATCAGTTAGATGTCTGGCGCCATATGATCTCAATTTATGCCAAATTATTTTTAACCAGAAAATATATTTTAGCATAAGTCGCCTATTGACATTATTAACCTTAAGTTTAGAACTGCAAATGTTTCCTTTTCGCTTTATTTATTCGTTGGAGACGAAACGTAAATAAAAATGCAGTTGTATTTCAAATAGACAGGGTGCTTTGAATTTAAAATAAATAGGGTGTTTTGAATTTTAGACAGGGTGTTTTGAACAATGGGATTGATCAGAATTTAAAAATAAAACAATAAATTATATCCTTTTTAGTAATGGTAATACGTCAGAGTGTCACAGGACAAAGTTATGAAAGACAAAATGACAAATGAACAAAATGTCGAACGGAAAAGAGTCGAACTGATTAAATGACGAATGAAATGTCGAAAAGACAAAGTTTCAAAAGGATCAAATGTTGAATAAATTAAAAACGAACATATCGTCATGATTTAAAAAATCATGTTCAAATAATAATTCATAAATTTTTATTGCTTAAATTTGGCACACAAACAAATAAGCTTTACAATAGCCTTAAAAGTGATCAAGTCTTCATAACCATCGGTTGTACGTCATTATTCAGTTCGACTTTTTTTTCGTTCGGTACCGACACATTCTTCATTTGATACTTAGTCCAGTTGACACATTGCCTGTTTGACATTTTGCCTATTCGTCATTTTGTCTATGTGACATTTTGTCCATTCGTCATTTTGTCTGTTTGATGTTGTGCCCATTTGTCATTTTGTGTTTTGGCACTTTGTCCTTCGACACTCTGCGAACGTCAGTTCCAAAACGCTCTGTCCCCGAATGTTCAAAGCATAAATTAAGTCTGGGGCTAGAGTCCTTAAATAAAATTAGGAGATATAAAATAATACAAAATCTCGCAGGCTTAACTTTATGGATCATCTGAAGGGATTTTTCTCTTAAAAGAATTACGATTCTGGCTTTTCTATTTGAAACACAAAATTATTAATTAATTTAAAAAACTTTTATTAACCGAAAATATTTCAAGATAACGCTACCAAGACTTTGCCTAGAAACAGATTAAAAGTTAAGACCGAGGCCATGCAAAAACAAGAACGTTTAAAAACTTGCGAATCGAATCTGAGAAATAAATATCCAGTAAAAAGTTGAAACATATGCACTAAATACAGTATTTGTAGAGTTCAGCAACGCCAATGCTGCAAAGAATGTTTACCGTCTGCGATTCAGTTTATCGGTCGTGATAATGGGTGGAAATATCAGGCAAGAAGAGGAAAATATTAAATTCAGATGAAAGGAAAAATATAATATCCATATCTAAAAATTGGTATCTAAAACAAAACAACAAAGAGGAAAACTAAGGTGCATGAAGCAAACAAGCAACATACAGAAAAATGATGTAAAACTGACTGATTTTAACAGGGAAACATCCGAATCGTGGAAAAGAGAATATCTGAAATTAAAATGGAAGATTAAAAAATTAAAATAAATATTTAAATATCTGGGGATCATTTTAAAATATCAGGGGAAAAGAGAAACAAAAAATTCAAAAGCACGTTAGTATAGCGAAAGTTGCATTTAAAATTAATAAATGCATTATTAAGAAATAATAGAACTTTGTTCGAAACATAAGAAACAGTACGGAAAACCCAAATATGATCAATCCTCTAATAGGCAGTGAAGGTTGATTGGAAAATGAAGAAGTACATTCTCTTTATCGCTTCGCTTTTCCAACAGGCCTTCACATAAACTACTCAATAAAAAGAATTAAATTTGACTTCTGTTGATATTAACGAATTTGGAATCATATTTGTTCCTATGTATAGACTAAAAACTTTGCAGTCGACTAAAATTTCCTTAATAATGCGTCGAATTTAGTGAATATACTATATGCCGTCTAGAACCTGAGCTTTTTCTTTATCAACCCACCCTAAGCAAGGAGATAATAACATTAAGACGTACACAATAGCAGGTGCATTTGAAACTCTCTGTTGATACATTTTTTCGTCTTATCAAACTTTTGCGGGTTGTTAAAGCCGAACCATATAGTATTGTAATAATTCTTTTTTATGCAAGTGGATATTGCATTAATGATTTTTGTTAAAAATAATAATTTTTCAGATAGAAGACGTACTATTTAGCTGTTGGAGGTGAAGAGATGTATTCATTATTGCACCAGCCGCACATTTGAGAAATTATCTCAAGAGTTTCAGCAAGAATCGAAGAACTGTAGATTTCAAAAAACTGCAACGATTATTATAATTACTGTTGGAAGTGATGAGTATGGTAAGATATTTGAGGCATATTTGGAAGAATTTGATTCCGAGAAACCAACAGTAAACTTGAACATTCAAATAAATAAACAATGTCCGTAATACTACTATTTTTCTACTAGTATTACTACTACTACTGCTAATAATAATAATAATAATGGTAATTAATAAATTCAGTAATACTACTACTATTACTGGTATTACGATTATTACTAACAATTATAATAAAAGAAAAATGGTTGAAAACAAATATAATGACATCATATTCCAAAGACAACGTATTTTTTCTGCTAAAAAAATATTAAATATTCATTGAAGTATCGCATTTAACATAATTTTTAGCAGTAATGATAAAAGAAGAAAAACGATAAATTCAATGAACAGACAGGACATATTTAATAGTTGATAACTTTATGATTGATGCCTTCTACGAATTCTTAATGAATTTCGGTTCAACTGACAAAGGAATAAAAACAAAACTATTCTATAAAAAAAAACCTATGGAACTTTATATATTTATCCGTCAAGCATTCTGATCTTCCCTATTTGCGAGTAAGCTATTCCATTGTTATGGCAATTGAAAACATTAATTGACACCAATAATGGAACATGTTTTGGTAGGGTGTATTTCATTAATAATTTTTTAAAATAAGGTCACTCATAGATTGTTTGTTTCCTTTAAGCAAACTGGTAGAAATTATGGGTTTTTGACAAAAAAAGATGCGCCGGATAAAACCGTGCAGGAAGATACATTTTCTTTATCAATATTTTGTGTGTATCAGTACTGTATATATATATATATATATATATATATATATATATACACACAGTATTGTATATATATATATATATATATATACACACAGTATTGTATATATATATATATATATATATACAGTACTGTATATATATATATATATACAGTACTATATATATATAGATATATATATAGATATATATACAGTACTATATATATATATATATATATATATATACAGTACTGTGCAAAAGTATTAAGAAAGAACTATTTTATCTTTTTATGACAGAAAATAAACAATTTAATTAAAGTAATTTTATTTGTTTTAATCAATAAATGCTTTAACAAGAAAAATACTTGTTACAAAATAAATGTAATATTTTGCTTTGATCACAGCCTTCATTCTGTAAGGCACTGACATCACAAGCTTCTTCAATCTATCTAATGGTATATCCTCTCAAGCAACTTGCATTTGTTCCCAAAGTGTGTCTTGTGAAGTAACATTAGATTTATCAATTTTTTTTAATCCAAAATATCCCATAGATGTTCAATAGGATTGAGATCAGGGCTTTGTGGGTGTCAATTCAAATTCCAAAGCCTTACTTCTTCTTCCTTTTCAGTTACATAATTCTTACAAATGTTTGAAGTATGTTTAGGGTTATTATCTTGTTGGTAAATAAATTCTTGTTCTATTAAACGTATCCCAGATGGGACACCATGGCGGAATAATGTGCAAAAGTGTTAGGATACGGGTGATTTTAAAATTTATTTTGATACCTCATAAAAGATAAAATAGTTCTTGTCCTAATACTTTTGCACGGTACTATATATATATATATATATATATATATATATATATATATATATATTAAGATTAAAGACACTTTTTCGTACTTGTTCTTTACTTATTCTATTCATCTTGTCGGATTTCAATCCAACTATTTAACTCATATATATATATTATAATCGTTTCACTCCAAGAAAGACATGACCGCCACTGGTGAACAGGGGGTTACAGTGAACAAGGTACATCGAAAATTTGGCCAGTAAACAGTTGTACTAAAATGTACTCAATACAAATTTAAAGAAAAAGAAGGATTAAGATTTAACAAGCAGAACATTTTGCTATCAAAATTAGGAAAATCCACTGATTACGCTACCACGGTTTCGACCTTTTGGTGTCTTCAGACATTATAGTCTAACTGATCTCCTAATTTTTGAACGCACAACAAGAAGCTTAAAATAAGCAGAGGAATGATTCATGATTAACCAAATAATATTGAAGGGCGAGTAAATAGAATAAACATACTTTTATTTGGGTTTGTGCGAATCCAAAATGTATTTTCTAATGTGCATACATTGCAGCCATCACGCTGGCATCTTCGCACTATATCACGGGTTCCGACTTCCGTGGCCTTCGTCAAGCTATTTCGTATCGAGCGACACGCTTTCGGGCTTTTCATCGGCCTCTTCTCCGAATGTTCGGTCCATTCACAGAGCCAGTTTCACTTATCCAAAGTGTTCTATTTGTTACACCCAGAACTGTTCTTAAGTCTGTAAAAACGACTCGATAACCCCTTTCCGAGTGTGAGGCTTCCAGTCTTTCACTTTACCGGATGGAATTACATGCTGATGCAAACGTCTAATAGACGCTAGAGTCAAACTCTGAGATAAAATTTCCTGTTCGTGAGGCAATCTGTCCACAGCTGTGACGAAGCTCTCTCAAATAGACGTAATATTTTTTTCAGCAATTCAGATTATATAAGATGAAATAATGAAAAAGAAAAGAAAAATATATATGAAGATACTGTCGTTCCACATTACTTCAAATAAAAGGTTAGGAAGAAAACCGCCACCAATACTGCAAAGAGCAATAACAGCAACTGGAGTTGTGAAGCATGCTTTCCTGAAAAAATGTTTTAAGAGAAAGAGTTTATAAATATCAACCGATAGTATTACTGGTTGTTTGTTTAATAAATGCCGAATATTTCCTTATAAGGAAACGGCTATTATTATTATTATCGTTACCACATATGCACATGTTGTTGCGTGCATGTGAATGAGAGAGAGAGAGAGAGAGAGAGAGCAATAGAGATATATGTACCACCTAAATGTTCGGAACATAACGCGCGTTTATAACTTCTTTCAATAAAACAAAAAAAAACAGCGGAAGTAATTTCTGCAGATGTGATAATTTGTGGTGAAACGCTGAGAAAATTGACATACCAACAGGTGGATCAAACTGCTGAAGCAGCTTGAACTATTGTATCTTATATATATATATATATATATATATATATATATATATATATATATATATGCTACTGGCGTATGATGCATCATACGCTAAAATTCTGTCTCTTACTACCGAGCGCCTATAGCTCAGAGATAGCATTACCGACTGATCCCAATTCGGGGTCGGGTTTTAATTCTGGATTAAAAGCAATCGGATGTCTAACCGTACTGATGAGCTGTGATACAGCGAAACAGATTTGTCTGCTAATGACTTATATATATATATATATATATATATATATATATATATGCGTGACTCTTCAGAAATGAATTGAGTTCTCTCGGTGACTGGCGTGTGTATAAACAGCTTATACACAACACGTTAAAATTTCCCTTCTCTGATTCCATACGTCGATGGTTTAGGGAGTAGCGACTCCGACTGACACCAAATCGGTTGAGTTTCGATCCCGACCAGAAGCAAGTGGATGCCTCTAGCCACACTGATGAGCTGTGATACAGCGAAACAGGCTTGTATGTGGATGACTAATATATATATAAATATATATATACATAATAAAATAAATTTTCAATATTCAAAATAGTTGAATGATCATTTCAACTTGAAATCCCTAAGAAAGATTTCACATCTCATCAGCAACAGTATATATCCTAAAATAAAAATACATAGGAGGAGAGAAAGGGAAGGTTATACAGGGGAGGGGAGAGAGCTAGAGGCCAGTGGTTAGTAGATGAGTATTAACTTTGCATTTAAATTTCTGGAGGTTGTAGCCGTCAGGAAAGCAAGAATATGGGAGTGAGTTCCACAGGCGGGAAGTGCGAGAGAGGAAGCTGCAGGAGTAGAATTGTCGTCTGCATTTGGCTAACCTGACTGTGAATGGGTGGGACCCAGTTGCCAGTCTGGTTGCACGAGTAAACACCTGTTGAGGAGGCATCAGTGACTTAAGCTCATCCGAGCAGAAGCCATGAAAATATTTATAGAAGAGACAGAGGGAGGCCACATTTCGACGATGGGAAAGTGGCTGCAGTCGAGTCGCCAGATCAGTACCTATCACATAACAGACTCTCCTTTGGAGCTTGTCAACAACACTGAGGAGAACGGCAGGGGCACCTGACCATTATATATATATATATATATATATATATATATATGTCGACAAATTCGAACTCAGCCCTTTGATTTCTCATTCAGAACGCATATCCATTGAACCATGTACCTCTATTAGCTGAATTCATTGCATTCACTTGGGCGAAAAGTACCCTATGTTTTAGATTTGTGTGTTGATTTTGGTAAATGTACTAATTCCCGCTGAATTCATTGCATTCACTTACGCGCAAATGCCCTTGGGAAAGGTATTAATCCGTCTATTCCTTCCAGTTATGGGTTAAATAACAGGACAGATTGGGTTCCATAGCCTTGGTCGGCAACCAGTCTACCGCAGAAAGCAATGGCAAACTACTGCGGGATAATCTTCTGCCCAGTCAGTCATGTCTCTTTCGAGACATGATCGCCCAAGCGTGTAACACGTATGGCACTTAACTGACTGACTATGTATACAAATCAACCATCCGACCGTGCATAGAATACTGTTGTCATATCCGGCCAGGTGCCCATGCTGTTCATCTCAGGGTTCTCGACAGGCTTCAAAAGAGAACCTGTAATGTAATCGGTTCCGACCTAGCAGCTCGCCTCCAAACACTTTCTCACCGGCGGGATGTGGCTTCCTTCCGACTCTTCTACAAATATTTTCATGGCTTCTGCTCTGACTAGCTTAGGTCGCTGGTGCCCCCTCCACGAAAATTTACTCAAGCAACCAGACTGGCAACAAGATCCAACCCTTTTATAGTTAAATCTACCAAATGCGGCCGACAATTCTACTCTACTAGCTTCTTTTCTCACACTTTCCGCCTGTGGAACTGCCTTCCATATACTTGCTTTCCTGATGGCTACAACCTCCAGGAATTTAAATGCAATGTCAATTCCCATCTCTTATCCACTTGACTCCAGTTCTTCCCTCGTCCTTTCTACATCTCCCCGTGTATCTTGTTTTTGTTTTTTTCCTTTATCTTTCTACCTTTGCAACTGTCATCACACCTGTGTTCCCATTCTTCTCTTGCCCTTTCTCTGACACCCATGTTAACTGGTTCGTCTTTCTCTTCACTCTCTTCCTGCCTAAACTTTTACTCTCTTATGTAGCCCCCTGCGCATCACTTGCTTGGGGTGAAAGGATTAAAAAAAATGTAGCCATTTAGAAATTAACCTACGTATGTATATTTCCATATGATCAGGGTTTCCATAATCAGTGTAGAAACAAGAAGACATGCTCTATATGTGCAGCAGTTTTCCTTCATGACCATCTATTTTTTTTTTCATAATCATTTCATCCCAAGCAAGGCAGGACCGCCATTTTTGTGTAAGGTGTTACGTTGCGATGGAAAACAACGCACAGAGGATGTCGAAACTGGAAATGGCGAGAAAAGAAACTATTAGAGTAGAAGAGTATTATATTATACTATTCCGACGGTAAAAAGGTGGGACTTTGATGCCAGTTTAGTAGCATGTGGTCAGGGAAACAAAACAAAATAACTTATCAAAGCGATTGTCATAAAAATACTAGTAGAAAAGACAGCAGGAAGAAACATCACGAGCTGCTAAGTCAGTCTAACAAAGGATGGAAATCCGGTTTCTTCTCGAAGGCTCATAATCTGATCTTTTTTTCTCAGATTTCTCTACATGAATGTATGTATCTTGTGCATTTCACGAAGCTTACCTTATCAAGTGTCAAAATTAAAAATCCATACGAATACTTATATATAAGACGCTATAATTTTCCCTCTCTCAATCTATGCGCCGATGGCTTAGGGAGTAGTTTCGATCCCGGCAGGAAGCAAGTAGATGTGTCGAGCCACACTGGTGTGCTGTGATACAACGAAACAGCCTTCTATGCGGATGACTAATATATATATATATATATATATATATATATATATAAGCAGGAAAAAACAGTCATGCCTGACCAGACGATGTCTGCGGACACATAACCCTTGACTTCTGGCCACCTAACTCCCCAAACTACAACCCTTTTGATTATTATGTGTGGGGGGCAGTTGATTTAGAGACAAACAAAACACTTTGTAAAATCAAATGTGAACTGAAGACCACAATTATGACAGAATTCATCAACTTAAAGAAGGAGACCGTCCATAATAGATGCAGGAGTTTCTGAAGTGGTCTGAAGGCCCTGGTTGAAGTCAAGGGCTATTTTTTTAATACAATTACTTTTTAATATTTTTTAATATATTTTTGTGTCGTTTTGGTAAATATATATGTAAAATAGAAATGTCAGTTTTATTTCATTTCTGCATCATTTAGACGACAATTTATCAAACGCACCGATATATGTGTGTGTGTGTGTGTGTGTGTGTGTGTGTGTGTGTGTGTGTGTGTGTGTGTGTGTGTGTGTTGTGTATAAATCTCTCTTTTATGCAAGTTTCAATAAAGATGACAGACAAGATGCTCTGGTTAAGTTATATTATATATTTGTTATATATTTGTTTATGTGATCCTATATATATTTTTTTCTTTTCTGAACATAAATTTTATAACAATTGTCTAAATGCTTTATTTATTTCTATACGCGAAAGGATTTACACATTTAGTCAAAATCAAAATGAATTCATCCTTCAGAACGGCTAAAAGTTTAGCCGAAAGCACTTACATGAATATTTTGATAACTTTTATACCATTTGTTCTGGAAAAAAAATGCGTAAATTGACATGAAAAATTATATAAAAGACTGAACCATAGCACTTTGTCTGTCATCTTTAATGGAACTTGCATATATATATATATATATATATATATATATATATATATATAGTTAAATATAACAGACAATGAATGTCTGTCATGTTTCATCATGAGCCGTTCTAAACATTTCTTAGAAAAATATAGCCATGTAGGTAATATTAACCAAATTTTCGTTGAAAACACAATTATACTGGCACATACACACAGTAAAAAGAACCTTCAGATATTGGAGGTCATCTACATTAAATCAAAGCAACCCACATATAATAAAAATCAAATTTCAATCTGGTCACAACACATTACATTGTATTTAGACATATGGTTCTGTTAATATTTCAGTCTCTCACGCGGCGTGATGTCATAGAACCGCAATACAAATTTACAAACTGCGTTTGCTATTCGGTGACTGTTATCGTCGCATAGTAAAGATTTTATGCCCAAACAAAATAAACTCATATTTGGTCGTGGATGTCGTTCTGTCAACGTCCCTGTAAACTCTCTGAAGATGGCTCATGTGAGCCGAAAGCACAGAACCAGCATAATAAAAAATATTCAAATGTTGGACAGTTTTTGTTTTCATTTTCACCTGAAATTAAAGACAAAATACGATGTTTAGAACGGACATAATTAAACATAATAGATATTCATTGTCTATTATATTTAACTATATATGTTTAGATAATTATCTGCTGCCTCAATACACTAAATATATATATATATAAACATGCATATTCATTTATATATATACGAATGTGCGTGTCTATCATGTGAATACATTGCATGTGTGTGCGTGTGTGGGGGGACTGCTGTGTATGTAAATATGTACTGTGAGTGTGGAATATTTGCATCATGAATATGTTTGTGTGTACATGTGTTGGAGCTTTTCGAAGCCTGAGCAAAGTCATCACGAGCTCTCCCAAGCCACCAGCCCTCGTTAAAGAGACGGCAAACTCTGACATCGAAACCCCTTGTGTATATTATGTGGTCCACCATGCACTACCCAATATATTTAAGGTCCGAGAGAGGTCAAATTCCGAGAGAATATAACATGCGATCATTACAAACATCTAACGCGTGGCACACAGTACACCTCTGTCATGTTTATTTTTTGTGCTTTGTGTCGCACATGCAACTAACCTCTTTAAACAAATCTTAGTGCAGATTTATTGGTAGCTGGATGGCTCATAGTTCCATACAAGTGTATGCAGAACAGAAATACCATGTATAAGTGCCAAACGAATGGCACCATACATTGCTGACCCTCATTTATCGATTAAGATAAGGTAGTCACACACACACACACACACACACACACACACACACACACACACACACACACACACACATATGAACAGATTTTTAGTACTCAGTCAGTTCAGTGCCATACGTGATACACGCTTTGGGCGATCATGTCTCGAAAGGGACCTGACTGACTTAGCAGTAGATTATCCCGCAGTATTTTACCATTATATTCTGCAGTAGACTGGTTGCCAGCCAAGGCTATAGAACCTAATCTGTCCTACTATTTAACCCATAACTGGGGGAAGAGACGGATTAATACCTTTCCCAAGGCTATTTGCGCGTACGTGAACGCGAGAAATTAAACTTGAATTGGAACTCGGCTCCCCGACTTGTCACCACAACGCACATTTGTACTAGTCGTACAAATCTTAACAATACCGAACTTGGATGACATTTTTAATACTAAAACTAAAATAAACGACCTGTTTCGTCCCAGATCTTTTCAAGTTTATTTCTGGGAGTGTTATATATAAAACAACAAATAAAGATCCCATTTGTAAATGGGAAATACTAAAACGATGTTCGAAATATAAACCAGGTAGTAAATTCCGTAATTTATGCGGGGAGGAAAAACTAGCTATTGCATTATTTGAACTCGCACAGGATTTACTTAATTCTAAATCAGAAATCCTCCATAAATGCAGGCATATGAAAAATTGCCTACTGAATTAGCCTATCGCTTAGTTGTTCTCTTTCACATTTTTTATTTATTATAATAAAATTATTGTTTTCCCCATCACTTTCTTGTGTGTTGGTGTCTTTTTTATTTTGAACTCGAGGACCTATATATTTGCCACTTTAAATCTTTGTTGTCAACCAATTTACCCTGACGAGCCGAAGGGTGAAACCTAGGTAGGTTTGTTGGCTCTCACTAAAATTTTCTGTCTTTGTTGCTCTACTTTCGTATTGAGCGCTTTAGTGTTAGGGTTTTCGTCTTGGGTTTTTTTTCTTTCTTACGAGTGCTTGACTTTTTGATCATGTAGTTCGTTTGTTTCTTTTTTTACTTCACCTTCATTTCCCTCCGAGTTCGTTCTCGGTGGGTTGTACAAGACGATTTAAATTATAGCTTAATTAATACTAGTTTCGGTAAAGTTAGTTCTGTTACTATTGGTATTGTAATTACTATAGTTAATATTATATATATATATATATATATATATATATATATATATATGTGTGTGTGTGTGTGTGTGTGTGTGTGTGTGTGTGAAGAGAACCAACAGTTTTCCAATTCCAAGTTACCCGGCATTTATTTTTTTTATAGAAGTGTCAATACAATAAATATTCTAGTGCATAATATAATTAATTAAATTTGTTTAAAATGAAAATTACATTGCGACACGGAAATTTCTATGTTTCGAGATTTCTATCTCGTCATCAGGCAATGTTAGATTATTGTGGTGAAAATGATTTTCTTTTATATATCTTTTTCAATCATTTTCACAGCAATGATCTAACATTGATGACGAGATAGAAATCTCGAAACATAGAAATTTCCGTGTCGCAATGTAATTTTAATTAAAAAGAAATTTCATTAATTATATGTGTGTGTGTGGGTGTGTGCGTGTTTATGTGTGTGTGTGTGTGCATGCGTGTGTTTTTGTGTGTGTTAATTGCTACATCATGTTTGCTGTCTCTTCTTCGTCATCTTCATTCAGAATAGCTTTCACTTCTCTACTTGAACATCCATGGGCTCGCATATGACTCTTGACTTTTGCATTCGATATCATTTGTCTCTTACATATATGCCATAAAAACTCTGTCGTCTTTGTTGGGTTGATTAAACCTGGATGCTTTATTTCTTTCTCATGTGCCACCATGCGTCTCTTGAAACCAGACGCGGATTTAACAATTTTGTTGCAGACAACGCAGGTATTGCTTACTAGACGCAGAGCCAAGTTTGTGTGGTTTGATTTGATTGTTTGGTGTTGCGATCATCGGCTTTCAGGTGATTAATGTAGCCAGCCTTCGAGAGTAGGACGCACCCACAGACATCGCATTACCGAGCTGGTATGCTCACATCAAGTAACTCTTTGGTTTATATATATATATATATATATATATATATATATATATTTCCAAATTATATATATATATATATATATATATATATATATATATATATATATATATACACAAACAAAGATTTGTACCCACAGAAAGAACTAATAACTTTAAATAAAATAGGCGTCATTATACTTAACCCAACCCGAGGAACCTTTCGGCCAACACTCTTCAAGGGTTTACGTTGGCTTTATTATAGATGGTTAATACAGGACAAAAGAAAACAATGAATTACTTACAAAAATGGGGGGGAAAGATGTATATATTTAGGAAAATTTTAGATATTCTACAATTTTATGGGTAATACGTATTTCGCCGCCGCTGCTGACCTTGCAGCTTGTCAGACCCAAATGATACAACAGTTAATTATATTACTCTGTTAAATTAAATAAATGAATTTAACATTAAGTTCTTCTGAGTTCGTCTCTATTGGAATTTACCTGACTAATATACCAAGTAAACGAAGTTCTTGTTTTCTTATTTTTGCTCAAGCACATTCAAATTTCCTGTTATTATAAAAAAAGACATGATGTCTGTGTCGTTGTTTCAATTTCCTTGTTGCATTTTATTATTCATTAAAACGCTAGATGCTTCAAATGGTTTAACGTGACGTCATGTGTAACCGCTATTGGGAAATAGAATATATATTTATCAGGTGAACGTGTGATAGAAAAACATTTAATAACCTATAATTTACATAAATCTTTATGGAAAATTCCGATCAAAAACACTCAAATTCTACATAAATAACATTACCTGAAATATCTTGCTATAAGTCATTTTTCTCCAACTTCTATCTTCAACATATTCAATAGTAAGAATAGTGTATTGAAAGTTTAAAAAAATAACATAGAAAAACGCTTACTTGTAGGGTTCTCGTTGATGCTTGTCAAATTGGTTTTATGCCAAACACAACCGAGGTCCCCACAATTTAATTTATCAGGTTGAAGGTTAGATGCTGAAATGTGGAAGGACAAAATATTTCGTTCTACATTAAAGTAAAACTATTATTAACAGAATATCAAAAGTGTAAGAAGGAAAACAAACTGTTCATAGAGAAAATGCATGAAGTTAAAATTGATCCAAGATAAACGTTGAGTTCATAGTTGATAGTAGTAAGTAGCTAAGTGTTCCGGGGCGTATACTGATAGTAGCAGAATGTAAAGCTTTTTTTTCCTTTCCGTCTTTGGTAGTTTGGCGACAGGGCAAGAAAGAAAGTGAAACAAATAGAGAAATTGTATTTATCGCAAACAGTTATAGTGTCCTGTTGTTGTTTGTTGTTGTTGTTGTTGTTGTTGTTGTTTTCTTTCTCGGCGTGGAGTAAAAATGAAGAAAGGAAAATTGAAAGAAGAGGTAGAATGAATGTATGTTCGCGAGACGTGACCTCGTCTTGAATTTTCATCCTTACATGGCAATGAGATACTATCAGAAACCGCTCCCATTCAGACTGTTTTGACCGGTCAACAGACGTGGTTTAAGTTGTCGATTTTAGTCATGTGAACGGCACCAGCGGCATTTTCATTTTATGTGTGAAAAAAATTTGACTGGCGTCATAGTTAAATTTTCTATTACCTATCTAATCAGGATCCAGAATTTTACTTTTCACACTGACTTGTGAAATTTGCCTTGGTCTGCGTTTTTCCATATGTTTTGCTCGTTTGGATTTGATTTTTCGAGTGTGCAATTTTAATTAGTGTGTTTTAATTAACTGTTGGATAATATAGGATTTGTATCCCATAAATTACAGCCACGCTCAACACACTCCACCTAGTATTCAAAACCACACAAAAATACACCTCAAACAGTCAGAACTTGAAGAGAAATTGACAATTGTACAACGGGGAAAATTTTTGCACTCTCTTTTTCACAACAAACGGGAATATATAAGATGGATGGAAAAACGAAATAAAATGAATGAAACTTTCCTTGACTGACACATTTAAGAAAAGTTGTTTAAAAGAAAGGTTGCTGCCCAAATATATACACACGCATACATACACACACACATACACACACACACACGCATATATATATATACCTGTGTCTGTGTTTATGCGTGTGTGTGTGTGTGTGTGTCCGTTACCTATAGACGCCGAAACGGCTGAACCGATTTTCTTGAAAATTTACACAGTTGTACTATATGCATCTGCGAGTGTTCTTAACTAGGTTTTGTGTCGAGGTACCCCCATAAATGTCGAAAATCGATCATCGAAAAGATCGGGTTATAGAAGGAGTGGTCCGATTTTAATCAAATTTGATACACTCACAGAAAAAGACATAAGTAACGATATTTATAAGTTTCAAGGCTGCAGTTCTTACAATAGTGCAGAAAATCGATAATATATATATATATATATATATATATATATATATATATATATATATATATAAAAGGCATTTTATATTGTTGTGTGTGTGTCTGCTTATCTGTCTGTATTTCCTTTATACAAATCCACAATTTTTATCCGATTCTCACCAAACTTCACACAAATATTCTTTAGGCTGAGTCTGAGCTCCAGAACCATAGATTAGTTTAAAAGCTTTCATTACACCCGAGCAACGCCGGGCTATACTACTAGTCATTAGTAAATATGTGTGTGTATAATACTTCCACATATATATTGATGTCCAGTGTCTGACAGCGGATCTCTCATCTGCTCTTGCTCACACAGCTCATTATTAGAATATCTTGTAAGAACATCATTATTAATGAATAAAAATAAAATATAATAATAGTAACAAATATAGTAAATAAAATAAAGTATATAAATCATTTTGAAACTTTGTTTAAAATAAAATGAATTAATAAATCTAAACTAATAACAGTTCTCCCATCATGCAACAGAAAACCTTTCCTATCTAAAAACGGACTTCGTGCCCAGACCACTAAACTCATTCTCTTCGCTACCGATCCTCAAAGAATGAAGACGACTATCTCCTCTCCTCAGTACATCGCTTGTTATAAAACAAAATGACCTTTTTTTTCTTAATTACATACAACTTTGAAACATGA
Source organism: Ascarosepion bandense (assembly GCA_037127315.1). NCBI lineage: Eukaryota > Metazoa > Mollusca > Cephalopoda > Sepiida > Sepiidae > Ascarosepion > Ascarosepion bandense. The sequence continues at coordinate 5,115,030 of JBBBDQ010000851.1, forward strand.
CTAAAATACACATATGAAAGTACACAACATGAATGGACTTATAGGATTTTAATTTAAATTTTAACTTGCTTTTAGTGTTATTTTCTGAGTGCTTTTTTATTATTCCTGTGAACACGAGGCTATTCCTGCTGGTATTATGTAAATGACACCACAAACCTACTTGTCACATTCAATGCATTCAAAACATCTCTGTAACGTTTCATCTTCACAATGCAGACCCTGTTTTTTCTGGTGTTGATGAACGGTTGTATATTCAGTTATACTTCTTGCCTAGAACGTCTAATGGGAAGCAAACCCAACCCAGACTTCAAGTAAACCTCATATATACAATCCATTGTTAAAGAAACCAGAAAGTATCTAACTCTACCTGGTATACTTAATCCTTACAAAGGACACAGTCAGTTAAGTGTCATACGACATACACGTTTCGTCGAACGTATCTCGAAAGAGACATGATTGACTGGACAGAACATTTTCCCGTAGCTGTCTGCCATTACTTTCTGCGGTAGACTGGTAGGCAACCAAGAATCCGGTCTATTCTGCAATTGAAGCCATAGTTGGATTGAGAACAAACGGATTTATACCTTTCCCAAGAGTATTTGCGCGTAAATGAAGGTAACGGATTTAACTGGAATTCGAACTTGGCTCTCCGATTTCACGTTCAGAGCCGATATCCACTGAACTACAACGGACAAAGGACACATCAAACCAAACCGAGGGTATTGTTTCCACTTCTGGGCTGGAAATTTCTTTCATCACTTTCTATCCTCTATAGATTTCAAAAGCATTTGCACGGCATGTGGACGATAAATTGTTTTCCATCCATCAAACCCTTTTGCACAAACCAAACGTTGCCAGCTTCTCACTACTCTATTAATATTTTCATGACAGATATCCGGGTGAATTAAATTCATTAGTTCCACTAATTGTGGTGTTCACGGATAAAACTCACCACTCAACATACACTGTTTATTTTATTACCTTCATATTTATTTATTTTTATTCCCTTCATATAATATTGATAAGGAATAATTTCACTCAAATCTGGAACGAACTCAGTTGTGGAACGAACTCCTGATCCCTACATTCTTTACCGCTGGCGTCTTCGTCGCTAGGGGCGGCTGCTGTTGTTGGGGTGTCCGCGGTGATGGCGCTCGTCGTTGTTGCCGCGTCTCCTGAAATCCGAAGCCAACCATTACCTATCCTACGTTTCCTCATAATATGCACCACTTTCTCCCTACTTGTGTGTATGGCTAGACACTCGTATCCGAGGATGCCTCTCTACAATGGCGGTAAGCTAATCCCCATTGCAGACGCTTGCTCAGGTACATGTATTTGTTCAACACCCACAATGCCCACCTGTGCAACTATTCTAAGCGAACCTTTGAAGTAGTTTTCCGGCGTGAACAACAATTTGAACAAGGCCAAGACTTGCGTATACAACAGAAACCAAAGGAAATAATAATGTTTTTAATGGTAGTATAATACTAATAATAACAATTTTAATAACAAGAATATCGGTCACGATGACTTGTGACTTCGAGCTAGCACAACCATCGACGGCTCCTCAAAAAGAGCTGTTTACCAAATTTCACTCACACGTCTTAGGTCAACACGTATGGTTTTCAGGTACTTTCCAAATGTGCTGCACGCCGGGATCTCGTCCTCCAGACCGATAACATCAAGAAGTAACCTTCCTAACAAATCGACCATGGGGAGATTCGAACCCGGGCTTCATAGGCGTTCTAACTACTCAGCGACGCGCTCCAATCTGTACCCACTTAGGAAATAACTATTCAGTAACTGAATAACTACTCTCTTAGGTTTTGTATTGGGAAGAACAATAATAGAACATGTTTTAGTGCATGGATTATTAGCAAATTTGGGCAAGGTATACACGGCCGAACAAAACTGCATCTCATAAGAGACTCCTAATTAGAGAAAACATATATGAATAGTTGAAAATTTAAGCTGAATAGTGTCTAGACGTATTTGTCGATATTTCATTTTATTCTGTAGTTTACTTGGCTCTCCTATTATTGAATTCAGATATCTTGCTATTATTAAAATTGTTATTATTAGTATCATACTATCATTAAAAAAACATTATTATTTCCTTTGGTTTCTGTTGTATACGCATTTCTTTTCTTTCCGGGTTTGGACCAGATGCCTAAAGTCAGAAATTGTTTCATGACATTTTCCACTGGTCAATTTTGTAAAAATAAAACCATAAGATCAAACATTTTTCATAGATAAACCTTTTCGTAATGTGTGACCTCTGCTTGGGAATATAATTTCTTGTGTATTGTTATTATGTCATTTTTCATCATATTCCGATTTCTGCTATGGTCGCACTACAAACCAAATCTGCGGGAAGACCTAAGGCAGGTCGTGTCGTGTTGTTATGGATCCATTTCATGTTTTCCTATCTTCCCCATCATCCCTAGCGTTACATAGATAAAGTTCTCCTTAGGGTGTGGGCTGTACTTAATAAGACAATTTTTGTATATCTCTTAAGCTGGGGTTTCCAGGGATTCTTTCAATGTGTTGTTTTGTTCCATTTTTTTATCATTCCAAGTGCACCTACTATCACTGGCACAACTCTTGTTTTCAATTTCTACATTTTTTTCTATTTCAATTTCCAGGTCTTTATATTTTGACAGTTTTTCGAATTCCTTGGTTGCTATGTTACAATCCGCTGGACAAGCCATATCAATTAATAGACAATTTTGTTCTTTTTGGTTTTTAACAATAATGTCCAGATTATTTGCTTCAATTTTTCTGTCTGTGTAGATGGTGTAATCCCATAAAATGGTGAGATCTTCTATTTCTGTAACCGATGCTGGGTGATGTTCATACCAGTGTTTGTTTACAGATTTTCTATAGTGTTTGCACCTTGTCCAATATTAATATTGCCCCACTCTATCGTGACGATTTTTATATTCATTTGAGACAAGTACAGAACAGCCTAAGATTAGATGATTTATTGTTTCTTGGTATTTATCACAGAACCTGCATTTTAGATCCCCATTATTATGTATAATATTTGCCTGAAAGTTCCTAGTGAAAATACTTTGGTCTTGCACTGCAAGAATAAAGCCTTCAGTCTCAGACTTTTATCCAGATACACGTAACCATCGATGAGTATTAACTTTGTCAACATTGGATTTATTGGCACGTTCTGGATATTGGCCATGCAGAGGATTGTCTTGCCAGCGTTGTTCCATCTGCTCAAGAGCTTTATCTTTGGCTTTCATTTTCATATTTTCTGCTGAAATAGTTGGTTCTTGGTTTCTGTGTTGCTTTTCTACAGAATCTACTAAATATAAATCTTGTTTGTATTTACTGCCTTCTTTTATTATTAAATATTTTTTCTTTCTTTCTTTATGTTGCTTGACTAATTGTATCATCCAGTCCTTTGTTGTTTCTATGTATGTTAGTAAGCCAATAGTTGTTGTCTTGTATGACAATTCTGGCTGAATAAGACCTTTTCCACCTTCTTTACGGGGTATGTATAGACGGTCTATATCAGCCTTTGGATGATACATCTTATGCTTAGAAAGAACCTTTATTGTTTTAGAATCCATTCGCCTGATGTCGTTTAGAGTCCAGTTTAAGATGTTGAAACTATATTGGACAACTGGGATTGCAAGGCTATAATTGGCCATAATTCTGTTCTGAGAATTCAGTTCAGTTTTTAATATCAGTCGTAGCCTTCTATAGTACTCTTTACGCACTATTTCTTTCATTTTTATGGTGAATTATTTCACTCTCATTTACACCAAAGTATTTATAAGCTTCTTCTGGCTTTAATTCTTTTATTGTTACAGCAGGGTCTAAGCTAATTGAGGATGTTTGTTGTAGCGATTCACGTAAAACTGTAGCTTTAGCACATTTATTCAAATAGAATTTCATTCCATTGTCTTCGCTGAAGCATTTTACAGTTTGCAGAAGACTTTCCAGCTCATTATCATTCTTAGCATACAACTTGAAGTCATCCATGTAAAATAGATGGCTTATTTTCTTTTTGGCTATTTTATAACCACATGTTGTCTTGTTAAGTTGACTGGTTAGTGCTATTAATGTCATGCAGAATAGCAAGGGAGACAAAGAATCACCTTGAAATATACCTCTTTTGATGTTTATTTCACCTGACCTATAGGTTCCATTTATATGATTGAGGTAAAGGGTCATATCAAACATTTCAGAATTAACTTCACACTTATAAAAAATGAAAAATCCTTAAAGACGGGTTGATACACTTTTTAAAAATGCACTATTATCAGTGACTGAAACAATCTTTCGAGTGAAATAATTCCAAAACTTTTACAAAAGTCGACTTTGATAAACAATATTGATTTTGAATTCAATATTGTGAACAAATACTTTAATAAAATACACGACTCCAAAAAATGCCTAGTTTAAAAGGAATACTTATCGGTCGTCACTATATGTGTGTAAATTAACCTGTTAAATTTGAAAATTTAATATGATTTTAATTTGTTTCATGAAAACACTAAAAACCTGAAAGACGACTGCAGATTCCAAAACATAATTCAGTCAGTCAGTTAAGTGCCATGCGCGATACACGCTTGAGCGATCATGTCTCGAACGAGACATGACTGATTGGGCAGAAGATTATCCCACAGTAGGTTGCCATTGCTTTCTGCGGTAGACTGGTTGCCGATCAGGGCTATAGAACCCAATCTGTCCTATTATTTAACCCATAACTGGAGGGAAGAGACGGATTAATACCTTTCCCAAGGGTATTTGCGCGTAAATGAATGCAAGGAATTCAACTGGAATTTGAACTCGGTTCCCCGATTTCTCGTTTTGAGCCGATATCCACTACGCCACAGCGCACATCCCAAAACATAATATCTTTCTTAATTTCTTAGATGAGAAATTTGAAATTACTATTTCTATTAGGATAGTTCTTTCATTTGACATTTTTTTATATTGCTGTAGTTTCATTGACCAATTCGGAGAATAAAATATGCTTCTAAGAATAAGATATCCGAGTGAAGATTTTATTCAGGGATTGAAATTAATTTCTGATTTTCCGGTTTGATATAAAAATCGAAGCATAGGGATTTGAGAAAGATGCTTAAAAGCAACGGAATTAAGCCAAGAGAAATATGAGTTGAATATTAATAATCATTTTCATCATGTCCAAGAAATTCGAAATCTATTTTGCTTGCTACACACAAATCTACGAATGGTATCGGAAAAGAAAAGAATATACTCTTGATTGCCTAACAGAAGTGGAATTAATAATCTGATGGGATCAGAATTTTAGCGACATATAATATTCTAATAATATCAATGGATGGCGTCATTACGAGAATGTATTTTATCGTTAAATAAGCAGTGGGCAGAACGGATAAATTTTTTGATGAATGATAATTGAGACACTGAAGATGCTCATAAACAACTTGTAAATTGATGCAGTTGGATTCGATTCAAAATAGGTAGGAGCATGAATGGCTGGGATTTTGAGGAACAGTTGAGTTTGTCCTGACTATTGGAGTGGTGAGTGTCCCGGTGAGTGATTGAAAAGTGACAAAACTGAGTTACCATCGATATATATTGAATGATCTTATTTTATCACACACACACACGATCGTCACTATATGTGTGTAAATTAACCTGTCAATTTGCCTCCAGGCTTTGATATATATATATATATATATATATATATATATATGGTGTGATAGATGAATTGTCGTCTAAATTACGCAAAAGTGAAAATAAGACTGACGTCTCATTTTAACAGAATTACACGAGCATATCTTTAAAAACTAAAGATTAATAAAATCGATATTGGCTTCTACCACGGCTTGTAGACGACACCCGAATTTTCTGCATCTCTTCTCGGTAGTCTCCTTGTTTAAGACACTGAATGCTACCGTACTCTTTACCTCTAGTTCATCGTTATTTTAACAAAGAGTTTTCTTAGTTTCTTATTCAACTGCGTTCCACGTATAATAATCAATAGGGTAGCAATCTAGGGTTTTTAGTGGCTTGATTCCAGGGGTGATATTGTCGCAGAAATTCTCTGAAACTTAAGACTGGGTTCTTCTACTTGCATGGCATGGTGCAGTTACCCTCTTACCGCTGAGCAGCCCGACCTCCACAAGGAATCTTATGTAGACCACCGTGTTGTATATGAGGCCCTGACCAGTAAATTCGGGAATTCTTTTCTGACCAGAACTATCAGAGTGACTTTTCCGAGCCGCCGTACCTTCTCAGTTAATATTAGACTCATCCAACCCTTTCCGAATCACTTCCACTGTCTTCAAACATCCAAACACAATGAAATGTTCGTATTGCAGTTTCCAGCGAGAATTCCAAGCAGTACAGCATGCCATTTCTAAATTTTTAGAGGGCTGAATTGCCTCACGGCGCTCTTTTTCTCACTGAAGGTGCTCAACTGACCCTACTATACTGTGCAGTTGACAAAATAAAAAAACGCTCATGCGCGAAATTAAAAATATAAAATGGCGACAATTTAGCCATCGTACCCTGTGTGTCTTCTAAAAAATTATCTTTATGATACAACTTTTTAAGTGAAAATACGGACGAATTTATCTTTAAATTCTGAAGTGAGGCTTCAAAATAATAATAATAATTTCAGCCCTTGCAATTTTATTGGTTATCCGAGACTTAGATGGAGATTTAGGAAATTGATATAAGTCTCGAGGTGACAATCCCGATGTAATTTATTTCATCCATGTTGTGGATTTTCGTCGCCAATTTTTTGTGGACTTGTGACGAAACTTCGCCGTAAAGTTGTGGTGACCGGTTTGTGCCAGAAGTAAGACACAGAACAAGAAGGTAGGTTCAAAACAGTATATTGGTATAACAAGAAACAAGATATTCAAAGGAAGTGTAAATAATAATAACTAGAAATAAGTGCGAAGGTATTATTACGCTGCTTATTGCCTGAGTAGCAGCTGTCGTCAACTACAGTTAACTGCTTCCGTTAACTGCTCTTTAACTGCTCTTTGGAAATAACGCAGGTAATTACATATAACAAGAGGAAAAATCCATTCCTCGTAGGAAGGCACTATAACAATCTATGCAATCAAAGTGGCAGAAAATTTTTCTACTATGTGCCGTGTCCCTTCAAAATCTTGTATTGTAGTGCATTGGATATCGGCTCAGAACGAAAAATCGAAGAACCGAGTTCGAATTCCTGTTGATTTCGTTGCATTCACTTACGCACAAATATCCTTAAAAAGTATTAATCTATCACATCTGCCTCCCGATATGAGTCAAATAGCTGGATAGATTTGTTTCTCTTGCAAAACAGTTTACCGCAGAAAATAATGGCAACGTAGTGCAGGAAAGTTTTCTGCTCATTCAGTCATGTCCTTTAGAGACATGATCGTTCAAGTGTGTATTATGCATGGCAATTAACTGCCTGATCTGAATATAAGAATTAAATAGCAGAACAGATCGGGTTATATAATTTTGGTTGGCAACTAGTCAACCGTAGAAAATCATGGTAAACTAATGCCTTCCGGTATGCGTTAGATAGCAGATAGATTGGTTTCTCTAGCCTTGGTTGGCAAACAGTCCCATCGCAGAATGTATTGGCAACCTACCGCGGGAAAATCTTCTGCTCAGTTTGTTATGCCTCTTTCGGGACATGATCGTCCAAGCATTCGTTGCTGATCACATGTTTAGTCTATGGCATTCTCTTTATCTTTTATTAGAACGAAAACTTTGTTGCTTCAAGTGTTTTACATATAATTCTTCAGCATTCGCTGCCGTATAAGAGTGCTAATATTATTTAATAACGAGTGTATCGCTGTCAACAAAAATGACGGCAAAATGTTTTAGAGGATTGATATATATATATATTGTATCGAGGTAGCAAATAATTTTCTAAACATATACTGTTAAATATAAAAGACAATGAATGTCTATTATGTTTAATCATGAGCCGTTCTAAACATCGTATTTTGGCTTTAGTTTCAGTTGAAAATAAAGACAAAAATGATCAATCATTTAGATATTTTTTATTAAGTTGGTTCTAAGCTATAGGCTCACATGATTCAGAGAGGTTATAAGGACGGTAACACAAAAACATCCACCATCAGCGACGATTTTATCCTGTGTTGACATAAAATAATAGCAGACAGATTTTAGTTAACAATGCAATAATCCTCACTCATACACACAGTAAAAAGAACCTTCAGATATTGGGGGCCATCTACATTAAATCCAAACAACCCACACTAAATAAAACCACTTTTAAATCTGGCGATAACACATTTTGTCGTTTTGCGCTATCACGCGGTGTGACGTCATAGAACCGCATTGCAAATTTGCGAACTGTGTTTGTTATTTTTGGTAACGATTGCCGTTGCTCAGCCGAGTTTTATGTCAACACAAGATAAAATCGTCACTGATGGTGGATGTTTTTGTGTTACCGTTCTTATAACCTCTCTGAAGATGGCTCACGCAAGCCGAAAGCTTAGAACTAACTTAATAAAAAATTATCCAAATTCTTGTCTTCATTTTTCATATATATATATATATATATGCAGAACGGTCTTTATTATAATTGGGATGATTAATCTATAAAATGTTCAAGTATTAAAATTGATATTTTAAAATTTATTTTTTCTTTTTGTTAAACTGTAGTTTAACCTGAAATCATAACAAATGTGTGTGTGTATGCGTGTGTGTGTGTCTTTGTTACCACATTGTAAAAGTATCACGTCAAAAGAAATGATTGTTTGAGACATTGGAATGCTTATAGGCTTTTATGTTGCTTTCTTTCACTTGCTTAACCCTCTAGGGCCATTCGTATCATATTTGATACAGTATGAAAACAAGCCTTGAAAGAAATATTTTCCTGAAAAATTTTTTAAGAGAAATATTTTATAAATTTCAAATGAAAGCAGTACAGACTGCTCAGTCAATGAATACCAAATGTTTCCTTATAGGGAAATACCAAATGTTTCCTTATAGGGAAATACTGTATCAAATATGATACGAATGGCCCTAGAGGGTTAAATCCAGTTTTATGAACAAATGTGCTATTTAGTTTTGATTCCTACACACATCACTGTGTCATTTTGAATATTCATAAGCAAAAGAAAGATTTCTCAATTCACTTTTGTTGAAATGATGTTTTATTTTCCGGTTACAGTTTCTTTGAAAATAAAACTTCGATTTCATTCGGATGGATTTTCCTACAGCTGATATTTCCATAGAAGTTAAGGCGACTAAGACTTACTCTGCTTCATAAATAAACGATCTAATTCTTTTGCAGTTAGCAGGAAATTGATTAGAAGGTTTGGTGGTCTCACGTTATCTGAAAATAATAATCGACTTAGTTGGACATGTTCCTGAAATGGATTAGGAGTACACATATAGCAGTGAGTAAAGAGTGATTTTGTTTGTTCTTTTTTTTTTTTATTTTTTTAGAAAACTCAAGAAATAATTTAATCACAGAGAAATGAAAATAGCTAAAATAAGATATGATGAATGTTAATGGCAACAGATATAAAGAATATATTTTCTTTTAAGGAAACAAGCGGTATTTATTAACCGTCGGTTAAAATTTATAAAATTATAGTTTTCTATTATTAAAATTTTCTATTATTAAAATTTATAAAAATTATAGTTTTCATGAAAATGGGTTTCTCCGTTTCAGTAATTGTTAAGTAATCCGAATAATCACCGGTGTTTCCTTCCTGACCTTTTGTTTGAAGTAGAGTGGAACCTAAATCTTTGATCATGTCATTTGTTTCTATTCGAGTTTCCTGCGCTATCCGTTTGACTTGTTACTGCTATTAAATCTCCTAAATTGCTCGGCCTTACTTGATTCGGTAGAGTTCTTTGCTGTAGTACCTATGCACAAGTTTCGAGTTAGGATGTTCTTTTTTAAAACCAACAAGGTTCATTCTCTGGAAGAAATTTTAACCTGTGATCTGAGAAAGCTGACATTTTAGATATTTCTCAACGTATTTGGAGACATACATATGGAAGTATCGACCTGAGGAACATGATACGAGTTTTGGGTTAATGTCTTGATTCTGTAACAACTTACATTATGGTGTGACATTACCACAAACACACCTTATTTTATGTTCCATTTACATATCATTTATACTAAATTTTATTATAACTGATTCCTAATCTGACGTCATTTGAATTTTAATGTTGACTTGAACACAAAGATTTTGATATGCAAAACTTATAATATAGTGAATTTAGTTGAATATTTTAGCTTGAGTGAAAATGTGACAGGGGTAAAAAATAAAAGGTCATAACATGGAGCTATGCTAAAGAAAATGTCAGAAAAATACAAAGAATACTCTTCTTTATATTTGATAATTCTTTGAAAATAAAATAAATAGCTTCCATTTTAATAAAAATTAGTTATAATTTTGATTATTATTAGTTATAATATTGATTAACTAAATATTTGATTACGCTAAAGTAACTGATTAGTTAAACTATATTTTCTTTATTCAATATATCGTATAAATGACATGTTTAATTATATATATATATAATCAAATATGCCATTTATACGATAATTTGAACAAATTAATATATATATATATATATATAAATATATATATATAAACTTATTTATAAATGGAACTTTCTCTCTGTGTGTATGTGTGTGTATGTCTGTGTGTGTGTGCGTGTCCGTTACCTATAGAATCTGAAACGGCTGAACCGATTTTCTTGAAAATTTAAACAGTTGTACTATAAGCGTCTGCGAGTGTTCTTAGCTAGGTTTTGTGTCGAGGTACCCCTGATAAATATCGAAAATCGAAAATTTAAAAAAGTGGTTATAGAAGAAGTGTTCCGATTTTAATCAAATTTGATACACTCATAGACATATAGAAAATATCTAATATTTCTAAATCAGACAACTGCCATACGTGATACAGGCTTTGGGTGATCATGTCTTGAAAGGGACATGACTGACTGGACAGGGGATTATCCCGCAGGGAGTTGCCATTGGTTTCTGCGGTAGACTGGTTGCCAGCCAAGGCTATAAAACCTAATCTGTTCTATTATTTAACCCATAAATGAATACTGAGACATGTGTCTTGCGCTTACCTACATACCCCTTTCTAAGTATAGGGTATTTTGCTATTAGATCTCAACAGGACGTATCCCCATAGTCAGCAGGCATGGGTAACAGTACGCACCCACACCCATAAAGTATACCTTTCCTTTGATAATTCTTTCAGATTTAATCCCTAGGCACGTCAAAGATTTAATAACGTTGTCTTGTAAGACGACAAATTTTATCAACTTTCTGCATCTACACGTCCATCTTCTTTAATAAAATGTGCGTAGCTCTTGATTTTGGTGACTCGTGGCATCCATACTTTTTCTTTTCAATTTTGTCTTCATTAATTTTAGTAATGGCTGCAGTCTCATCAGCTACTGTTGTTTGAGATTTGATAAATTTGTTCATCATTTTTTCTTACTTTTAAAAAATACCTCTTTTTCCGAAAAAACAGATTATATTTTTTTTTAAGAAAAAAATTAAACAACAGAAATAAAGAAATAAGAAAACAAAATAATCTTTTAAAAAATGCGCAAAAGAAATATAATAATATAAACGAGAAAAAAGAGCAAATAATTCTGACAAAAGTCTGTTTGACGTGAAAAATACAAGGATACATAAAAATATACAGAAATTAAAATAAAATCCTTCTACAACGAGAGGGAAAAAGTTTATCATGTAAAAATGAGAACAAAAAGGACAAACTAGGAAGCGATTGAAGTGTCAACTAAAAGAATAAATTTACCAAAACAACAAAATTTAAAAAAATAAAGTAAAAAGTTTTCGCTCTTAAGAAACTAAACAGCAAAATAAAACAAGGAAAAAATATTACAAAAGGAAAAATTTTAAAGCAACGTGTAGAAGAATGAAGTCTTAACAAACAAAAATGGCTGACGTCACAGGTAAATAAACTTAAAAACAAACAGATCAAACACTAAATAAATGGAAAAGAATAATTAAACGTGACTTTTTTTTTTAATCGTATCACCCCGAGCAAGGCGGTAACGCCACTGGTGTGCAGGGGGCTACGTAATAGTGAAAAGATTGGAAAAGAAAGAAAGCCGGAAACCACATCCTAAACAGGGAACAAGGGATGAGCCTCTTAACCTGTTCAATAGACGTGGGTGGAGTGTGAACCGGGCGATAGATAGATCTATCTACTCTCATTGAAAAAATAAAAAAAAAACAAAGTGAGAAGATTGGAAAAGAGAAAGCCGGAAACCACATCCTAAACAGGGAACAAGGGATGAGCCTCTTAACCTGTTCAATAGACGTGGGTGGAGTGTGAACCGGGCGATAGATAGATCTATCTACTCTCATTGAAAAAATAAAAAAAAAAACAAAGTGAGAAGATTGGAAAAGAGAAAGCCGGAAACCACATCCTAAACAGGGAACAAGGGATGAGCCTCTTAACCTGTTCAATAGACGTGGGTGGAGTGTGAACCGGGGCTACTTAAGAGTAAAATGATTGGAAAAGAGAAAGCCGGAAACCACATCCTAAACAGAGAACAAGGGATGAGCTTCTTCACTCGTTCAATAGATATGGGTGGAGTGTGAACTGGGCGATAGTTCAGTCTATCTACTCCAATTGAGAAAAAAAAGAGAGAGAAAAAAGGAAAATGAAAAGTGAAAGATTGGAAAAAAAAGAAAGCCGGGAAGCACATCCTAAACACGAAACAAGGGATGATCCTCTTCACCTGTTCAAAAGACGTGGGTGGAGTGTGAACCGGGCGATAGTCTAGTCTATCTACTCTAATTATACGGCGGTTTTTTAAAATAAAACTGAGAATTAAATAAAATTTACACAAAAATAAATCCAGTGGAATGTTGCAGAAATAACAAAAAACAACTTGGAGTCAGGGGGAATGTGAAATTTTTTTCAAAGTGAAAGAGAAAAAGAATTTGCAAAACTTTCACAAAATACAGCAAGAAAAAAAAATAAGAAAAATAAAAGATAATCTTATTATAAATTTAGCCGCTCTTTCAAGACAAAAATATCCAAATGTATATTCGACTCGGTAGAGCAATCAAATCTCGTCCGGCGCGTGGCGAGACTTGAAGTTGTCTGTGAAAACGAACGATCCTATTACAAAACTACCAAGTAGAAGAGCTTATTAGAATAACTGCCATTAAAATAGTTATAGAAAAGACAGATACAATCTACACCATCGCAATGATAAGGGACTGAAGTCGAGATGTCAGATCAAGACCAATAACATCACAGACTCTTCTTTGGGTTTGTCGAGCATCTCGAAATATATTGCAGGAAAATCAAACTAGATAAGGCAGCAATATTCAATGCACGAGCGAATGTTAGATTTATAAACGTGCAAGATGAATTCTGGCGAGAAAGCGTGTATGATATGACAGCGCAGCATAGGAGCAATTTATTTCAACAGAATCAATCTACTTCATGTTAGTGGAAACCCAAAGAACCCAAAGAACCCAAAGAAGGCGCAATCAATTCTTTTCCTGAAGGTTAGCATCAGCCTTGTCAATGGAAGACAAAAACGCTTATCGGTGATGATTAAAAGAAAGCAGTTTTATTTTGAAGATGTTTAAATTTACAAGTCATTTCTTGCCCCAGTTAACAACCCGATTGGATTTACTTTGTTGAACCTATCGGAAATATTAATAAGACAGGAGTAAATAATTTTTCAGTCAGCATCATTATCTCACTTCGAATGATATTTTTTTAATCATGTCACCCCAAGCAAGGCATTCCACTGTCACTATAGCGCAGGGGGTTACATAGGGCGATAGACGAGTTAGGATGTACATAGGGGGAGAGTTGGAGAGAATGGGTGTGAGTTAGTGTGTTAGGAGGTGTCTATTGACCTTACATTTAAACTCCTGGAGGTTATAGCCGCCGGGGAAGCAAGCATGCGGAAGAGAATTCCACCGGTGGGAAGTGCGAGAAAAAAGCCGTTGCAGTAGAAATTGCGATTACATTTCATCGGTTTCACTGTAAAAGGGTGGGACCTAGTTGCCAATCTAGTATCTCGTGCAAACTCACACCTAGGGGGCAGTAGTGATTTAAGTTCATCAGAGCAGAAGCCATGAAAGTATTTATAGAAGAGGCACAGGGAAACCATGTCACGCCGGTGAGAGAGTGACTGCAGGCGGTCAGCTATATGTCCAAGTATAAAGACCTGAGGGACTTCCGCATTAATGTGGGATAATCAACAACACTGGCCCTTCTGTATGAACTCCATTAACCGATTTGTTCAGAACGATTGGATTAAGTCAAATATTTGACCCTGAACCAGTGAAGTAGAACATCTTCCCAAAACTTATCAAACGTCTTAGGATTGTCTCAAATTCCAGATCAAGCTTCATAGTTTTTATCTTCTTCTATGTGCTCTGTTCTTTCAAGGCGTAGGCGATCATGGCTTTCCACGTCTCCCTATCCCTGGTGGCTCTTAGCACGCCATCTCCTGTTACACCATGCAACCCTCGTTCCACCTGAATAGGTTCTTCAAATATGTTATCCGCTGCTTTCCCCTGTCTCTTTTTCCTCTATCTGGCCTGTTAGTATCAGGTTCTCCAAGCCCTCCTTCCTCATTGCATGTCCCAGGAACTTCAGCTGTCTCTTCCTGATGCTCAGTATTAATTAACTTTTCGTTTCCATTCTTTCCAAAACCTCATCATTGCTCACATGGTCGATCCATGATATTCGCAACATCCTTCTGTGGAACCACATTTCATTTACTTCAAGTTTTTCCTTCATCTTTGATGATATTGTTCAGCATTTACTGCCATATTGAAGAACTAACATCACATAGCAATCCAGTACTCTCTTCTTTGTTTCTCGTGAAACTGTCCTGTTTCTTAATATTTTACTCAACTTCTGGAATGCTTCCTATGCCATGCCAATTCGCCTTCGGATCTCTGTATCGCACGTACCGTCTTCTGTTATAGCACTTACCAGCTATTTAATTTTTTGTAGCTTGATAAATAACTTCATTAATAGCCGTTATTAAATGTGCGGTTGACGTAGATAAGCGGAAGCCATATTGTTTATCTGAAAGAAGGCCATGCTTAAGCAATTTAACGTTGATTTAATTAGTCAGTTAAGCACATACGCTTAGGTGATTATGTCTCTTTCGATCAATGATCGACTAGGCGGAAGATATTTTCGCAGTTAGTTGCCATTTCATTCTGTGGTAGACTGGTTCCAACCAAGGTTATGGAACCCAATTTGTCCTACTATTCAACCTATAACCAGAGAAGCGATATATTCATACTTTTCCCAAGTTGTGCGTAAGTGAATACAAAGAATTCAACTGGAATTCGAACACGGCTTTCATTCCGAGCCAATATACATTACACCACAACGCACATCCAATGGAGCCTTTAATACATTGACAAAAACAGGACGTAGGCGATCATAGACTTCCACTTGGCTCTGTCTCTTGTCGCTCTCAGAAATATTTCTCTTGGTATCTCTCCCAAACCACGCTCTGTCAACCATTTGCTCAGACCTAACAAGTACGTCTCGCGCTGCTTTCCCCTGTCTTTTCTTCAATTTATCCGACCTGTGAGTCTCAAGTTCTCCATGCCTTTCTTCCTCATTACGTGTCCAAGGAACCTCATTTGTCTCTTCTTGATATTTATTATCAGTTTTCTTCTCGTTTGCATCCTTTCCAACACCTCATCTTTGCACACGTGCTCTGTCCATGGTATCCTCAGCATCCTTCTGTAAAACCACAATTTTCCTGCCTCTCTTTCATCTTTGATGAGATCGTCCAGCATTTACTTCTATACAGAATGACAGATATGATACGGCAATCCAACAGTCTTTTTTTGTTTGTTTCTAATGAGATTTTCCTGTCTTTCAGTGACTCTGGCTAGCTTCTGAAATGCGTCTTTGGTCATGCCAATGCGTCTTTGGATCTCCGTGTCGCATTTTCCATCCTCTGTCAAAACACTTCCCAAGTATTTGAATTTGTATTGCATTAAAATACGAGGCCGTTTGCCGGGTTAAATAAGCAGAAGAAGATAAAGTAACATTGGCGAGTAGCAAATAATAGTTTGTTTGTTTTTTTCAGAAGAAAGTCTTAGCAAATAGTGAATAAAAATATAGATAAAGGCTGGATGCTACATTTCAAGTGCATCCGTTTGATTGGCTGGCAAACTAATCTCAGTTGCAGATTCCTGCTCAGAAACATTTGTATTCTTCAAATACCTAAAAAAAAAAATTGTTTATACCGTGACTTTCGCTGGAAAGGGGTGCTTAGCTACAGTACGATCTATCACCCAGGATCTTGTGACAAATATCTACGGGTTCTAAACAGTTTCATCTGCCAAATATCACCCGCATGACTTAAGTCAACCGACGGGGTGATTTTCAGACCCCTGCCAATGGTGCTAGATACTCACTAAGCTGATTTTGAAAAATCAAATATGGAGAGATTTGGAAATCATATTAGGAGTGTTAATGTTCTAACCATTGGGCCACACACTCACACGTACATGCATGACTATTTCAAATAACTTTTATTAAAATCATTTAATAATATATGCCTGTTTAATTTCCTTATTACATTTATCCATTTAAGCAGACAGTCCTTGTCTGTTGCATTTAATAAAAGTTGCTCGATTTAATTTCTGCTGTCCCACTATATATTAATTACACATGCATATTAATGTACGCATGTATACAGTTCAGTATGCATATATATATATATGTGCGTTAATTTGCGTGTTTATCTGTGTTTATATGTGTATACGTTAATAATAATAATAATAATAATAATAATAATGATGATGATGATGGCCACCCGTATTCGAGAATACCCCTCTACCAGTGCGGCTACCTAATACACATTGCAGACACTTGCTCAGGCACATTTGTGTTCGCTCAAAACCCACAGAGCCCACCTGTGATAGTATACTGAGCGGGCCTTAGTTACCGTTTCCGGTAGAGAGTGCGTATGGCTTACTCCAGAGTGATAACATGAAGAAAACACCTTCCTGAGAAACAGGACATGAGGAGATGTAAATCCGGGATTCATGGACGGAAAGCGAATATTATATATATATATATAAAGGAAAACTCAGCACGTCACTTGAAATGACGTGTTGAGTTTTCCTCTATAAATAAAATTTGCTCTGGATAACATCCATTTAGCTCTATATAGTTATAACACTTAATATTTTATATTAAGTTAAGCTTGTTGGATTATCCTCACCATTTACGGACTGGACATATATACCTATATATATATATATATATATATATATAAAGAGAGAGAGAGAAAAGAAAGAAAGAAATTTTACACCACAAAACACATACGTAAATCTGAAAATTTTCAAATTAATGTATGTATCCAGTAGCATCATATTTCTGTTTATATATAATTCGAAGGCACAAGTCATCTCGTGCGAACGTGGGTTTGACCGTCCCAGCCTTGTTCAGATAAAATGTGTGCTTATATATATATATATATATATATATATATATATATATATATATAAGCACAGATGACTTGTGCCTTCGAATAAAATGTGTGCTTATATATATATATATAAAAGATTCTTTTCAATCAACATTTCGTCAGGCGAGTAAGTTGGTAACTATTGACAATAAAAAACTTCTTTCACATCGATTCTTCAGCAACCAAAATCATGGCCTTCCGGGCCGTTGTCTACTCCACCCCTCTGTACACTTGCAAAACCTGAACTTTGTATCGTTGAGACACCAAATGTCTGGGGCATTTTCAGCAAACGAAGCTCCAAACAATCATTCGCTTCACCGAAAAAAAGGTTACCATTCTTTAACATCACCACGACTGGGTTACATATCCAGAATAGGCTGCAATCGACTCCCACGTATCGTTCTATTTGGCGAACTCACCCCAAAACGACCCTGAAATTATCTATTGAAAACATCCCTGATAGACCAACGTCGACCCTGCGACCTGTAAAATCGTTGCTGCAAATCAGCGTTCCTCGCGTAGTACCATCCTAAGGGCAACAGGGACTTTTGTATTGAATTGTTAACATGAAGAAAGTCTGGGACGTGCTCTTCATTGTGACTCTTATTCAAGTCTCTTCAGGAGTTGGCTGGGCCTTCACAGAAATCTCCACTCCCGCTATAGAGAGAGACGCTGACGACTCTGATGCTCGGAAGCGGGCGGGTGCTAAGTGATACGATCAAATGGTTTATTATTTTTTCAAATTTCCAAATTCCTTGATTTATTCAATTTTTTACATTTAGCGAAGTTCATATTTTTTTTATTTATATTATTTTTTCCGAGTACGTTGTTTGCAAGGATTGCGTTTTATGTATGTTTATGGAACTGTTTTTGGCTAATTTCGCCGTATCCACGTTTGTTGAAATCAATTTAAAACTAAGGTCATTTAAACTCTCAAACGTAATTTTTATACGTATTTCTTATATAAACTTCAATATGTCCTTTCGATTAATGTCATTCAAATAATTTACCATTCAAATAATTGATTTTAAACATTAATTTTCGAGCAATGTTTATATCTTTTCTTCATCTTTTCTTCGTCTTCATTCTTTATCATCCGTGATGTTTATTATTATATAAATGTTCATCATTCTTTGTTTCTGTCGAAATTTTCCTGTTTCTTAATACTTTACTTACCTATAAAAAAACATTTCTCAATATTCTAATGCGCCCTTGGATTTCTCATTTTCTGTCTTCTATCTAGGTCTTTAAGTTTCTGTAATTGTCTGATTGTGACATCTCCAATTTGTAGTTCGCATATTTAGATGTCCCTTTTGCTGACGACCCTACATTCTCTCTCCTCACTACTGATGTTCAGTACTTTCTCATACAATTTCTTTTACTACATTTTCTAGCATCTCCTGTAGTTACCATTCTGTAATTTCTATCAACATTGTGTTATCTATATATATTGCTGTTAAGATTCACCTTCGTCTAACGACACTTTTTATCCTTGGGTATTTACTGAATTTTGAGTACTTTTAAATTATTTAAGATTTCAGATTGCTGGTTCTACAGGATGCCGGTCCATATATCGTCAAAAGCCACCACTTTATAATAATTACATACTATTGAATTCATTTTGAAATTCAAATCGTTTAGTTTACCACTGACATTATTTCTTCAACCTCCTCTTCCTCCTCGCTCGTGTCATTCTCTGTTGGAGTATCCTGTCAGAGCCTCACAATGTGATTTCTGTAGCAAGGAATTGAGTTGTCGGTTTGTTTGGAATTATTATTTGAAGTATCAGTCCTTCGCCTGACAACCAACATCTGATATTTAATCCAAGTCTATTTGCGCAGGATGTGCGTTGTGGTACAGGATGTGCGTTGTGGTACAGGATGTGCGTTGTAGTACAGTGGATATCAGCTCGGAGCGAGAAATCGGGGAGCCGAGTTCAAATTCCAACTGAATCCATTGTTTTCACTTACGCGCAAATACCCTTGGGAAAGGTATTAATTCGTCACTTCCTTCCAGTTATGGGTTAAATAGCTGGACAGATTGGGTTCTATAGCTTTGGTCGCCAACCAGTCTACCGCAGAAAGCAATGGCAACCTACTGCGGGATAATCTTCTGCCCAGTCAGTCATGTCTCTTTCGAGACATGATCGCCCAAGCGAGTATCACGTATGGCACTCAACTGACTGACTATTTGCGCAAATGTGAAAGCAGTTTAATTTCTCAGAGAACCATTCCTGCCTCCAGTTAGCATTGTTAATTTTAACCTCCAGAAGGATTACTAGTTACGCTTTTTTGAGCTAACATTCTCGGCTGACATGAAGTGGGAATTTTATATTGAATCATTTGTTAGGTCTGCTGCTAAGAACGTTCAGTGTAACATGCTAGACAATTTTTCTCTCCAGAATTTATCTTACACATTTATAATCAAAACGGAATATGCTATTAATTATGATGTATTGGTAGAAAACGTTAAAAACTTTTATCGTCTTCTTTCCTTCTTTTTCATCATTTTCTCACGGAACCAAATACAGATTCCCTCGTCAAATTCTACGCGATCAAATTCATTAAGTATTAGCAGGACGTAACGGTCGTGCGGACTAACGAAGTCGGGGTAGAAGAACAATTATAATAGGATACTTCATTTAATAAATAAGTCATTAAAAACTTTAAGTTCTTACTATTATTACAAGCTTTTCATAAGTGAGGATTTAAATAATGAAATAAATCGTCAGTGCAAAGATGATTACTAGCAATTTAAATAAACATTGCATTTATAACAAAAAATATTAAGGTATTTATAGAGTTACTCGTTGAAATTTTGCAAGGGTAGATACTGGTAGATTTGAATAAAGATCGTGTAATAACAAATTTCCTCAGTAATTTAGCAATCTTCTCAACGCTGTGTCTGAGCATAAGTCTGCAGCAGGGATTAACTAACTACCCTAGCAAACGAGAAAACTCAGGAAAGAGCAGACAACCATTACAATACATGCATATTTCTAATACATATTTGATTCATGAATCATTTTTATGCCTTTAGTTCTTCTTTGTAGGTATAATAAAGATAGCAGGCAGTTCAAGTAGCACTTCACTTAATATGTTATCTAAAAGCACGAAAATATATTTGTTTCTTTTTTTGACAGTGAGCCGGGGGTTCTTAGCACGGATTTACTTCAGCTGTTTAAATGCTAAGGTCATTTGTTATTTACAGAACTAACTTAGTTTGTGCCAAACTTATCATTTGTTGGCTTGCATCTCAAATTTCCAGACACTTTTATCCTTTTTTTTTCCGTTTTTTTTTTTTTTTTTGTATCCTAGCGAAGTATCTGGATTTAATTCAGTTCATTTGTTTATATGGTCGAACCCAAATCATTTGCACAATTCCTTGTACGTTCTCTAACGGGGTTTAAATTCATTTTTACCAGCTTGTTCCTTTCACTTCTCCCTTCACTTAGTCTCATGTTATTCTTTACTGTTTTCTATACTAAAATTTATTCAATAAAACCTCAAGAGTCTCTTAAGGTAGAGGGTCACTTTGAAAGGAATAAAAAGGATTAAGGAACGTTTGTTAAACAGATATTTACAAAGCATAAGTGAACAAATAATATTTTAAACAATAGTCAGTGCAAAAATAGTTGTTTTAATTGCAACGTAGAGTTTGTTTTTTGTTTTTTTTCACAGTACCGATTACATTAAAGAGAGCAAAGGTTATATTTTTTAAAATTACGCCAGTATTAGGTACTTGATGTTTGTTTTGTGTTTTAAGACGTAGCCCAGTTTCTGACGGAACAGCATTTGAGAATCTTTTATGTTTGATGGACATGTTAGAAAATAGGAGATATCTGGAATTGACAAGAATCATTTTTCTTTTTTAACTCCTGAGACAATATATTGTTTTTTTTTTCAAGATCCATTCAAACGAGCCTATTTTTTTGTAGTTTTATCACGGCGTATCAACGGTTGATTATATCCGCCTTCCTGCAATGCATAGCCTTGTTAGTCAGTCAGTTAAATGCCATACGGGATACACGCTTTGGGCGATCATGTCTCAAAAGAGAAATAACTGGCTGGGCAGAAGTTTATCCAGTAGTAGGTTGCCAATGCTTTCTGCGGTAGATTATGTTGCCAGCCAAGGCTTTAGAACCCAATCTGTCATATTATTTGACTGGATTTCAACAGGAATTCGAACTCGTCTCCGCAATTTGTCTTTCCGAGCCGATATCCACTGCACCACAACGCACATCCATATATTATCTGGTTGTTTTGTAGATTGCGAGTTTGGGGTGTAATGTCGATCAAATATGAATCAGAATTCGACAGAACGATAAGATAAAAAAAATTAGTAGCCTAGAGCTACAAGGAGGAGAGAGTTATGGAGAGCCATAGTCACGCATATCTTGAAGGTACAATTCTCATAAAATGTTCCTCAAGTCTTCACTAAGGTCAGTCCGATAAGAAGACATACATATCAAATAACCCGTAAATAACGAAATCACTTCAGGGATAAAGGTTTTCGATACACGTCCGCTAACTACTGATCCACTGCAAGCGACTCATATTGACCGCCCGTTCTTGCCAGTATTACTACAGACGTGCCTAAATAAAATTCCGACCGAGTATCGTAAAGTTCACTTTTCTAAAAATAATGTTGACAAAAGTATGATACCGTGTCTTCTCCTCCTCGATATGTAAGTTATATTTGAAAGTTTTCAACGATTTTCGCAGTAGTTACGTTTTTGGCCATAATTCCAAAAGCTAGCAGAAGAAAGAAACAAGAAAGGACTAGAAATAAACTGCACTAAAACTGAATGCATGGTCATCAGTAAAAAGTGCAGCCCAAAATGCCACATACAGGTCGGGGATACCAGAATCAAGCAGGTACAAAAATTTAAATAACTGGGAAGCGTTATAACAAAAGACGGAAAGTGCGACACAGAGATCCGAAAGCGAATTAGCATGGCGAAGGAAGCATTCCATAAGTTGAGTAAAGTATTAAGAAACAGGACAATTTCGCTAGAAACTAGGAAGAGAGTACTAGATTGCGACGTAATGTCCGTCCTTCAATATGGCAGTGAATGCTAGACAATACCATCAAAGATGAAGAAAAAACCTCAAGCAAATGAAATGTGGTTCTACAGAAGGATGCTGCGAATATCATGGATCGAGCATGTGAACAATGTTGAAGTCTTGGAAATGATGGAAACAAAAAGGAAAGTAATACTGATCATCAGGAAGAGACAGCTGAAGTTCCTGGGACACGCAATGACGAAGGAAGGGCTGGAGAACATGATACTAACAGGCCAGATAGAGGGAAAAAGAGACAGGGGAAAGCAACGGATAACATATTTGCAGGACCTAATCAGGTGGATGACAGAACGAGGATTGCACGATGTAACAGGAGAAGGCGTGCACAGAGACACCAGGGATAGGGAAACGTGGAAAGCCATGATCGCCTACGTCCTGAAGAGAAAGGGCACATAGAAGAAGTTAAGTGTCATTTTTGATACACGCTTTGAGCGATCATGTCGCTGAAGAGACATGACTGACTGGACAAAAGATTATCCTGCAGTAGGTTGCCATTACTTTCTGTAGTAGACTAGTTGCCAGCCAAGGCATTCCAATCTGTCCTGTTATTTAATCCATAACTGGAAGGAAGAGACGGATTAATACCTTTCCCAAGGATATTTGCGCGTAAGTAAATGCAAGGAATTCAACTGGAATTCGAACACGGCTCCCAGATTTCTCGTTCCGAGTTGATATGCATTGCAGCATACCGCACGTTCATCATTTCAGTTTTATGTAAAACAAGATTTTTGATACTGTAGGGCATCTTGGTTTAAATCTTCTAACGTTATAACTTGCTTTGCGTTTTCGGCCTATAGATATTTTTCAAATGATGTGCCATTTGTTCTGAAATTTTAAATTCGAAACAGTTTAGGTTTTTTGTAGGAATACATATCCTTCAAAAACCTATTTTCCAAAGAGCAGTAACATGTTCAGATTGTGTCACTAAAGGAGTCAAATAACACTAAAAATGCGGAGGGAATGTTCTCAAAGTTAAATTGAAAAAGTAACCAACTTCTTTCTGTCATTCTGACCTGCTTATGGCGTCTTGTTTGTTTTCGATTGTACTTGTATATCTCTTAAATAGTTGCGTGCTGATTCTGCACAAACATATATAAATCGTAAACATTATTACAAACTGATTCTGATATAAAGTTTTGAGCAAACAACGTTAATACACAAGATCGTGTCACAACAATCAAAGATTAAACAAACAATAAAATGAGCCAACGGGAATTTCTGAAAAGGATATAAAATAAAAACACTGGCGTCATGAATGTATTATTTTAAGATGCACTTGTTGTGAAGTGGCATAGAATTGTTTCTGATCTTTGAATTTTATATCATCTTATATCTTTCGGAAAACAAGAATTATTGTTCACGATGGATATTTATCGTAAAATCGTCTGGCAATCTGTTTACATGCAATCCTATCCCGGTTCTCATGAGTTTATACCGTTTATTCTAAAACGTAAATATGAATTAATAAGAAAAGCGTAAGTTTGCTTTGACATCATCATGGCGGTTTATGATTACTGTGTCACAAAAATTTCTAATCGTACAATTTCCGCTGACTTTTTCGTTTTACTTTCTTTCGATTCGTTTGCGTGAAGATATTCTTTCCTTTTTCTTAGTTCAAAACTGACGTCTGCAGACATTAACAGATACTTAACGAGATAGCTTGTTTCGGAAAATGATGGATTAAAATTTCGGCTGTTTCTATGAAAAATATCCAGTTTGTTTATATATTGATCGCAACAACAAAAAAAGGATCTCAGAAACAATTTTGACTATTTGAATGCCAATATATAAAAAAAATCTGAAAAAAGTCTATACGCTTCTTTTCTCTCTGATGTTTGCTAACTCTAAATCGAGACTGAAATTGGTTAGTTCACTGACAGAATTACATCTGCGAATCTACTTTCCTTTTTTTCATACTTACTGATAAAGGAGAATAGACATATAATTTAACTTGCAATTTCCATTTGTTCTTGTTCTCGTACCAATTGTCAATATCTATCGTGATATTCGTAATATTAATCGTTTCCTTGTTTATATAATGATCGCAATAAAAAAAAAACACTATTTGGACAAGAATTATTTTATCTTTTGTGAGGCATCAAAATAAAGTTTAAAATCACCCCTGTCCTAATACTTTTGCATACTACCGGTAGTGTGCAAATGTTTTATGAGAGGGTTGATTTTCATAAAAAAAACTCACTGAAATCCAAATACAGAGTGAAAAGCCAAATCTTTGTAAGAATTATCGAACTAAAAAGGAAGAGGAAGGAAGGCTTCGGAAATTGAATTGGCCCCCAGAAATCCCTGATCTCAATTCTATTGAACATCTATAAGATATTTTGGATAAAAAAATTGATAAATCTAATGTTACTTCGCAAGACACACTTTGGGAACAAATACAAGCTGTTCAGTAAGAGATGCCATTAGATACATTGAAGAAGCTTGTGATGTCAATGCCTGACAAAATGAAGGCTGTGATCAGAGCAAAAACCTATTATACTAACTATTAAATTTATTTTCTCACAAGTATTTTTGTTTAAGGCATTTGTTGAGTAAATCAAATAAAATTGCTTTAATTAAATTGTTTATTTTCTGTCAATATAAAAGATAAAAGATAAAATAGTTCATAAAAGATAAAACAGTTCTTGTCCTAAAACTTTTGCATATTACTGTATGTATATAATATATATATATATATATATATATATAGGTGCGATTAGTAAATTGTCGCAATTATTTTATTATTTCAAAGCGCTATTATACTAAATATTAAATTTATTTTGTAACAAGTATTTCTTTCTTGTTAAATCATTTGTTGATTAATTCAAATAAAATAACTTTAATTAAATTGCTTATTTTCTGTCAATATACCTCATAAAAGATAAAATAGTTATTGTCCTAATACTTTTGCACAGTGCTGTATATCTGATTTCTCTTTAACAACTTAATTCTTTACAATTGCATTTTATTCACTTATATATTCATGATTATTTGCAATGATTTATTACCGTTTAACAGGAAGCTCTGTGTTTTGAGTAAATCCAAAAGGTTTTGATGTGAACCATATCTCGAGAAACTCTTGAATCTCGTTCAGATTCCTGCCTTCAAAGCGTTTTGCATCGATCAAAACGAATAATAATCGGTTGGTGCAAGATCAGAAGAATACAGCCGGTCGGGGTAAAACAGATCAACCCAGTTCCAAATCTTTTCTTCCTCTTTTATTCTCAGTGTGCGTTCTGGTGCAGTGGATATCGGCTCGGAGCGAGCAAACGAAGAGCCGAGTTCGTATCCCAGTTGAATTCGCTACATTCACATACAAGCAAATACTCCTGGGAAAGGTATGAAACCGTCGCTTCTCTATCAAGCTATGGGTTAAATAACAGGACAGATTGGGTTCTATAAGCTCATTTTGCAACTAGTCTGCCGCAGAAATTAATGGCAACCTACTGCGGGATAATTTACTGTCCAGTCAGTCTTGTCTCTTTCGAGACATGATCGCCCAAGCGTGTATCACGTATGGCGCTTAACTGACTGAATTAAATATCACTTTCCCAAAGAATAAATGAATTTTGGCGGTAATGATACATTGCGAAAGATGAAAGAATTACAATCGGTCATTTCCCTGTCAAGAAAAATTAAGGAAAGAAATGATTAAGGAAAGAATTACAATCGGTCATTTCCCTGTCAAGAAAAATTAAGGAAAGAAATGATTAAGGAAAGAATTACAATCGGTCATTTCCCTGTCAAGAAAAATTAAGGAAAGAAATGATTAAGGAAAGAATTACAATCGGTCATTTCCCTGTCAAGAAAAATTAAGGAAAGAAATGATTAAGGAAAGAATTACAGTCGGTCATTTCCCTGTCAAGAAAAATTAAGGAAAGAAATGATTAAGGAAAGAATTACAGTCGGTCATTTCCCTGTCAAGAAAAATTAAGGAAAGAAATGATTAAGGAAAGAATTACAGTCGGTCATTTCCCTGTCAAGAAAAATTAAGGAAAGAAATGATTAAGGAAAGAATTACAATCGGTCATTTCCCTGTCAAGAAAAATTAAGGAAAGAAATGATTAAGGAAAGAATTACAATCGGTCATTTCCCTGTCAAGAAAAATTAAGGAAAGAAATGATTAAGGAAAGAATTACAATCGGTCATTTCCCTGTCAAGAAAAATTAAGGAAAGAAATGATTAAGGAAAGAATTACAATCGGTCATTTCCCTGTCAAGAAAAATTAAGGAAAGAAATGATTAAGGAAAGAATTACAATCGGTCATTTCCCTGTCAAGAAAAATTAAGGAAAGAAATGATTAAGGAAAGAATTACAATCGGTCATTTCCCTGTCAAGAAAAATTAAGGAAAGAAATGATTAAGGAAAGAATTACAATCGGTCATTTCCCTGTCAAGAAAAATTAAGGAAAGAAATGATTAAGGAAAGAATTACAATCGGTCATTTCCCTGTCAAGAAAAATTAAGGAAAGAAATGATTAAGGAAAGAATTACAATCGGTCATTTCCCTGTCAAGAAAAATTAAGGAAAGAAATGATTAAGGAAAGAATTACAATCGGTCATTTCCCTGTCAAGAAAAATTAAGGAAAGAAATGATTAAGGAAAGAATTACAATCGGTCATTTCCCTGTCAAGAAAAATTAAGGAAAGAAATGATTAAGGAAAGAATTACAATCGGTCATTTCCCTGTCAAGAAAAATTAAGGAAAGAAATGATTAAGGAAAGAATTACAGTCGGTCATTTCCCTGTCAAGAAAAATAATAATACTCTTCTTGCAGCAGTTCAGACTCTTTTGACAATTAGAAATAATATACAAAGGAGACACCCTTTCACTGTGAAACCAATAAAATGTAAACGCAAATTCTACTCCTTCAGCTTCTTTTCTCTCACTTTCCGCCTGTGGAATTCTCTTCCATTTACTTACTTCCACGACAGCTACAATCTTCAAGAATTTAAATGTAAAATCAATAGTCATCTCCTATGTCACTGACTTGCATCTTTTCTCTCATGCTCCTTTCTCTATCCACTCCACTTTCATCAGTATTCTCATCCTTCTCTTACCCACTTCCTGACACCCCCTATAACCTGTCACTTTTTCTCATAACTTTCCTCCTATGTAAACCCCTGCACATCAGTGGCAGTAAAATGCCTTGCTTGGGGCGATATGATTATTAAAAAATTCTATACTATTATAATGTGGATATAAAGTGGGAGATCACTTCTACATTACAATCAATATATAAACTGATCCCTCACTTTATGGCCATATTCATCCTTCTCTTACCCACTTCCTGAAACCCCCTATAACCTGGTACTCTTTCTCATAACTTTCCTCTTATGTAACTCCCTGCACACCAGTGGCAGTAAACTGCCTTGCTTGGGGCGATATAATTAAAAAAAATAGCTGGGATGAATATCTCCATTATTAATGTATAAAAGTGCAAATATGTCTAATCATTTCACCAAGCAAGGTGATAAACCTAATAAGACCCAAGGGGTTTCTGAGTGTAAAAATATATGAAAAAAATTAAACATTTCTTTAAAAAAATAAATGAACAGCAATAAAGTCGATAAAAATAACGATTGACAATGTACTTATATTTTTGAAGATCAAAGTTGACTTGAAAGCAAGAGACAGGAAGAAAGAATTATTAGCGTAAAATCTATAGTTATATCTAAACATTTCAACTGTAAAATGATGAGACCTATCTGCCAATCTAGTACTGTGCTTTAATTTGTAAATTTTATTTTGACGAAACATTTGGTGAAATTAAATATAATGCTAAAACGATATCTCTTTCTCATGAAAAGGGAGAAAATAGCCTAACGGCGTGTTAAGTCTTAAAATCCTATATATCAGCTTGATTGGATTAATTCCAAAAAGATCAAATAAATCCACCTCATTAGACGATTAGCGATTACGATGATGCTCATTAAACGATTAGCAATTACGATGATGATCATTAAACGATTAGCGATTAAGATGATGCTCATCAAACAGGTTTAAGGTTTGAAGAATTACACTTTATTTGGACAAAACTCAAAGCAAACTTGGAGAGAAATTATTTCTAATCAGTTTGGACCAACTTATTTTGGCTTAAGAAGAGTGTGAGTTAGGATCAGGGAATAATGACTTCTGAAATTTAAGCTGAGAAGAAGGAATTCGAGATCCATGAAAAAGGAAGCATTTTTCCTGCTAGCCAGTCTAGACTGGCTAGCAGTAAGATGTTTTGGTTCATTTTGTTTTCTGTTCTAACAACCTCAATGAGTTATTTAATGCCGAGAAGAATTAAAGGATAGGTTCGTATGAAGAGAAAATGTATTGTTTGTAAGAAATCAGTTTGTAGATCAGATGTATATTCGTAAAAAGGCTTTTTGTCGAGAGTCAAGTTACATTTATATATTTTTTCACATATGCAGTTTGTAGAGAAATTGATTATATTAGTTTGGCTTGGTTAGTTTTGTTTTACGGCATCTAAACCTCAAATAGCTATTTAATGCCGACAAGATTTTGGGGATAAGTTCGTTTGAATAGTATAAGTATTCCTTGTAAGAAATCAGTTTCTAGATTTGGTTTCATTGAGGTATTTTTGTAAAGAGGCTTCTTTTTGTCGAGAGTTAAATTTATTGCTGGTAATATATTCTTTTCAAAAATGTGCTACTGTATTTCTGTAAATTGTTTTGCTAGTATTCTTTTTCTTATAACATTGCATTGCTCTTACTTTTACGAAAAAATGTTATTTTTTTTATTGACCCCAGTTTGGGAGGTTAACTATTTGCTCATAGCTGGGACTCTAACAATTTCTACCCCCTTTGGTTAGGGTAGACCTTGAAACAACAGCGATTAAGAAATGGTTCCACGCTCCTAAAAACCTTTGAATCAGAGGGTTTTCTACCGGATGCAGTTTATCGCCTTACCCAGGCCGACAGTAAAATGGAAAACCATGTAATAATCTTCGCTTTCACTAGTACCAAAATCGAATAACATTCGTGGCGAGATGAATTATACAAATAATAAATATAAAATATAAAATATTAAATCCAGGCGAAGAGGATCCAAGGTTTTACAGTTTTGAGTCCCATGGCGTTTAATTTTTTAATAAACAGTGCTCAATACAATAAATATTGTAGACCTTAATATAATCATATAATTATGAATTAAATGTACATTGCGACACGAAAATTTCTGTTTCGACATAGAATGGAGGCTGATTGTGAAAATGATTTATATTTAAATTTAAAAAATCATGTTTTGCTATTTATGTATGTGGGGATATATAAAATTTATGTGTGTGTTCCTTTTAACTAATGAGAATAAAGATTCACTTTGATATTTGGCCAGTAGTTTCTACATAATTACTTTTTTCTTTCTTTTTTTCTTTTTTTCTTTTTTTTCTCCCTAACGGTCAGAGTGTCAACCTACTTTTAACCTAATTTTATTTTCCTTTTTATTTTTATTTTTATTGCTTCTACTTATATGGTATTAACCTTTGATGTATCTATTTTAGTACCAAAAATGTCCTTTCTGCTTTTTCCATATTTTGATTTTTTCTTATATAAAACAGGAAAGGGATGAAAAAAAGGAAAGAACTTTTTATATTATGTTCAAACTTAAGGGGGCTTTTGAGTAAATTTATTCTTCTTATCATTACGTATTTATTTCTGATTTTTTCAAGACCTTTGATTTATTTATCTTTTTAATCATCTCACCCCAAGCAAGGCATTCCACTGCCACTATTGCGCATGGGGCTACATAGGGGAAGGTAAAGAGAAGGAGTGGTTAGACATAGTGAATGTCAGGAGGAAGGTGACAGATGAGTAAAGATACCGAGGATGAGGGTTGGGCAGAAGGGAAGAGTGTTTGATAGAATGGGAGCAGGTTAGTGTGTTAGGAGGTGTATATTGACCTTACATTTAAACTCCTGGAGATTGTAGCCGTCGGGGAAGCAGTCGTGTGGAAGGGAATTCCACAGTCGGGAAGTGCGAGGAAAGAAACTGTTGGAGTAGAAGTTGCGGTTGCATTTTATCGGTTTCACTGTAAAAGGGTGGGATCTAGTTGCTAATCTAGTATCTCGTGCAAAAATTATAAATAACATTTCTATATTTAATGATAAATATAAACCTGAATTCTTTCATCAACAGTTTTTCAGCCTTCTAAGTGCTCCGTTTTGTGTCATTGTTATAAATATCAATATATACCTTTTCATTCTGAGTTGATTTTTTTATCCGATATTACTGCTTTATTAATTATTCTTTATGTGTTTGGTCTCTTCAGGACGTAGGCAATCCTGGACCTCTACTCGGCTCCGCCTCTTGTGGCTCTCAATATTTTCCCTCTTTGTATCTCTCCCTAATCCCGCTCCGCCATGCATTTGCTCATGCCTATCAAGTATGTCTCGCGCTGTTTTTCCCCTGTCTCTCTTTCCTTCTCTCGCCCTGTGAATATTAAATTCTTCAGGTCCTCCCTCCTTTTTACGTGTCTCTTTCTGATGTTAAGCATGATTTTTCTTCTCGTTTCCATCCTCTCCAACACCTCATCGTTGCTCACGTGCTCAGTCTATGGTATCCTCAGTATCCTTCTGTAGAACTACACTTCGACTGGCTCAAGCCTCTCCTTCATCTTTGGTGAGATCGTTCAACATTCACTTCCATACAGAAGAAAACGTAATTTTTAGTGAGAAGGCATATTTACTAATGTTTTCTTTGCAGATTGAGAAAGAAAGACTTAGACTTGCAACAGGAATCTTTCTTTAGTGGGATTCTAGTGCTGTTATTACCCTCACTGTCTAAGAAAATTAAAAACATTGATAACAATTAAAATACATGCACGAACTATAAATAATGTTTAATTTGATTGGTAGTAATACAGTCAGTCGGTTAAGTGCCATACATGAAACACGCTTGGGCGATCATGTCTCGAAAGAGACATGACTGACTGGGCAGAAGATTATCCCGCAGTAGGATGTCATTGCTTTCTGCAGTAGACTAGTTGCCAGCCAAGGCTATAGAACCCAATCTGTCCTGTTAGTTAACACATAACTATAGGGATAGGACGGATTAATACCTTTCCCAACGGTATTTGTGCGTAAGTGAATGCAATGAATTCAGCTGGAATTCGAAGATGTTCCAAGTATTTACTTTTGGATAAATATGTGAACATAGGAAGAGAGTTCATTAAGTTGCTGCTCGAGTCTGGAAAATAGCTGACCGCGGCTGTACCCTTTGATTTATTTTTTTATAATCATATCGCCTCAAGCAAGGCATTTTAGTGCCACTGTTTTGAAGGGAGTTAAATAGAAGGAAAGTTATCAGAAAGTATCACAGGTTATAGGGGGTGTCAGGAAGTGGGTAAGAGAAGGATGAGAATACTGATGAGTGTGGAGTGGACGGAGAAAGTAGCATGAGAGAGGGGGTGTCAGTTCGTGAGATAGGAGATGATTATTGATTTTACATTTAAATTTTTGGAGATTGTAGCTATCAGGGAAGCAAGTAAATGGAAGGAAATTCCACAGGCGGGAAGTGCGAGAAAGAGAAAGGCGATTAGTGATCATACTGGTGCCAGCGCAAACGGTGATTGCGTGCTTGGGCAATTTTTTGGCCTTGGCTCGTGTGTACGCGCTCGGGTTTCGCACAGTAAACAGTGAGCTTGTTTCCCTTTACATCTCAGTAGGAAGACGGGGTAAATATTTGCTCATTCTTTGATCAGAAAATAGCTCAACACATAGAGAGTGCTAAGTCAGTTTAAGCAGCATCGGTGAAAAGTGAAAAGACACAAAATGCATAGAGATTTATTTAACCTACACTATTTACATTATTCGGACTATTGTCCTCGTTTTTGTTGCCATTTTTACGACGGTATGGCAGTTGTACCCTCCGGCTTTCTTCAGGTACTAGGAATTTCAAAAAAAACCCTTATTACATTCACTGAGGTATATCATTTTCATCCCTTGCATAGAGCTTGTTTTGGTAGTCATGAGTTATCTCCCTCTAACCCTCTAAGTTACTTGTTCCATACTGATATTGAACTCACAACTCTTTGATGTCAATACACAGGAACCAACCAACGTCTATATCCACTGGGCCATGTGTCCTTAAGGCGAACTGACTAGACAATTTAACGAGGAGAAAGGTTTGTTCAGATTAATAATGACAGGTTGGGGGAGTAGACCTCTGGTCAGTATCGTAATCATTGATGTCGACTTACAGATAAAATAGCGTACGTTCCAGTGATTCATGAGGTCGAATTGCTAAATCAAAGAAAAATACCAAAACTTCATGTTAGAAACCAAACATATATTTTTTATTTTAAACGATAGTCGTATTATAATAAAAATCATCGGTTCTGGGAAGCGATCTCAATACGCAGCCACTAGAGTCCATACTATTGGTTGACCCAAATATTGTGAGTGAAAACGGGTCGACGAATATATCTGGAAGCTGTTAGTAGGCACACTGGAATTGTTCAATTATTGACCACACCATATAATGCGCACACTCCCAGATTTTTTTTATTTCAATAATTTATTTAGAACACATTTGCAATATAAACCACGTTGTCTCTATGCGTATTGAAGAAACACAATTTTGCCTGAACGGGTGTCTGCAACAAGGATTAGCTAACCAGCCCAGTTAACTACATTGTCTCAAAATACTGGCGAATGCCTACTTCTACTCTGCCACAAGATTATTATTATTAAGTACTCCCTTGGAACTTACAAAAAATTATTTACGAAACCAGCTCGCTAAAACTGTGATAATGAAAGCGTCTATTGGAGAAATATTTTTAAGATATCAAATTATTCAATAACATTATTCCTTTATGATTGATTTAGCAGCAACTGAGTTCAGCCATCTTGGCTATCATTTTGAATAGAATTGCTCTATACACCACAGAGACAATTTTACAGAAGACAGAAAATATTGACAAAAGTTCCCGGTCTTTCTTTATTAGATTATTTCGGAAAGAGAATCCCTGGCGTGACACCAATCGATGGCAAACGAAACGATGGGCAGCGCTTCAGCGGTCATAATATCCCAAGAACTTTGGCATGAACGCAGGATGCTCGAACATTGCTGCCAATATTAAAGTGTCTCCATTATGAATTGAAGAGGAAGACTGGAGAAGTAATATCATAATATATTTTGTACGAGATTAGAGGCACGGATTAAATTCCCTTGTGCGCACACTGTTTTAATGACATTTAAAATAATCAAAACAAGTACAGAATTTCCTGACTTAAGAGATAAAAGTTTAACTGGAATATAGAAACATTGGATGAAAAATACTGAAAAATGTTTAGAAGAAAATGTCATTTTTAGTCACTCCCTCTTTTTCTTGTGCAAGCAAGGAATTTAACTCTGCGTAACTTTTGAAATGCATCTTTTGCCATGCAAACATGTCTTCGGATCTCAGCGTCGCACTTTCCGTCATCTGTTAGAACACTTCCTAGATAGTTAAATTTTTCTGCTTGGTTCATGTTGGTACCGTGATGTGCGTTGTGGTACTATGGATATCGACTCAGAGCGACAAATCGGGTTACGGAGTTCGAATTCCAGTTGAATTCCTTGCATTCACTTACGAGCAAATACCCTTGGGAAAGGTATTAATCCGTCACTTCTCTTCAGTTATGCGTTAAATAACACAAACAGATTGGGTTCTACAGGTTTGGTCGGCAACCAGTCTACCGCAGAAAGTAAGGGCAGCCTACTGTGAGATAATCTCCTGCCGAGTCAGTCATGTCTATTTCGAAACATGATCGCCCAAGCGTGTATCACGTATGGCATTTTACTGACTGACAGACTGTTTCTCTTTCTTAGTAACTCAACTCTCTAAGTTTTTGTCCATCTTTAATGTAGCCAGGTATCGAACTCACAAAATTTTGGGTCAAGTCACTGAATTCAACCAACGTTTTATTCATTGCACCATCTGGATAAAATCATTGGTTTAATCCAGTGACTTTACCTAAATAGTTGTGAGTTCAATTCTTGGATAGAACAAAAGTGAACAAAAACTTGTAAACTTGAGTTAAAGTGAGATAACTTATACTGAGACAACTGGAATAGGCATGGTATGCGGAACTAGAACAATCATTCCCGGTGAACGAAATAAAAAGTTCATTTCGAAATTTCATTCACTTGAAAAATGGCCGGAGCGCACAACGGCCGAAACGTCGTGAATATTGTAACAAAGATGGCGGTAACGAATACTGTAAATAATGTTTTTTTTTTATTAAAGAAAGCACAAAACGGCAAATTTATGAAGTTATTAATGAATGTTGCCGCCTTTGGTTTTAATAATTATCTCAATTTGATTTTACATTTTGTATAATACTGGCCAGAAATTCTCACTGGGAATTTTTCACTTTCTTCTTTATGAGAAATCCCAAATTTCTTAGACATTGTGCTTTTTGTTGGAGCACTTGTTTCTTTATTCTTTAATGGTTCAATTATAATGAGTTCAGGACATTTTCTAACCAATCTCCAAGACGTTAAACATCTTTATCAAAAGAAATCTTTTTTCTTGTACGTAATAATTAACGAGGAGCACAGTCTGGTTGAATATTGAAGCGTAGAAATTTTTTTTTTTTTTTTTTTTTTTTTTATATAAGCGTTTCACCCCGAGCAAGGCATGTCACTGCCACTACTGTGCAGGGGGCTACGTAGAGTGGAGAAAGGCTGATTAAATATAGGAAATAACAGAGGGTGGGTGATAGGCGGGTGAGGATACCGAGAATGAGGGTTGGGTAGATGAGAGTGTTGTGAGAATAGTTGGGAGTTAGTGTGATAGGAGGTGTCTATTGACCCTACATTTAAACACCTGGAGATTGTAACTGTCGGGAAAGCAGACTTGTGGAAGGGAGTTCCACAGGTGGTAAGCGTGAGAAAAGAAGCTGTTGGAGTAGAATTTACGGTTACATCTTATTTGTTTAACTGTAAAAGGGTGGGACCTAGTTGCTAATCTAGTATCTCGTGTAAATTCGTGCTTAGGCGGCACCAGTGATCTAAGTTCATCGGAGCAGAAGCCATGAAAGTACTTGTAGAAGAGGCACAGGGAAGCTACATCACGCCGGTGTGAAAGCGGCTGCAGCCGGTCTGCCAAGTCAGTATCAACCACGTTACAGATCCTCCTTTGTATTTTGTCAAGAAGCCCAAGGAGAGCAGCAGGGGCACCCGACCAGATATGGCAGCAATATTCAATACACGGGCGGATGGTAGATTTGTATATGTGCAGAATAGTTTCAGGTGGAAAAAATTTCCGGGCCCTGCACAGGGAGCCCACTTTCATAGCAGTAGATTTGGCAATGGATTCAATATAGTCATTCCATTTGAGGTCCGCCGAGAGTGTAAGGCCAAGGAGGCGTAGTATTTTACTCTCTGGGAGGCTAGCCTGTCCCATGCTAATGGGAGGTAGATGCGATTGTCTATGGTGGTTAATCCTAATTTTTTTCTTTCTGTTTTGGTTTTTATTAACTTTTACCAATATTCTTTGACGATCGCTTTTTGATGAAGCCTACACTATTACATGCCCACCACTGCATTTTATCACATTTCTGGCGTACCATTTATTGTTTATTTCTCCCACTGGTTGTCTTATATATTCTTCTGCATTAGTATAAATTTGCACGCATCACTAAAAAGTATTTTTTGTATATTTCCGACATCTTATGGCAGATGTTCTTTTTTAGTCTTCTGTTCAAGGGTTAATGATTCTTTTTTTTGTTTTTTGTTTTTTCGAGGAGCCGAGTTCGATATTCCAGTTGAATCCAGTGCATTTACTTACGCGCAAAAACCCTTGGGAAAGGTATTAATCCGTCTCTTCCTTCCAGTTATGGGATAAATAGCAGGACAGATTGGGTTCTATAGCCTTGGTCGGCAACCAGTTTACCGCAGAAAGCAATGGCAACCTACTGCGGGATAATATTCTGCCCAGTCAGTCATGTCTCTTTCGAGACATGATCGCCCAAGCGTGTATCACGTATGGCACTTAACTGACTGACCCCATTTAAGTTGCTTTTATTTTTAATACTTTGCGTATTGTATAAACCGAAACCTCATTGTAAAAACTGCATTTACTTTTCAATTTCCTGGCTGTTAATTTTGGATTGGCCATGGAGGCTTTTTTCTTTTATCCTGTTTTATTCGAAACATTTCTATTAGCATGAAACGTATTTTAGATTGTTTGAACAGTGTTTCTTGAAATTTCTTTTAGCCGTCATTTTAATGCAAAAAGGTATATTCAACTACAAGGACTTGTCATGGCACCTTATACACAAGTTAATAAGATCTTAATTCCTATTTAAAAAATTTTCATATTATAATCACTTTAAGATTTCAGATCCTTTTTCTAGCTCAACAGATTTGCATGGCATTTTTCAGCTGCTTAAAATAGTGTATCTTCTGTTACACAGTACATATATATATATATATATATATATCATTATTACTTTAGAACATATACAAACTAGAAAATACTACAAACAACTCTAAACCATTACTATTAAATACCTGATGAGACATTGTTCTTTTAATGATTAAAAAAAGTACAATTTTTTAGTAGTTTCTAGATTGCACATTTTCTAAAGTAAGAATGGATAATAAATATCCATTGCTCTATTTTTGTATTGACCACTGTTTGAAATTAATGTTTTGAACGTTGCAATTATTTTCTTCATTCCTTATTCATTTGTATATATATATATATATATATATATATATATATATATATATATATATATATAATAAAGTCGGTACGCCCTACCCTATCATGGTGTAACTTTAGGTCTCATTAAACTCACACACACACAGAGGTGGAAAAACAGGCCTCTGTCAGCGAGCAGCATCAAATCCTTATTCGTTTCCAATATATTATTTTAAGTGCTTCACCTTAGTTGATGCCAAAATATATTTTACACTCATTTTCTACCAGAGAGGTCAGGTACATCGGTATGTTAAAATAAGAACCGCCATGTGCAAATCTGCATTTTCACAAGATATCTGCAGTCAACACCAACATGTAAGTATGTGGTGGAACCGAATGTCCAAAGAATAACTGGTAGATATATAAGCAACTACCTGGAACAAATTCTATTACGATCCAAAGAGAAGGTAAAATCAAAGTTCTGAGAAACACCCACAGTAACGCTCCCACTCGCTGGCGTTAATGAAATCCGATGTTGAATTTACGTTAATTCTACATATGGGTGATTTAGTCTATTTTTTTTTTTTTATTAGTTCGTGTAATGATAAACACAGACAATCGCATTAACTTAAACTTTGGGCAGAATTCCCATTCGCATGTTAACTGATACGAAATTCACTTGAAAAAGCTCAAAGAAAAACATCTGAAATATTTTGAAATTAACAATGAAAGAACATTATGTACTTTTTTATTAATTTATTAAGTGCAGAATAAAATGTATTCATTGAAAATTAGTTTTTCTAATGATTTCACAAGACGTAAGGCGATAATGATACTAAGACACATTGTATTACTGCGAGTGAAAGAATGAAAAGATTTTAGTAAAGAGGAAGGACAATAAACGAACATTAAGACAGAATGCAGTCAAGATACCAAGAATGAAAGTTCATTAGAACATCTGGTACGAAAATATTTATAGAAAAGTCTGAGGGAAGTCATGCGACGGCGGTTCGAAAGTGACAGAAGACGAGATGCCAGGTCAGGTTTGATATAATTACTGATCATTCTTTGAATTCTGCCGACAATCACTAGTCATATTACAGCTGAAATCAGGCGAAATATAGAAAGAATATTCAATGCACGAACAAATGGTAGATGTATATTTGTGTAGAATGGATTCTGACGAGAAAAAGCATAGGTTTTGCACGAGATGTAAAAATAATCAGTATTTATACATAAGACATTTTGAAGTTCACTTATTTAAAAGTAAAAAAAAACCCAGTAATTTCTAAAGAATGATTACAAATATCAGACATATATCTACTTAGAAATAAATTAAATAATCTTAATACTAGCAGTATAACCCGGCGTTGCTCGGGTGTAATGAAAGCTTTAAAACTAATCCATGGTCCTGGAGCTCAGACTCTTTGGACGTTGGCACGAAAGATTAAAAAGCAATAATTGTTTCCAGTTAAAGCGAAACCGTAGACTGAAAGAAAAATGAATGGATGTAAGTCAAATTTTGATTTCTTGGTATCGATATCAAATAAGTTTTTTCGTTGTAAACTGAATTTTGAAGGATAAACAAGTCCTCTGAGTAAATGGTATCATGGCTGAGACTAAAAACTACAAATATACCTACTTAGAGCCAAACCCAATGCAAAACAAAAATAAAAGGGCTGAAAAAATACAGACATACAGGCAAATAAGCACACACACACACACACACACACAAAAACATGTTGCCTTTTATATATATATATTATCGATTTTCTACAATATTGTAAGAACTGCAACCTTGAAACTTCTGAATATCGTTTCTTATGTCTTTGTCTATGTGTGTATCAAATTTGATTAAAATCGGACCACTCCTTCTATAACCCGATTTTTTCGAGTAAAACTGTGTAAATTTTCAATAAAATCGGTTCAGCTGTTTTGGAGTCTATAGGTAACGAACACACACACAGACACACACACAGAGACAAAGTTCCATTTATAAATAAGTTTAAATATATCTACTTAGAAAATACATTAAATTATCTTAATATTCGGTATATTTTAGTCGGTTAAGTGCTCTTTCTCCCGCCTGGTCTCGTTCATATGTGAGGGAAACAGGCCTCCGTAAGCAAGCAGCATGAAATACTTCTTTGTTTCCAAATTATATTAATGTGTTTCACCTCAATTGATGCCAAAATATACTTTACACTCATTTTCTAGCAGAGAAGTAAGGTTCAACGGTATGTTAAAATAAGAGATATCCTTCAAACCGCTATGTTCAAATCTGCGTTTTCACAAGATATTTCTGGCCAGCACCAACATGTAAAATCGCTTCGGCGATCGTGTCTCAAAAGAGACATGACTAACCGAGCCGATGATTTTCCCGCTGTAGGTTACCATTACTTTCTGCGGTAGCCTGGTTGCTAACCAAATCTACAGAAGCCAGTCTGTCTTGTTATTTAATCCTAACTGGAGGGCGAAGTCTACGGCTATATCGTGTTGAATGCGCCGGTTCCCGTCCGATCACCGAAGTTAAGCAACATCAAGCCTGGTTAGTACTTAAATGGGTGACCATTTGGGAATACCATGTGCTGTAAACGAAAGGACCACGTTTGGTGGTTGGGCGCAGGGCTAACAACCTTGTCCAGTAAAAAACAGTTTGTTACAGAAACCCTATGCACCATCGGGGTGTGATGGATAAATGATGGAGGGCGAAGCGACGGATTAATACTTTTCCCAGGGGTATTTGAGCCTAAATGAATGCAACGAATCTAACTGGAATTCGAACACGGTTCTCCGATTTCTTATTCCGAGCCAGTATCCACTGTACCACAGGCATCAAAAAGTTGCCTTCAATATCATCTGTTATTTATTATATATTATACAATTTACTTTTTATTTTCGTTTGTAGCTGCACCCAATTAAGGTTTCATGGGAGTCAAAAGTTTAGAACTACACAACCTGAAGTTTAACTTCTATGTCCTCACACAACTTCACTTGAGTAAGGGTATTTGAATATTAATAGAAGTTCGTTAAATTTAATAGTGTATTATTTTATCAATGCATTATTAAGATTATCTGTTTATCAAGCATTTGACAAACATCAGAGATTTTGTTATTTCTAACATCCAAAAGGCCTTTTAATTTCTTACAGAAATTTAAACAAATCACGAAACTCGCACTTTCCGGCTGTGGAATTCCCTTCCACATCATTGCTCCCCTGACGGCTACAATCTCCAGTAGTTTAAATGTAAGGTCAATAAACACCTCTTAACACACTAACTCGCATCCATTCTTTCAAACACTCTTCCCATCTACCCAACCCTCAGCCTCGATTCCTTACCCGTCTATCACCCTCCTTTTGACATTTCCTATATCTAACCACTCTTTCTCTGTACCTTCCCCTACGTAACCCCTTGCGCAATAGTGGCAGTGGAATGCCTTGCTTGGGGTGAAATGATGAAAAAAAAATTAATGAAAAAGTGAGAATAGTTAAAGAAAAAGAGGAATGAAATCGTTAGTTGAAAGATTTTTACTAATGGATGCGTGGTCCCTTGGAAGACTGTTTCTCTATATTATATAGCTATAGAACTTCAAAAGCGTCTACTGATTTCTCTGGTAAGAAGGTGATTCAGCAGCTGAAATTCATTTGGAATCAACCCAAGCTCTCTAGGGATAAGTTGAATAATCTTGGTATGCACATTTAACATTCTGCCAACATCTACTCTCCAGTCATAATTTTTCGATATTCTTTACCTGTAATGTAGTAATCCCCGGGATATGTCACATCTATAAATAGAAAAACATGAAAACGTTTTTTTGATGTTCAATGTTATGGTTGGTCTGGTATGTTAAACTCTATCTGACTGAAAGTCTCAAAAGATTTTCATATGCTCATTTACTACTACCTTCGTGAAGCTTTTTAATTTTGTTTTTTTTTCATACTTGCCGGAAATGTATAATCCATACTTCCGTCATGAGTATTAATGGTGACCCAAACATAATTTGTCATGCCACCGTTTGCTTGTTCTCTGCGTAAGCATGTCACAGGTATTAAGCATGTGTCATAAGTGCTTAAAACAATAATACTTATTATTTCCTGTTTAGATAATTTGCTGTTTGATGCAACCCGTTATAAAGTTTTTACCTGAGATCTGAGGTAAAAGAAATATTTTTCTGAGAGCGTTATTGAATAAATCGCATCAAGAGATGCAATTTCGTTCGTTCGTTTGTTGGTTTGTTTGTTTGATTGTTTGTTTGTTTCCAAATATATTCTTGGTTTATTTATCAGTATTTGTTTAACTACGTACAGTACTTATGTTTTTATTGCACTCACCTCCTTGGTACCACGACTACATGAATCTTAAGCGTAATACTAGATTGGCAGTTAGATCTCATTATTTTACTTGCTACATTGAACCATAGATTCTATGCTAATAGTTTCCTTTATCGCACCATTTGCATTTGGATCTCTCTTCCGGTTTCTTGATTTCTAGCGATCTTCTGTTACTTGTTATTTCATTGTAATTTCTGTTTACTGAAGTCTTCCCATTTTTTTTCCACACCCAGTAACCTCTTCTATCTTAGTGGCATTACCGCCTTGCTTTGGATGAAAGGATTTTTTTTCTTAAATAGCCGTTGTTATATTCTTGAAATTTCTATTCTCAGATCCTGATATTTAAGATTTTGTCAATTTTTCCTGTGTTGCTTTATTTTTTCGGGTATAATGACTAAGTTAGTAAGACAATATTT
Organism: Ascarosepion bandense; assembly: GCA_037127315.1. Classification (NCBI taxonomy): domain Eukaryota; kingdom Metazoa; phylum Mollusca; class Cephalopoda; order Sepiida; family Sepiidae; genus Ascarosepion; species Ascarosepion bandense. The sequence goes on from JBBBDQ010000851.1 coordinate 5,156,992, forward strand.
ATGCTGCTTTTTTAGTATTTCATTATTACTGTTGATTCTTGTAGAGTTTCTGCAGTTCTTTCTGAGGATTTTTATACTGTTTCTGCAGTTGTAAAAATGTTTTCTATCTTGAGTAGATAATTGAATGTAATTTTTTAGGGGGATTCATATTGGAAAATAAGTTTAGCGTCCGATTACTTGTTAATTTAAGATTTTTTTTTTAATCGTGTCACCCCAAGCAAGGCATTCCACTGCCACTATAGCGCAGGGGGTTACATAGAGCGATTGGGTATAGGAAATGTCAGAAGGAGGGTGATAGACGACTTAGGATGTACATAGGGAGAGAGTTGGAGAGAGTGGGTGTGAGTTAGTGTGTTAGGAGGTGTCTATTGACCTTACATTTAAACTCCTGGAGGTTGTAGCAAATCGGGGAAGCAAGCATGCGGTAGGGAATTCCACAGGCGGGAAGTGCAAGAAATGAAGCTGTTGGAGTAGAAATTGCGGTTACATTTCATCGGTTTCACTGTAAAAGGGTGACTTTTGAAATCTATGGCTTTAGTTTTGCATCGAATTTGGGTCAGCCCTCTACCGCCATCTGCCCTTGCCTCGTACACTCGATCCTGCATCTGCTTTGGAGTAATGGTATATTATTCATAGTAAGCAGATTTTATTCTTCTTGAAAACTCAAGGTCGCATGATCTTTATGAATAACACTGAAAAGATGTCAGATCAATATTGGTGTGTAGTAGTTCCATTTATCCGTGATAATTTGGCTGAACTTTCACCAAAAGATTATTAAATTATTTGATCGATGCAAAACGCTTTGATGAGGAAAATATTCACTGATAAAAACCAGATACAAAAGTTCGTCGAAAGTTTTTCTTACATCCAAAACTGCTTTATTTTGCTAAAATAAAGCAAAGAACAGAGCAAATAATGGAGAATATATGTCCTGTATTCCATGCAAATGAGTCCGGTTCTATTTAAGTAGTAAGTAGTTGACAGGCAGAGTAGCAATCCATTGCGTCACACTTGACAAGGAGAGATACGTCCCGTCTATTGCTGCACAGAGAGATACGCCATGACTGTCGCTACACACAGAGATAGACGAGACTCAGCAATAGCGTTGCCGATAAAATCCTTGAATTCGTTGGACGATCCCGGTCACGTTGAAGTATGGATGAGAGCATTTGTGACATTGACAAGAGTTAAAAAGTTGAAGAACTCGAAGATGGAATGAGGAAAGAATCAGATAACGGATTTGTTTTTGGTTACCATGAGATGTGAGACTTTAATGAGAATTTCTGCCATGTCTTACCCCCAAAAAGTTGGTACAAATGACTTTCAAGGAAAATTTCAAAGTCATTAAAAAGTACATAAGATCCAGGAAAAAACTTGTTATTGCCGAAAATATCTGGAACCAAGGCAATGGCCAGAGGAATCTGTGATGCAATACTTGCATAGGCTTCAGGAGCAAGCTAAGTATTGTGAATTCGAAAAGTTAGGAACGCAAAAAATGTCTTGGAAAGATGAATTGATTGAGGGATTACAAAACCAAAGTGATAAGCGAAAAATGTTGGGGTGCATGCAAAGCAGCCGAATGAATTTGGAAACAATATCGAATTTTTAAAACAGTGTTCATCATAAAATTCAATCAATCGAAGGAATAGCCTAAAATGTACAGAATGAATACGACTAAATTTGGAATGAAATGCAAATATTGTGGAAGAATGCATGAAAGGAATAAATACAAATGCCTGGTGCTAGAAAAGCTATGTTTAAATAGCGGAAGAAAGAATCATTTTCAGAGTGTATGTAAGTATGAGAAGCAAGTAGAGAAAATACAAGCAGTGAAAACGTCCTCCTCCTCCTCCTTCTGTGAAAGAAAACGGAATATTATCAGTAAATGAGCAAATGGAAGGTTGATAGTATATAAGAATAAATGGCCATGTATTTAGGTGAATATATGGTGGATACTCGTAGCAAAATAACCTTATTACCAAATAATTTTTGGATTAAGTTGGGACGACCCGAAATATAAATTAAAAGCTATGTGAAATTAAACCCGTTTGATGGATTAACCATAAGAGCAATGGGTTCCTTTAAGGGCACGTTTGAAACTGGCATACGATTTGAAGTAATTCCAATTGTGGTGATAGCATGCCATAAGCATCATGGATTGTTAGTGTCGATGTATTAAAGAGGGATATAGCAAAGCTGATAAATTCAATGTGGACATGAGAAAGTGGAATAAGATTATTGAAAGGTTATAAAGCGAGAAGCCGGTTAAAAGAAAAATCCAACAAAGCATTCTATAAAAGGTGGCTCAAGATGACCATAACTGAGAGTCGCCTATTATTGCGATATGGAGCCTTAAAGATATGTGGTGATCATAAAGTTGGAGTGAATCACCAAATGTGCCCAGATTCATTTCCGTTCCCGAATACTGAAATTCCGAGACACGAGCTAGCAAATATAAAAAACTTCGCCAAAATTTATATTAAGTCTGCGTGCAACCAAATTAAGATTGATAAGAAGTTCAAAAAAATCACCACAATTAACATTCTTATAGGTCTGCCAAGATGGATTTGTCTAACGTTTGGGATTAAGAGCTTCAGTCACATTTTTCAGAAAGCAATTGAAGTAGTGTTATTATAAAAAATAAGTAACATAATTATATACCAGAACGATATAGGGGTAGGAACAAAAACCAAGGAAGAATTAAAGCATAAAATTGAACAAATATTAACAACATTAAAAAAGTCAGGATTAACGGTGAACAGAGACAAATACAATATTGATTGTTAGAATTTGTCGTATTTGGGCTATCAGATATATAAAAACAAACCATAGCACATGATTAGAGGATTCCAGGTATAGCGACTTCAACGAATAAGAAAGAATTATAGGTTTTTTTGGTGCTAAAAAAACAAAGTGTAGAGTACTGGATTGCTATGTGATGCTGGTTCTTCAATATGGCAGTGAATGTTGGACAATATTTTCAAAGATGAAGGAAAAACTTGAAGCAGCTGAAATGTGGTTCTACAGAAAGATGCTGCGAATATCATGGACCGAGCATGTGAGCAATGATGAAGTTTTGGAAAGAATGGCAACGAAAAGAAAATTAATAGTGAGCATCAGGAAGAGACAACTGAAGTTCCTTGGACATGCCATGAGGAAGGAGGGCTTAGAAAACTTCATACTAACAGGCCAGATAGAGGGAAAAAGAGACAGAAGAAAGCAGCGGATAACATATCTGAAGAGCCTGATCAGGTGAATGACGGAACGGGGGTTGCGTGGTGTAACAGGAGAAAGCGTGCTAAGAGCCACCAGGGATAGGGAGACGTGGAAAGCCATGATCGCCTACGTCCTGAAAGGACATTGTACATAGAAAAAGAAGAATGAAAACGGAAATGTTTTATGACTCAACCTAATAATAACCATCTATGACTTACATGAGGTTTAATTTGGGTTCACGTTTTCGGAAATAAAATGTAGTTTATCGTCATTTATAAAACTAAATTTAATCTTGTGCCGCATTACAAATTTGTGTTGTGTGACCACCGAATTTACCATCTGACAAGCACACTAAACATTAATCTATGGTATATTTTACACGAAATGTTTTATTGCATCAGGCAAAACATAATTTAGTGAAAAAGATACGGAAGGATATAAATTTAGCATTAATGCTTATTTTTTCTCTCATGTTGGCATCATCTATCCAACGGAGTGAACTCTTCCAACCAATGCATATACTTCCCTTCAAAAGAAGTGGTGGCAGAGATAGACGACTAAATAGAGGATGGAAATAGAGTATCTTGGAGCTAGCCAACACTGCTACCGTAACGACCATTGCGAGTCCCAATTCGAGGGTTGAATTATAGTCTTACTACTTAACCCGTAATATCGTTTACTAACAGAGTTCAAGTATTGTATCTTGCTGTGTTTAATATATATTTGTTATTTCCTATCTTGGTTGTTGTTGTATTATTTCTTGCTGGACTCTTAACGGGGTCCAGGACATTTTCCCTGGAGGAAAATAAACAATATCTACAAGTTTCCCAAGAATCTGTAAATACAAACATTTTTCTGTCATTTATCAGAATTTAGAATATAAATCTATGCTGGTTACTATAGAAAGCATTGGTTCAAATAGAATCAACAGATACAATTTATCTAAATGAATGTACTCTAAACGCAGGGTTTTCAACTGTCCTTTATTGGTAATGACAATACTTTATTTCGCTTATTCACTTGAATTTGTTGGATTTAGAATGTAAAAATATCATTAAATTAAATATTATTATTTGTATATTGCTTCTTTGTGCCTTTTATTATAGCTTGAGACAGTTGTCAATCCTAATCTAAAACCAAGATTGTAGTTAAAAGAACGATTCTTAAATAGCTGTCGATTTTAGATTTATTGAATCGAATGTCCAAACCTGACTTTTGTGTTACTTTTAAAATTTAAGAATAGCAATAATTTTACCATCATTGTTGTTGACCTCTTTAAAATTTGAAATAATTAAATTTCCTCTTTTTTTATGGTAACGTTTTTAATTGATGCATCGTTCCTTCGTTTTGTTTCTCCAGCTTTTATCATTTCTTTGCTTGTTTTATCTCACTTCAAAGCAGAAAATAATGAAATAATGCTGAAATTAGTGTAAAATATTCTAATAAAATTTATTTTAGATGCCACTGTGGAAATTCACAGCTCATAATCACATCACTATAAAATGAAATAGGAGAAAATAATCAAAACTGCACCTTTGTTTTCAGTTTGAATAGTGCCAACCTTAGTTTTAAACTAAGAAAATTCGAATGAAAATGAAACAAAAACCTGAGTATTAAAAAAGAAATAAAAATAAATGTTGTTTTTCCTCCTCTTTTTTGTCAATTTAAAAACTCGAAGTCCCCATGTGTTCAATGATGTCTAAATCTGGGTGATTATTTCTAGGCGAAAATTACTCAAGCCTGTGAGAAAGCAAGAGAAATAAAAAGATCACGAAATTTAATATGAGATCTCATTTGCTGTTCAAAGTTTTTCGTTTGAAATGTATAGAATTTTGGACCACACAAACTAATTAAAGAACTAAGAAGACATTTTTATTTTATTTATTTCTCTTTATTTATTTTTTTTTTTTTTGCTTCACTTCGGAAAATTTCTGATAATTATTTTCTAAAATCAATATTCCAAAAATTACCATTCATATCATTCCGTACAGTAATTTTTATTCATGTTTTTCTCATACATTCTTGATTTCACGGTTGTTAAGAATTTAAAAGACAACCGTTCTTAAAATAAAAAGGAATTACTTGACATTTCAAAAAACATTTTTCAAGATGATTGGATTGAAGAATTGACATTAATCTGACGTATTGAAAGAAGGGTAACAGATGGTAACATTGAACACCTTGGTTAATTATATCAAGAGACTAGAAACGATAGGGATATATATCTATAAAGCAGGATTTTTTTTTACTTCATGGCTCACTGACTAACTAAAGATTCTTGGGTGCACTTTAAATTTTAATAGGGAAAAGTTATTTATGAAATTTAAAATAAGCATCTCGTTTAAATCATGTTTCGTGACCTAACGATCTGTTAAAGGTAAATTCTCCCCTGAACTGCAACTGACCTTTTTTAATAAAAATATTTCTTTTTAGGAAGGTTATCTTTATTAGTTTGTTACAGACTGAGGGAACCCAGGTTGTTTTGAGCTTCCGAGAACGAGAAAGGCAGAAAGACATTGAGAACAAAACAAAAGTAGAGAGACAGACAAACATAAAGAGACAAAAAGAGAGTTCACGATATGGTTGGAGTTATCTTAAATAGAGGCTGTTTTTTAGTGTGGAGTTAAGTTGTATTTCAGTTGAAGATCATTCAGTAATTTTAGGAACGACTATGCCACTTTTCCTATAGCAATCTAGGAATAGTCATGGCTGCAGAGTGCAGTATCAGTAAATATGTGTAATTGCCACGGGTATTATTACTGCACTAAAGATCTCCAAGGTTATTATCATATTGCTTGTAAAATTAATTACATACAAGGTTGTCTTACGTATAAAAACGTATTGAAGCCGCGTTATTATCATTCCAAGAATTGTTTTGAGTAGGTTGATTTCATACGTACTGTTGTGATTCCAGGTTTTTGATTTATTCCGTTTTCTACCTTCCTTAGGAAAGATGAGATCTTTATTCACAGAAAGTATACGTCATTACTTACCATTAGTTGTAATTTCTTTAATTAATAACAGATTCTTATGGAACTAATCTCAATGACTTCCCTCATACTTCTTTGCCTCTTGTTTCCTGCATATTAAAAATACTCATCTGTTGTCCCAGTGTTAAAGAACGCAGGCGAACCGTCCGACCCTTATAGCTATCAGCCCATAAGCTTTCTATCGATTTTAGGAAACTACTAGAGGTCCTAGAACCTACTAGAAATGTGCATTGTGGGAAAGTGAATATCGACTCGGATCGAGAAATCGGGGAGCCGAGTTCGAATTCCAGTTGAATTCATTGCATTTACTTACGCACAAATACCCTTGGGAAAGGTATTACTCCGTCTCTTCCCTCCGGTTATGGGTTAAATAACAGGAGAGATTGGGATCTATATCCTTGGTCGGCAACCAGTCTACCGCAGAAAGCAATGGCAACCTACTACGGGATAATCTTCTGCCCAGTCAGTCATGACTCTTTCGAGACATGATCGCCCGAGCGTGAATCACATATGGCACTTAACTGACTGACTAGAGGTCCTAATCAATGCTGATTCGGTTAAGCATCTCACATTACAGGGCCTTTTTTCGGACAACCAATATGGCTTTTCTTTCTCTAGGTTAACTACAGATGTACTAACGATCATTGCGGAAAGAGTCTATCAAGCTCTAAATAAAAACTGTGGATCTCAGGCTGCTGCTTTGGGCATCTCAAAAGCCATCGACAGGGTTTTGCATAGAGGTATTCTCCACAAGTTGAAAAATTACGCTGTCTCATGACAAATGTTTTAACTACTTCATTCTTTCTTATCAAATCGTGAAATTAATGTTATTCTGAACGGCAACTCTTCTAGTTCCTTTTCCACTAACACGTGTCTCTCAGAGCTCTCTACTTGGGTATAGGCTGTTTTTAAATTTCGTTATGGATCTTCTATTTAGAATCATCTTAAAAGTTGGTATCTATGCCGGTAACACGACCATTTACTCCTGTCTCAGTGGTATGTCTGATCAGTCCGAAAAGGTCAAATTGGCGATTGATGTAAAAAATGACCTCGTGTCTGTTGTTAACTAGGGCAAATGATGGTTTGTTAATTTTAATGTCTCCAACACTAAACAGCTCTCAATGAATCGTACGAAACACACCTTTTTGCCTTTCACCAGCATGGCTAATGCTAACCTCCAGGAGAGTTACTAGCTGTGCCTTCTCTGGTTCATGTTCTCGGCTGACATGAAGTAAAAAGATTATATTAAATCCATTACTAAGTTTGTTGCTTAAAAGTTGGTGCACTGCGTTGTGCTAGAAAAAATTTTTTCTCTGTCAAAATCTACCTTGCACTTTTAGAAATCTATCATTCGTTCCAGCATTGAATACTATTTTTACTTCAGCTTGGGTGCCCCAGCTATTCTCCTCGAGGTTCATGACAAAATTCAAAGCTGGATCTACTGCAAGGAATGCTGGGTTACTGTGTCGGTCCATAAAGTTTTTCTTTTTTTCTACTGCGGGATAATATTCTGCCCATGTCTCTTTCGAGACATGATCGCCTAAGCGTGTATCACGTATGGCACTTAATTGACTGAATTATACTAGCTGTTATCACTCTTTCCAGTATTAATGAAATTTCCTTCATAACCTTTTGTTTGAAATAGTGTAAAATATTTACGCATTAATTTTGTAATTATTTTTTCTCTTGAAATGGCATTTTATATACATTTTGGCTATTGCTGCTGTTGAAATACTTCAAATGTTATGGTTTCTGTTTGTGAATCTCTAGTGATAGTCCACAAGATTCGAAGAAATGTGGTCTTCGCCATGACCCCAAGGCTTTACTCGCTCAAAGCCATTTTTAACCAAAGATCTTAGAAAGAGTTTCTATACAGCTGACAGATTAGATATTTCTGAGCGGATTTGGCGTCATGTATGATGTTTAGTTAAATATAGAATAAGCCAGACTGAAGTTGGCAGCAAATGGAATATATATATATATATATATATATATATATATATATATATATATATATAAGTTTCGATTAAGTTCCCGTTACAAAATGTCGGACATTTTTACTAACATTTGTTAAAGCCGAAAAAACATATATTTAGAATATTTAGCGTAGTTCTATAGCATTCGTCGGGTACTCAGCGAGTATCCCGTACATGTCGATGTGCCTTTTGTTTTTGTTTTTTATTTAGTTTTTGTTTTCTTTTTCTTTTTCACTATAAATTGTAATAATGACTTGCGTGAATAGCTTGTTAATCGTAACACTACAGCAAATAATAATCCAATATTCGTGCAAACCTAGTAAGGGACAAATTTATATATGTGGAGCGCCGAGTAAATATCAAATTCACTACAGTAGCGAACTACACGAGTTTGCTAACCTTTACACTAAAATGACTAAAAGAGGACTCTCTCTCTCTCTCTCTCTCTCTCTCACTCTATCTCTCTCTCTCTCTCTCTATATATATATATATATATATATAGTGTGTGTGTGTGGACCCATTCTTGGATTTAGAGGAATTGTTTAAAAACTCATGGTTGCGTGACTAATGCTAATTTACTGGCTTACTTCGGACCAGAGAGACATTTTCTTTTTGAAGGGTCTCATCAATCATACATACAACTATATTAATAGCGAAATTAACACCTTATTGGTGGCTCATGATATCAGAGATGGCGGCTTTTAAACTTTAAATTATCCCTTCTTAAGAGAAAATTGGTCACCAGTCATTATTAACATACATTGTGCCATTAACTGAACTTAGGATTAATTAAACTAAATGATATATAAAACGTACTACTTATTAAATTTCGTGGGTAGCTATAAAAGTTATATATATATATATATATATATATATATATATATATATATATATACAGAGTTTGGTGGATAAATTGTCGTGTAAATGACATAAAAATAATAATAAAACTGGCATTTCATTTTAAAAGATACATTTACCAAAATTACGTAAATATTTCGAAATGCTAAAGAGAAAATTTATTTAATAGAATCATCATTGGCTTCAACCACAACATCCAGACTACTTCAGAATCTCCTGCATCTCCTTTGGAGCAGCATTTGTGGCAGCATTTATCACATTAATCACAGAGATAGCTCTGTGATTAATGTGATAAATGCTGCCACAATCCGTTTATTTTTGGTCTTAGAGGGAGTTTTACTAGTATCTCGCTCAACTGCGCCGCAAACATAATAAACAAAGAGTTTCAGTCTAGGGAGTTAGGTGGTCAGATATAAGGGGTGATGAAGTCTCAGAAATTGTCTGACAGCCATTGCTGAGTTCTTCTGTTTCTGTGGCATGGCGTAGAGTTCTTTTGGCAGATATAAGGTCAACAGCAACCGTTTTGACCAACGGCAGCATTAACCCCTCAAGACACTTGATGTAGGTCTCCATGTTGGTCTGAGACCTTCACCTACAAATTCGGAAGTTTTTTTTTATTTCTTATCAGAACGATCAACAACTATTTACCAGCCTTATTTGACTCTTGTTATATACCTATCTAACAGTATATATGTATAGAAAGACAGACAGACAGACAGACAGGCAGACAGATAGACAGACAAACAGAGGAATAAATATTCATGGACAGTCTGATATATATATATATATATATATATATATATATATTACATAGAAAAAAACTAAAAATTTATAATCGTATGATCATTTTAGTGAATTGATTGAATTCATTTTCATATTATAGAAAATTCGCTGAAATTTTCACACGATCATAAATTTTGATTTTTTTTTTTTGTTATATGCAAAAAATACATATTGGCTCTGTAAATAAATAATTTTATTTACATTAAGCCCCCTGGCTGGATCAGTTATAATATTTAATTTTTAACAATTAATATTAATATGTTCTTTTTTTAGATTTTACAATCAAGCCACCCTCGTCTATTGAACAGGTGTAGAGGCTCATCCCTTGTTCACTGTTTAGGATGTGGTTTCCGGCTTTCTCTTTTCCAATCTTTTCACTCTTACGTAGCCCCCTGCACAACAATGGCGTTACCGCCTTGCTCGGGGTGATATGATTAAAAAAAAAGCCGCTTCCTTTTGGAGTTAAATATGTATATATATATTGTAGTATTTCATTTATTCTATTATGATCCAGATTTTACAGGAAATTGGCATATGTTCTAAATTTAAAAGATAAAACATAAAGCCAATTTGACCTCAGCTGCTTCGAAAAACGAATTTGACCCCTGTTGCGATTCCCTAGCGAAATTCCATTCCAAAATGTAAAACGGTCGATGTTTCCTACATTTGTAATACAGAGAGCTCTTCTGTTATCTGGCTTTAAACCGCTTTACTAAAGTAAAATTTAATTAAATCCGCCTGTTTCGCTTGGCTTTGTTTCCTCCGGGGGAAATACGTCACAATAGAAATACGTTTGCTTCCATCAGAGTTCGATTAGGTTCTTTGTTTCTGTCTGTAATCATAAATAAAAAGTCAAGAATGTAAATAAAGTTCGATATTTGGAGAAGGGTCTCAGAATGGAAACATGGACAGATGAGATTACTTATTAATACACGCGTATGTGGGTCTGTCTCTATATGCACGTATAAATTCACACACACACACACACACACACACACACACACACACACACACACACATATATATATTATTATTATTATTATTATTATATATAAAATTATTTGTTTTAATATTATTTTTTATCCATAACGTATTTGAGTAGATATTCTGTTTATAATCAAACAGTATATATATATTTATATCTACCAGCCTAATTATTTACGATAAATTATTGTTACGAAATTTTTGACACACATTTTCGTAACAAAATTTATCGGTAGAAATAAAAATGTATACTGTTTGATTATAAGCAGAATATCTACTCAAATACGACTATCAATCAAAAATAAAGCTCAAGCAAATAATTTCAAATTGTCAGTTGTTAATAATTATTTCGTTAATCTTCATATATATATATATATATATATATATATATATATAGTCATCCGCAGACAGATCTGTTACGCTGTATCACAACTCATCAGTACGGTTAGACTCCGATTGATTTTAACACAGGATTGAAATCCGACCAAGGTGGCGCCAGTCGGCGGTTCTACCTCTGGGCCATGTGCGCACGGTAGAAGAAGGCAGACTTTTTAGCATGTATATTGTCATTATACACGCGCAATAGCCAGAGTGCTCTAATTCATTCATGAATAAGCGACGCGTACATGACAGAATAGCTACTGTTTTTCAAAGTCTTCCGTTCTTTCAGGATATCTTAAGAGTGATACAAACAAATTAGTTAACAGTCCACTGTTATTAGTACTTACTTTTTTAAAGAGTGCTCAATGCTTAGCAGAGCAATATTTACAGTAATATCTTTATTATGAGTGTTTGTAATAAAAATAGTTTGCGACACAGGAGTTGTCATATTTCGGTAATACTTGTTAGTACCTCATCACGCAAAGAAATAGTTTACTCTTAGGAATTGATATATAAAAATTTAAAGATTTGAAAATTTAAAAACAATACATTTGTTACCAGATCCAGTTAAGTAAGGAGGTTTGTGGAATTTAAAGTGTTGGACTAGGTTAGCCAATAGAAAGTGAGTCAATGATCGAGAGGGGAATGAGTTAAGACGGTAGAGGTCGGGGATAGGATTAAGATGAGAAAAGCTAGACATTTGGGTGTCAGTTTATTAAACATTTGACTGTATGCAATTGTATTATGACATGTCGCTAATTGTAGCTATTGTGGAACGGTAACAAATTTATTTAATGATATTGTTATATGTTTTTTTTCTTTAAAAGAGTGTTGTATTTATATTGAGAAAGGAAAGGTATTGAAATATAAAGCACGTCAAACATGTAGACGTTATAGTAGGCAATATATCAGACAAAGTAATTATCAGGGGATGGAAGAGTCATATATTAATGCAAGGGCTAGTAGTTTTACTATGAAACCTAGTTATTTTTATAACAAAAATATACCAACTATATTTTAGCATATATATAAGACGTTGATGGCAGATTGAAGTTACTTCGTTGTGTTTGCTTAACAGGTTAGATTTAGGGGATTTAATAATTTGCAATTATTCCTGTAAACACAGAAACATGGCCCATGTAAAGTTTTACAATTTCTACTTATATATATAATATTACGTTCGTGTAAAATAATATATTACATTCCTGTAAAATATTGTGTACAATAAAGACAGAAGCTGATGATGGTTTGCCTGAAATGGACCTATACATCCGATTTAACATGAAATAACGTGTCTGCCCTAATTTTTTTCTCTCTCTCTCTTTCTCTTATATATATATATATATATATATATATTATCTTACGTTTTAAGCACGACACGGCGTTTCATACATTATGCTATCATAAGGTGCATATTATGAACTGAACATTTTTCGATTTGAATTATAATTCTCGCTATCAGCGTTCCGAAAGTTAAGGTCGTTATATAATAAAATTGGGTGCGCGAATATTTTCATTTATTAAATGTATAATTTAGTAAGGTTAATAATGGAAAAAAAGTGGAATAGAAAACTAAAATCGTTTGGAAGGAAAAAATATATTTCAGGGTCCGATATTATTAATCCCACGTTGAAGGGGATGTCATTTATTTGTTTACATTATGGACGAAGCGTTCGAATGGGTATTTCTTTTAAAGAATTAAAGATAATAAACTTGTTAAAAAAATTAAAGTTAAAAATTAAGAAGTAAGAAAATAAAACTAAGAATTTTTTAAAAATAATGATTAAAAAATATTAATTGATTGTAATTATTCAACAGCTATTGGTCAGACTCAAATCAGACCAGTAAATATTTGCATTAAAAAGTGCTCAATACTATGCGCGGAAATTAAAAGCAAAAATTACTAAAATCCTGTTGTGATTTGGAGTATAGTAAGAAAGTCCAGACGTTCCAGCAGTGAAAATGCCTGCAGATTGTGCCAAAGAATAAATTTTGGATATAGCATAATTTCCGGAATTAGAAAGGCTAAAAACTGCACGAAAACCGAATGCATGGTCACCAGCAAAAAGGGCAGCCCAAAATGTCAAATACAGGTGAGAGATACCAGAATCAAGCAGGTACAAAAATTTAAATACCTGGGAAGCGTTATAACAGAAGACGGAAAGTGCGACACAGAGATCCGAAGGCGAATTGGCATGGCGAAGGAAGCATTCCATAAGTTGAGTAAAGTATTAAGAAACAGGACAATTTCGCAGTGAATGCTGGACAATACCATCAAAGATGAAGGAAAAACTTGAAGCAACTGAAATGTGGTTCTACAGAAGGATGTTGCGGATATCATGGATCGAGCATGTGAGCAATGATGAGGTCTTAGAAAGGATGGAAACAAAAAGGAAATTAATAATGAGCATCAGAAAGAGACAGCTGAAGTTCCTGGGACACGCAATGAGGAAGGAGGGCTTGGAGAATCTGATACTAACAGGTCAGATAGAGAGAAAAAGAGACAGGGGAAAGCAACGTATAACATATTTGAAGGACCTAATCAGGTGGATGACGGAACGAGGACTGCATGGTGTCACAAAAAGAAGGCGTGCTCAGAGCCACCAGGGATAGGGAAAAGTGGAAGGCCATGATCGCCTACGTCCTGAAGGGAACAAGGCACATAGAAGAAGAATAAATTAAAGGGCCGATATAATATATACATTAGAAAATGCATTTTGGGTTCGTACAAACCCAGATAAAAGTATGTACAATACTATTTCGCAATCTTTATTAACTCTTCCCCTTATTTTGAACTTCATTTTATGTGATCTAAAATTCCTTTTGTGCGTTTAATATTTAAAATAAATCGTTACGAAATCAGTTAATCGATAATACCTGACGATACTGAACCATTGAAACCAAGATAACATAATCGATCGGCTGATTTACCTAATTTCGACATTTATACGTATATATATTCTTTGAGGTCAACACCAATCGGTGGGAGTGGGAAGTCATTCTTCAACGTAATCTTCAACCACCTCCTGGTTTATTTTTCTCAAATAACGCTTCAAATAAGTATATTTCATTTTTATAAAGAGTTTTTAATATAAAAATGTATTCTGCTGCCAGACTTGTTGAAGAATTTATAAATTTTAAAAACATCTATATTAAATTTTTTAGCTTAGAATTGAAACTAAAATAAAACATTTAAGAATGACTTTTTGTACATTTTACAACTTAGGCATCGCTTTTAAATACATAAGATATTTCTTCCTTTCTTACTCGCGCCATCTTTCTGTCTGTCTGTCTGTCTGTCTGTCTGTCTCTCTGTCTGTCTCTCTCTCTCTCTCTATATATATATATATATCACTCAATGAATCCAGGGCCTAACTAATAAAACAACTTTTAGGTAAAATTCGTCTTTATTCATAAATATAATGTCCTTTTATGATCATACCCTGATTCTAACGCTTCTCTAACAATTTGATGCATTATTTGTAGAACTATTTGTCTTTGGCCTCAAAATATGCCCTAACTTCTGATCTCACTTCCTTACTGGATCCAAATCTCTTTCTCTGGAGCATACTTTTGAGGTCTGCAAACAGTCAGTAGTCGATGGGGACGAGATTTGGAGAATAAAGTGTACGCGGAAGTAATTCGAAATGCAATTCATGTAGTGTTTGCCATCGTTGCGATCGCTATGACCCGGTCCGTTGTCTTGGTGAAAGATCAGTTTTTTCTTCTTCATTTTTGGCTGTTTTTTTTTTGTTATTTCTTCCTTCAAAAGCACTAATAATGCCATATAATTTTCGATATTGATGATTCTTCCTTTCTTAAGGTAATGGATTAACAAAATACCTTTTGCATCCCAAAAATACGGAAGTCAAAACCTTGCCCGCTGATGTTTGCTCTTTTTCTCGCTTTGAACGGCTTACATCTGCTGCTGTCTACTCAGCTGACCGCCCAGTTGAGTCTGGAGTAAAGTGTTGGATCCATGTTTCATCCATTGTCACATATATATGCAAAGAATCAATGCTGCGTTGAAACAGTTACAAACAACTCTCTGAATCATCGAGGCGTTGTTGTTTCTGATCGACTGTGAGCAAACGCAGCAACCACTTTGAACATAGCTTTCTCATTAACAAGTGTTCATGCAAAATAGTGAATACACTGCCTTCTTATATGTTCAACCCCACTGCAACTCAACTTATGATCGATCAAAATGAATTTGTGAATTTTTATTTTTGTGTGTGTGTGTGTGTGTGTGTGTGTGTGTGTGTGTGTGTGTGTGTGTGTGTGTGTTTTCTGAGACATCTACCGGTTTTGGGCGACCTGAGTGTTCAGCATCGTTTGTGTCTGTACGACAGCATTTCAAGTCAGCATACCACTTCTTAACCGTTGTTTCTGAAGGAGAGGTGCCCGAAAAATACGTATCAACCTATTGCTTTGCTTGAACAGTATTTTTCCCATCAGATAGCTTTGCATTATCAACACAGGAAAATCAGATTTTTCCATTGTTTTGAAAATTTTCAACAGTAGCTTCATTAAATAACTGTAATTGGTAATTTAATAATCCGATCGAGCTCAAATTTTATCACGTACCCTTTTAAGATTAGTTCTTCATAAAAATTTGTTTGAATTTTTATTAGTGGAATCATCAGTATGTCAGGCCCGGGACTTATTGAGTGATGTATTATATATTTGCGTGAATTAATGCAAATACATATAAGGTTATCACACGTAAAGTATCATCATTTAAGTGTTAAAACAGTGCTCTATGCAGTATGAACGGAGCTATATATATCTAAACTTATTGACAAATGGAACTTTGTCTCTGTGTGTCCGTTATCTATAGACTCCGGAACGGCTGAGCCGATTTTCTTGAAAATTTACACAGTTTTACTATAAGCGCCTTCGAGTGTTTTTAGCTAGGTTTTGTGTCGAGGTACCCCCGATAAATATCGAAAATCGATAATCGAAAAAATCGGGTTATAGAAGGAGTGATCCGATTTTAATCAAATTTGATACACTCATAGACAAAGACATAAGAAACGATATTCAGAAGTTTCAAGGTTGCAGTTCTTACAATAGTGCAGAAAATCCATAATATATATATATATATATATATATATATATATATATATATATATATATATATATGAGTCAAGATGTTTGTTCTTAGTCTCAGTCATGATACTCTTTACTCAGAGGACTTATTTAGCCTTCAAAATTCAGTTTAGGACGAAAAAACTTATTTGATATCGATACCAGGAAATCAAAATTTAACTTACATCCATTCATTTTTCTTTCAGTCTACAGTTTCGCTTTAACTGGAAACAACTATTGTTTTTTAGTCTTTCGTGTCAACGTCCAAAGAGTCTCAGCTCCAGGACCATGGATTAGTTTTAAAGCTTTCATTACACCCGAGCAACGCCGGGCTATACTGCTAGTATATATATATATATATATATATATATATATATATATATGTATGTATGTATGTATCCGTTCATACTATATTGCATTTATTTATATATATACATATATATATATGTATCAGTTCATACTATATATATATATATATATATATATATATATTACTAAATATACATATTGTCTTACATCGATGGTACGACTCGAAGTTTCATGTGTTATGCAATCATAAGTGCAGTTTTCAAGCTGTGTTTTGCGTCTGTGTATATATGTATGGTGGATCAGTGCAATATATTATTATATTTCTATTTATCATCATACAATTCAGTGTATTCCGTCCTTATTATGTCCATTACGTCCAGTCATTACTACAGATAATTAATAGATCATTCCATTTGATTGTGATTAATGAAGGAGGGAAAAGAAAAGAAACTAACAGAGAGAAAGCATTAATGCTATCGAGCACTTCACATCTACTTTAGTGAAACTGAAAACCTTTGTCAATTTTGATTTATTTTAGCGTTTAAACTTCTTTAAATAATGACCTGCATTCATACATAGGATTATAATTTCCCTATTTTGTTAATGTGATTAAGTTATTTAATAACGCAAGCGTGGAATTTTCCCTAGGGTATATTTCATCATAGAGAGTCATAAGGAGAGTATTCAGTTATTAAATTAAGAATTATGACATCCGAAAATTCAAAATATACAGGGAGAGATAAATTGTCTAAATGTTACAAAAATGAAAATAACACGGATAACTCATTTCAATAGTTCCAAAATTAGACAAAAATATCTTGAAATGTTAAAGCGTAAATTTATTCAAAAAACGGCTTCGAAATTTCTTCTGGAAGGTCTCCTTGTTTAAGTTGGTGAACAATCCTATAACCAATGCCTTCAGATCATCTTTGTTGTTACCAAGAGTTTAGTTTGTCTCTCGCTCAAGTGTACTCCGCACATAACAATAAAAAGATTGCAGTCTGGGGCAGGGTCGTAGCTGATGCTAAAAAAAACACCGGGAACAGAAAATTGCCCGGATTTATTAGTTGACAATGTGATGACGTCATCAGTGTCATCCGTTTCTAGAAACTATGATTTTTGCGGATTTTTTTTGGCTATTCCAATGGAAATTAGGCACAGAACGTGAACGAACGCTGGAAATCGGGTTCGGACTTTCTGAGTATAACCAGTTTTTTCTCCCAAAATTAATAAATAAACAGATTTTTACTGCGTTCATTCGGATGTTTTTTTCGTTTTCTTTCTTTCTTTCTTTCTTTGCGAATTGTTTAGTTTGATTTCTGACGAAGACATTTTTCCTTGTCCGGATTTTCACTATGATTGCAAGGATCAGCCCGGACCCGTGCCCGGTGTGCCCGGTAGTCAGATACAGCCATGGTCTTGGAAGTTATGTTGCATATATAAGGGGTGATGGGGTTGCAGAAACCGTTTGAGAGAAGTGACTGTTTTTTCTTGCTTGTGGGATATGGTGTAGAGCGTTCTTACCAGGTATTGCGTCTATCTTGCAGCCATCCACTTGACCAAGGCCAGCACTACATTTTCAAGGCATTTGTAGTAGGCCCCGTGTTGAATCTGAGACCGTCACCAACAAATTCAGGAGTTATTTTCTTATCAGACCGATCAGAGTGAGTGTTCCGAGCTGCTGTACCATGGCATTTAGCCATTAGACTCATCGAACTCTTTTAAATGTCATACTCTGTCCTCTGATTGACACCAACACTCTCTGAAATATTCGTATTGGAGCTTCCGGTGCGAATGCCAAGCAGTACAGCATACCGGTTTCAAATTTCTGGCGGAGTGAATTGCGTCATGGCGATCTTGTTCTCACAGACGATGTCCAACTGACCCCACTATAATGTGCAGTCGATAAAATTAAAAACAAACTACGCGCATGCGCGAAATTAAAAATTTAATATGGTGACAATTTACGAGTCCCACTCTATATAAAATTATTATTATTTTACGTTATTATTATTGTTGTTGTTGTTGTTGTTGTTGTCATCGTGTGGTTATCTGAAAATGAACAGTTTTACAGCAACCAAAAGAAAATCCAGATGTTCGTCCAAAATACACACGCATACATATATATACACTACCGGTCATAATTATAAGGCAACCCCAGCTTTTTAAAAGAAATGATGTATTTCATACTGTTTTAGTATTTATTACCAAGTGGATAATTCTAAATGAAAATAGAATGGTTCTTTTGTTAATACTGCACAATAACATGTGCATCAAATGAACTGTTCTTGCGTCCAGTTTTTGTGCTCTCTTCCCCATGCTAGTCTCTTCTTCTTATTGGCTGGCCGAAGCAAAAGCTTCTTTGCTGCCTTGTAAAATTTTGCAAAGTAATAATACAAAAAAAACGTTCTATTTTTCATTTAGAATTATCCACTTGACAATAAATACTAAAAATAGTATGAAATACATCATTTTTTATAAACTGGGGTAGCCTAATAATTATGGCGGGTAGTATATATATATTAATCATTTCACCCCAAGCAATGCATTCTACTGCCACTGTTGCGCAGAGAGTTACATAGGGGAGAGTGATAAGAAAGAGGAGTTAGCGATTGAAAATGTCAGGAGAAGGGTAATTGACGGATGAGAATACCGGTGTAATGGGGTTGGAGTTGATGGAGAAAAGAGCTTGAGAAAATGGATGCGAGTTAGTGATATAGGAGATGTCTATTGATCTTACATTTAAATTCTTGGAGATTGTAGCTGTCGAGGAAGGAAGTATACGGAAGGGAATTCCACAGGCAGGAAGTGCGTGAAAAGAAGCTGTTAGAGTAAAAATTGCGGTTACATTTTATCGGTTTCGGTGTAAAAGGGTGGGACTTAGTTATTAATCTAGTAGCTCGTGTAAATTCATACCTAGGGGACACTGGTGATCTAAGTTCATTGGAGCAGAAGCCGTGAAAGTATTTATAGAAGAGGCACAGGGAAGCCACCTCAAGTCTGTTAGATAACCGAGCTGCCAAGTCGGTATCGATCACATTACAGATTCTTCGTTGGATTTTGTCAAGAACCCCGAGGTGATATATATATTTATATATATATATATATATATATATATCCAAGTGAATAATGAACGAAGAAAAAATTGACAACTTTCAAATCATTAATTTAAAATAGTGTTCGATAGAAAATGAATACTTGTTATTGCTATAATTCATAGTCATCCGCAGACAGATCCATTTTGCTGTATCACAATTCATCAGTACGGTTAGACTCCGATTGCCTTTAACCCAAGATTGAAACCCGATTGTATTGGCGTCAGTCGGCGATCCTACCTTTGAGCTATGGGCGCTCGTAGAAGGCAGATTTTTAGCGTGTATATTATCATTATACATGCCCAATAGCTGAGAGTGTTCTAATTCATTGCTGAATGAACGATGCGTAGTTATATATATATATATATATATAGAGAGAGAGAGAGAGAGAGAAAAATGCACTTTTGTGTGTGTGTGTGTGTGTGTGTGTGTGTGTGTGTTTGTGTGTGTGTAAGTGCACACCCGTACAATAAAGACTTTGAGATGCAAGTGAATCTTGCTGATTCCCTATTAATAATCATGACTTACGACGAATTTGCTAACCCAAAATCTGCCAGATAATTTCGATTATCTCGAAATAGGAGTAAAGAAATGACACATTGGAGCAAGCAAACAATGACTTCACTTAAATTCACGAAAAGGGACTAAGAGATTATCAGCAAATTAGTATCTACCTGAATAAATATAATACACTCCAGTAACCTAATTTTGATGTTAAAGTATGTATTTTCACGTTAGTTTTCCTTGTATTGCTTTTATTTTATATATCATTTTTTCGTTCTATCTGATCATTTTAATTACAATCGTTTGAAAACAATTATATTTTTATTCAGAGCGTTGAATACATGGACAAAAAGCAAATTCGCAAAATTTTATTAATACAATTCAAACTAGGCCGAAAATATGCCGAAACAGCACACGATATCAACGTAGCGTTTGGCCCAGGAAACACAACTGAACACACAGCACAATGGTGGTTTCAGAAATTTCGTGGTGGTGACGAGAGACTTGAAGATGAGCGGAGTAGTCGGCCATCGGATATTGACAAAGATCAATTAAGAGACTTAGTCGAATCTAATCTACGTACAACTGTTCGAGAGCTTGCTTCTGAATTAGACAAACTCTAATGTTTCCACTGTAAATTCTTTAGGTGTGTAGGCCAGGAAATATCATACCTTGATTGGATTTTAACAACTAGTAGCTCCGTAGTATGAGCTGGGACGCACATATCATGTAATTCTGATGATGGGTCTGCTCACTCAACCGTGATACTGGTATCCGCTAATGCTGGTTTTAACAGGTTTAACAGAGAGAAAACCGAACCTATTGTGTTTTTCTAGCGTGAAATATATGTCTACGTCGGATACAAATGTCTATAGACAATGGTAATTCTCCGACAGGTGTCGATTTACTGCAACACTCATAATGAAATGCCTAACCGCTGTGGTAAGCTCTTTGCGTATATAAGCTGATGTAGAAGAATGTGATGGAATAAGTTAAATACAGATCACCATATTTTCCAGGTAGTGTACAAGAAATAAAGCATTTCTGGAAAATGTGTTTAGTTTTGGTTGTCAAAGCTAAGTCATATTGCAAGTGACGACCAGAATAAGAGGTCTATCTGAAATCTCGTCACCCCTACAGGACGAATTTGGTGTGTAGATTTGGTTTGCCGCCATATCAACACCTCTATCACTTATTTGATTCCAAAATCTAATTATTGTGTCCACAATTGTATGGCTTCAACTTAATATATTTTGATAAAATGTATTGATTTCATTTTGCAATAAATATGTATTGTTAGTAATATTTTTATATAAAACTTTATTGCTGGTACTTTTATTATAAAAATGTACTTTTGTTCTTTCATAGTTTTTCTTTGGGGTTTAATATTTGCCCATAGCTGGGACCCTAACAAGTGCTACTACCCCGTCAACAGGAACGAAGATTTTGTAGTTTTTTGGGAAGTGTTTATTGATTAATTTAAAAAAATATTTGTCCTATTTTAGATTTTACTTCTAAGTTAAACGATGGGTTGAACCAAATAATGTTTCGATTTCTAGTATTATTTTTCGTTTGTTTGTTTGTTTGGCCGAGATTTGTATTCTAATTTGTTTTTATGGCCAAATTCCTTTAAGGCATTTTCATAATCTTTTTTCTATTTTCATCAAAGATTGCTTTGTTGCACACATTTTTGATAGTCTTTGTTCTCTTCATTTATGGATGTGATTGATTATGCTGATTGGATAGTTAGATCTTGTGTTTACGTACTTTAAAGTTGTATTTATTTTCAAATATGGAGAGACACTATCAATGTGTTTGTTTGTTTGTTTGTTTGTTTGTTTGTTTGTTTCGAGGTTTAACGATATATCAATCCTTATGGGACCATTTAAGGTCATAACAAATCTTTCGGGGTAAGGTTATATTATTTTTACAGACTTTTGGAAGATGTCTTGCTTTTTAAACTTTTCCATTGCTTTCAAGTTGTATTACTTCTTAAATTTTTCCCACTGGTGAGGGTCAGATCTATTTTTGATCTTCGGATCTTTACTTAGATTATATTTTGTTGTATAGTTTTATCTTTTTGAGGAAGGTTAAAATAGTATTAGAGTTTATTTTTTCGAAGAGATCTTTCAGGTTGTTAACCAATTTGTAAATTAAATATTACATCGAAATATTGGACAACCTTTTTATTTGTTTCAACTACTACTTCAAAATCTAGATTTTTTAAATGCTTTAAAAACATTTCTTATTCTGCCATTTTCTTTTTTGTTGTCTGGTGCTATCATTAATCCGTCAACCACGGATTATATATATATATATATATATATATATATATATATATATATATATATATATAAAACATAGCACACTTGGTATACAATTCACGTAAATTCTGATAGAGTCGAAGTCAAGAGAACTCAATGTTAAATTCATTTATTTAACAGAGTAATATAAATTATAAAAGATTTTAGATTATTACAATGGGTAATACATATGTCACCACGTCCTGATTTTATTATCGCAGGTCGTCAGGACGCGGTGAAATATGTATTACCCATTGTAATAATCTAAAATGTTTTATATATATATATATATATATATATATATATATATATATATATATATATATATATATATGTAGTTGCAGAAGTTAATTATTTCTCTTACGACGATAGCCAGATAATGGGAGCAGAATCACAAGGTAGAGAATCATTGATCAGAGTCTTTCAATATAGATTTTTCTTTTTCTATGTGCCGTGTCCCTTCAGGACATAGGTGATCAGGGCTCTCCACACCATCCTGTCCCTTGTTGCTCTTAATATATTTTGTCCTGTTATTTCTCCCAAACTCTGCTCTGTCATATATTTGCTTAAGCCCATCAAATTTGTCACATGCTGTTTTCCCCTGTCTCTTTTGCCTTTATTCGTTTTGTGAGTATCAGAATCTCTAAGATGTTCTTTCTCATTACATTTTTCAGAAACTTTAACTGACTCTTCCTGGTGTCAAATATAATGTTCCTCATCGTTTTTATTCTCTCGTAAACCTAGTCATTGCTCACATGTCCGGTCCATAGCATCCTCAGCATCCTTCTGTAGAACTACATTTCTATTGCCTCCAGTCTTTCCTTCATCTTTAAGAAAATTCGCCAGCATTTGCTGCCACATGGGAGGACAGATGTTACATAAAACTCCAGTTAAGTAATGATTAACATGAGATAAATTTTAGAGCAGATTTATATTGGGTTCTTTTAAATATAAAAAAGAAAAAAAGGACTTTTAGAAACATTCTTCTTCTTCTATGTGCCTTGTCCCTTCAGGAAATAGGCGATCAATGCCTTTCACTTTCCCCTATCCCTGGTGGCTCTGAGCACGCTTTCCCTGTTACACCATGCAATCCTCGTTCCGTCATCCACCTGATTACATCCTTCAAATATGTTATCCGTTGCTTTTCCCTGTCTCTTTTTCCCTCTATCTGGTCTGTTAGCATCAGATTCTCCAGACCCTCCTTCCTCATTGCGTGTCCCAGGAACTTCAGCTGTCTCTTTCTGATGCTCAGTATTAATTTTCTTTTTGTTTCCATCATTTCCAAGACCTCATCATTGCACACATGCTCGATTCATGATATTCGCAGCATCCTTCTGTAGAATCACATTTCAGTTGCTTGAAGTTTTTCCTTCATCTTTGATGGTATTGTCCAGCATTCACTGCCGTATTGAAGGACGAACAGCACATAGCAATCCAGTAATCTTTTGTTTTTTTCTATCGAAATTGTCCTGTTTCTTAATACTTTACTCAACTTCTGGAATGCTTCCTTTGCCATGCCAATTTGCCATCGGATCTCTGTGTCGCACTTTCCGTCTTCTGTTATAACGCTTCCCAGATCACTTATCCAGTACCAAACAACAGACGTTATTTTGGGATAAGCTTTTTAAATTTGACTCCTCGGTGAGAAAGGTCAGCGCAAGGCTTTCATGAGCGAATACGATCGACCAGTGCGAGCTGCAATTATGCTGGGAATCTGATCCTCTAAATAAATGGATAAAGGACTTCCGAGTTGGATGGCTCGGGAGAAATCTAGAAGCTTCTCGGTACGGAAGCGAATGTTTTCCTCCACACAAAAATGTTGGGGATAAAAGGAAGAGTTTTTGGTATGAAGAAAAGAAAAGGAACTGAGAGAACCTTTTGGGGGTTTTGCTGAGGTCGTTAAACCGGGAAGAGAAAGATGGTGGCTGAATCGACTGGTTGTGGGTAGTTTAAATACCTGCCGCTAGAACAGTCGTCGTTCTCTCTCTCACTTGGCAAAGAAAGAAATCAACAGAACATATCAAGAAATTTGCGTCTAGGTGTTTTTTTTTATTTTTTTTATTTTTTTTTATTAAATGCAGGATTCGAATATAGTGGTTAACACGTCATATTTTAGAGCAATGAGTTTCATTGTTATACCAGTAACATTTTATCGAAAAAAGTATATTTGTTTTTTGTTTTCTGATTTCAAATTTGTTTTAAAATTAATTTGAGATGTTCGCTTGTCTATTCCTAATTGTTCGGTTACGTATTGTATATCTACAATTAGTTTTAAAGTAGGATGGCGAAATTGGCACTCCTTGACCGGGAAGGATGAGCTGAACTTAGATTCAATAAGTACGAAAAGAATTTAGAGAATTTACAACATTACATGCACGAACTTTTCCCACACAAGATCGAGGGTTACTGAATGGGGTTGTTGGAAGAGCATAAGAAGAGTGTGTAAGAAGCGCATATTACGTGGTTATGTAGGATAGATGACAATTACCCCTACACTTAAAGAGCTTAAGATAGTTTTGATCGGGATATTGCCCTCGAAAGTCTGTTCCACACATTAACACTTCTGAGTAGAACTTCCTAATTACTAATGGAATATTGATGAATGAGGATGCGTTGACTTCGCGTGTCGGATCTTAGTTGTGAAGGTCTGAACTCGTGGCACTAATGTAGCTCGTGTAAAAATTTGGAGTTATATATTTTAGTAAAGTTTAATTTCTTTAAGAAATTGTAGGAAATTATATAGACTAATGTCATAAAAGTTCTTTCATATTGATTAGTTAATTTTGTTTGGGGGCATAACCAAACTATATAGGTTATTTAATTTCGAAATTTAATTATTTTACGTGCGTTGTGGTGCAGTGGATATCGACTCGGAACGACAAATCGGGGAGCCGAGATTGAATTCCTTGCATTCACTTGCGCACAAATACCCTTAGGAAAGGGTCTGTTCTCTCCAGTTATGTGTTAAATAATAAAACAAATTGGGTTCTACCGCAGAAAGCAATGGCAACCTACTGCGGGATAATCTTCTGCCCTGTCAGTCATGTCTCTTTCGAGACATGATCGCCCAAAGCGTGTATCACGTACGAGACTTAATTGACTGAATTATTTTATATGTAATTTTATGCTTTCAACTAGAGATATTTTGTACATAATTTTATACTTTCAGAGTAAATATATGCTTTTTTAGATATATATTTTGTAGATTATAAAATTTGTAATTTCTTATAAAAATGTATTTTTTTATATTTTAGCGCTGACATTAATTTGGATGTAAACAAAATTGTTGATCATTTTATAAAAACGTATTTTTTTTATTATTATCGTTTGGGGATTCACTAATTGCACATAGCTAGGACCCTAACAAGTGCTACCACCTCGGATCTCGGAACAACAGCAATTAAGAGGTAATCTGTGGCTTTGCTGCTGGATGTAGTTTATCGTCATACTCAAGACGAAATTAATTGGGCATCATGTTTTATAGCTGTGTTTGTGTGACGCCAATGCAATACTTCTTTATTGCTCAGTCCTTTTATCTGGTTTAATAGACTCCAGACGGGTTGTGGATAAAATCAGACAGTAAAATCTGATTGGTCCAAATATCAACTGTAGAATGTTTTGACCTATGTCCGCAAATATAATCAGTATTTAAAGTTAAATAAAGGATCACAGACGAGACAGGCTGACGAGGTTTTTAGAAGAAAAAAAATGAACGCTATATTTGAATTTTGTTTGAAGCATTTTTTACTGGTGTAGTTTACAGGAATAACAATTTTATGATTAGATATGTAGGTGTGTGTGTGTGTGAGGCGTAAAAGAGTGAAATGCAAACACAGGGAGACGCTAAAACTCAGAAATATCATCTTAAGCAATTAACTGATTCTGTAAATGAAGTTATAATCCTAACAAGCATTTGAATAAATATATTTATATAATTGCAAGATGAAGTACTTGTCACTGGCTATAGAAATAAAATAAAAAGTTGATTGAATTTTAGCTACGTGATTGAAGTACAATTTTTTTCTTTTTTTTCCTATTTTTATTTCTTTTAAGGACAATGGAAATATTATCACCCCTTTATAAGGAAACGTTCACCATTCATTCATTGAAAATGTAGCATTACTGTCGGTTGAAATATATAAAACCATTCCCTTAAAACATTTTTTTCATTAAAACAATCCAAACCCGATAGCGTTTATCCCCTTTTTAATGGCGATGTAGGTTTTCTTAATTATGTCATTACTAGCAGTATAGCCCGGCGTTGCTCGAGTTTAATGAATGCTTTAAAACTAATCCATGGTCCTGGAGCTCAGACTCTTTGGACGTTGACACGAAAAACTAAAAAGCAATAGTTGTTTCCAGTTAAAGCGAAATTGTAGACTGCAAGAAAAATGAATGGATGTAAGTCAAATTTTGATTTCCTGTTATCGATTTCAAATAAGATTTTCTCGTCGTAAACTGTATTTTGAAGGCTAAATAAGCCCTCTAAGTACATGGTATCATGGCTGAATCTAAGAACTACAATTATACCTACTTAGAGCCAAACCCGAAGCAAAAACTAAAATAAAAGGACTGAAAAAGTACAGATATACAGGCAAATAAACAGACACACACACAAATATCTTGCCTTTTATAGATATATATATTATCGATTTTTTGCACTATTGTAAGAACTGCAACCTTGAAACTTATCAATATGGTTTTTTTATGTCTTTGTCTATGAGTGTATCAAATTTTATTAAAATCGGAAAACACTCCTTCTATAACCCGATTTTTTCGATTATTAATATTCGATATTCATCAGGGGTACCTCGACACAAAACCTAGATAAGAGCACTCGCAGATGCTTATAGTACAACTGTGTAAATTTTCAAGAAAATCGGTTCAGCCGTTTCGGAGTTTATAGGTAACTGACCCACACACACACACACACACACACACAGACAGACAGACAAAGTTCCATTTATAAATAAGTTTAGATTTAAGAATATAGCATTCACATGATTTACTGAAAGCAAGAGGTAGAGAGGAAAACGGTTAATAACCAGAAAATGCATTTTAAAAAATAGCAAAAAATAAAACGTACAAAAATTTTGTTTTAATTGTTTCACCTCAAGCAAGGTGGTACTGCCACTGGTGCGCAATGGTTTACATGAGAGGAGATCGAAAATGATACAGGGGGTATCGGAGAATACATAAGGGAGGATGCGAATGCTGGTATGAAGGAAGTTACATGAGAGTAGAGCGAAAAGGAAGAAGATACAGGGAGTGACGAGGAAAGGATAAGAAAGGATAGAAGTCAATGATATAAGAGATGGGAATTGACGTTGCATTTAAACTTTTGGAGATTGTAGCTATCAGGGAAGCAAGTAAACGGAAGGGAGTTCCACAGACGAGAAGTTTTTTTTTTTTTTTTTTTTTTTTTAATCATCTCACCCCAAGCAAGGCACTCCACTGCCACTATTGCGCATGGGGCTACATAGGAGAAGGTAAAGAGAAGGAGTGGATAGACATAGGGAATGTCAGGAGAAAGGTGATAGATGAGTAAGGATAGCGAGGATGAGTGTCGGGCAGATGGGAAGAGTGTTTGATAGAATGGGAGCAGGTTAGTGTGTTAGGAGGTGTCTATTGACCTTACATTTAAACTCCTGGAGATTGTAGCCGTCGGGGAAGCAATCGTTTGGAAGAGAATTCCACAGTCGGGAAGTGCGAGGAAAGAAACTGTTGGAGTAGAAGTTACGGCTGCATTTTATCGATTTCACTGTAAAAGGGTGGGATCTAGTTGCTAATCTAGTATCTCGTGCAAATTCGTATTTAGGGGGCACCAGTGATCTAAGTTCATCGGAGCAGAAGCCGTGAAAGTATTTATAGAAGAGACACAGCGAAGCCACGTCTCGCCGGTGGGAGAGAGACTGCAGGCGGTCTGCCAAGTCGGTATCTATCACATTACAGACCCTCCTCTGAACCTTATCGAGAAGCCCGAGGAGAACAGCAGGGGCACCCGACCAGATATGGCAGCAGTATTCAATGCACGGGCGGATGGTAGATTTGTAAATGTGCAGGATAGATTTAGACGGAAAAAACTTCCGGGCCCTACACAGAGAACCGACTTTCATAGCAGCGGATTTAGCAATGGATTCGATATAGTCATTCCATTTGAGGTCCGCTGAAAGTGTGAGACCAAGGAGGCGTAGTGTTTTACTCTGTGGGAGGCAAGCCTGATCCATGCTAATGGGAGGTAGGTGAGATTGTCGATGATGGTTAATTGACAGTAGCTTCGTTTTAGAAGCATTAAAATTTACTAGCCATTTCTTACCCCAGTCCAATATGGATTGGAGGTCTTTTTCAATCTCGGCTGCAAGTTTAGCTTTGACGCCTACACCAGATTTTTGTTGGAGGCGAGAGTAAACTGTGGTGTCATCGGCGTACAAACCTATTTGGGTTCTTATGGAATCAGGGAGATCATTAATATATATCAGGAAGAGTGTAGGACCTAAGATGGAGCCTTGGGGGAAACCTGCGTTTGTATGGTAGTTCTGAGAGGCATGTCCGTTTAATACCACTTTCATTGTGCGGTTAGAGAGGAATGACTGGATTAGTTCAAACAAATGTCCAGTTATACCATAGCTCCGCAGTTTACATAGAAGGCCAGCATGCCAAACTCTGTCGAACGCCTTAGATATATCCAATGCAACGGTTCGAGCTTCGCCATTCCTGTCGAGTGCCTGGTATATGTACTCGGTGATGGTCGTTAGCATATCAGCAGTAGACCTGGTGAAGCGGAAACCATATTGCTTGTCCGAGAGGAGCCTGTGTGCTGTGAGATGCTGAACCACCTCGGCGTTGATAATGGCTTCGAACACTTTGCCAAAGATCGGAAGAAGGCTGATAGGGCGGTAATTTGCAGGGTCAGAGGGTTCTCCAGTGTTTTTAAATATAGGAACTATAGAGGAAGATTTCCAACAGGCAGGAAAGCAGGAAGCAGATAGGCAGAGGTTGTAGAGCTTACAAAGGACAGATGAGAGTTCAGGGGCACATTTCTTTAAGACTATGGTTGGGATTCTGTCCCCACCGCTCGCTTTGTGAGGGTCAAGTTTTAAGATTATCTTAGAGACAAGCGAAGGTGTAATGCGGACATCATTCAGTTGTGCCTCGGTTCTAGGTGAGAAGTCGGGTGTAAAAACTCCAGACGAGTCCAGACTCGAATTGTTCGAGAATCTGCGGGCAAAACATTCAGCCTTATCTGCTGGGGAGGTGAGGACCTCAAATTTGTTGATTAGCGGGGGTATTGTGGACTTGCTCTTGTTAAGTACTCTTTTACAGAGTCGCCAGTAGTCTTTAGAGCCGAATTTAGAGCATGCTATGCGTTGCTTCATTCTGGCAGCAAACAACATCTTAGCTTCGTTAAGTACCCTTTTACACTTATTACGAGCTGAAGTGAAAAGGCGCCTGTTTTGTTCCGACGCATAGTTACGATAAAGTCGGAAGAAATGATTCCGGTGGGCAATGGCAGCCGAACAAGCGGGTGAGAACCATGGAGACGAATGAGATTTAAGCTGAAATTTCCTAGCAGGGATGAAGGCATCAATGCCAGCCTTAACCCAGGAGGAGACCTCGGATGCACATTCTTCGGTGGGAAGACTAAAGACGTTGTTCCAAGGGATGTCACAGAGGAAGTCTCGGAACGAATCCCAGTCTGCTCTTTGATAGCAATATGATATTCTACTTGTCTGTGTTTCATGGGTCGGGCGGGAGTGGAGTGAAATATTGACGGACACTACAGTGTGGTCAGAGTTTCCAAGTGGGCAGAGTTGTCTGGTAGTGCAAGAGTCTGGGATGGAAGTGAAGCAGAGGTCTAGAAGTGAGTTCCTTCCTTCCGTTAGGGTTATCGGAGAAACGCGTGGGGAAGTCCACTACTTGCGTAAGGGATTGGGTGATTGAAAAGTTCATGGTGTGGACACCAGCAGGGTCAGTGACAGCGTTCTTCAGCCACTTGGTGTGGTGGGCGTTAAAGTCACCAAACACGAATACATGGGCAGAGGGATGGGTAGAAATGGCTTTGTCGATATTGTCAGAAATGATGTCAAGTAACGAACAGTCAGGGGAGGAAGGAGAGCGGTACAGAAAGAAGAGATAGCTAATCGAGCTGAGAAGTGAGAGGCGGAAGCACATGAAAGAATGATCTGGGGATTCAAAAGATGACACCCTAGCTAAGGGAAGGTGTTCGCTGACATAGACACCAAGCCCATGCATATGAACATTGGAGTCCTTCCTGAGGAGGGGAAGGTAGCCAGGAACGCAGAACTCAGATGAGGGGATAGAAGGGTTAAGATTAGTTTCACATAGGGCTAATATATCAGGTGAGTTATTATGGAGGAAAGAATCTACGCTGGGGAAGTTGGTGCGGATGCCGCGTATGTTAGTGAAAGAGATGCAGACAGGTGTGAGTAAAGAAACTGTAATAGTAGAAGAGGAATTACATTTAACTATTATGACCGTAAAATGAATGGCCTTGTTGCCAGTCTAGTTGTTCGAGTAAATTCGTATATATATATATATAATCTTTTCACCACAAGCAAGGCAAGAACGCCACTGGGGTAAGAAAAAAAAACAAGATACAGGGAGTACCGGGGAAAGGATAAGAGAAAGATGAGAATCAAGGAGATAAAAGTTGTCAATTGACGTTGAACTTTTGTAGATTTTAGCTGTCAAGAAAGCGAGTATACGGAAAGGAGTTCCACAGGCGGAAAGTGTGAGTAAAGAAACTAGGGAGTAGAAGTGGCGGCTACATCTGACTGTTTTGACTTTAAAAGGTTGGTTGGTTGGTTTGTTTTATAGCATATCAACCTCGGTTATTTATTGCCAACTAAATTTTATTCATTTATTACTGGTAATAGCTTTTCCTTTCAACAATTTATTGCTGTTTTAATATAAATTTGTGTCTAGTAATACTTTTTTCTTTCCGAATATCAGAATTCATTAGGATTTTGTTTTAAAAGGCAGGTTTCCCAGGTCCTGCCCTGTTATTTAACCCGTAACTGGAGGGAAAGGACGGATTAATACCTTTCCCAAGGGTACCAGTGCTTAAGTAAATGAAGGGTATTCAACTGGAATTCGAACTCGACTCACCGATTTCTCTTTTCGAGCCGATATCCACTGCATATATTGCGTATGTGTGCGTGTGTTTAAAACTGCCGGTGCTTTGTGTTTATTTTCATTTCATAGATAAAATTTAATATTTTTTTCTAAACAAAATACTTTCGTGTATTTTAAACTGAATTTACCTTGCTTGCAGTGAAGTTTTGCTTTTATAATCAATAAACACGCTAAAAAACGTCTGTATTGATAAATCTGTCAACACAACGTAATTATCTTTATTAAAAAATAATTTGAAAATAACAGGTATTCTGAAAGTGCATTTAATCAACAGAGTAACAAAATTCATATTTATATATCTCTCTGTCTGGCGATCTGTGTGTCTTTCTATAAATATGTATACATGTATGTGTATTTAAGTTATATATATATATATATATATATATATATATATATATATATATAACTACGTATACGTATGAATATATAGGTATGTGTATATGTATACATATAAACGTATGTGTATATGTATATATATATATAAAAGTATGTGTATATATATATGTATATAGGTATGTGTATATGTGTGTATATACGTATGCGTATATATATATGCATATAAGTATGTGTATATGTGTGTACATACGTATGCGTATATATATATGCATATAAGTATGTGTATATGTGTGTATATACGTATGCGTATATATATATGTATGTGTATATGTGTTTGTATATACGTATGCGTGTATATATATATATATGTATGTGTATATATATACGTATGCGTATATATATATTTATATATGTATGTGTATATGTGTGTATATATACGTATGCGTGTATATATATATATTGCTTCCCTAGCAAGGTTTCATCATTTTACAGTTGAAATGGCTAGACGCGACCGTAAGTTCTATGCTAACAGTTTCTTGTCTCACACTTCCCACTTGTGGAACTCTCTTCTGAATTCTTGTTTACCAGCCAACTTTGATCCTTCAAAGTTTAGATGCGATGGTGATCGTTATCTTTTGTCTTCTTAATTACTCCTTTTTAATATTTTTTCTTATATGCTCTCATAATCACCCCATGTGTTTTAGGAGCGTTATTATCTTGCTTGGGGTGAAATGATTGTTTTGAATTCGCGTGTTTAATTTTTCTGATTGATTCAGTGTATTTACAATCTACTTTTTTTTTGTTTCTGCCTTTGAAATTTTTATTTTAAGTTCTAATTCATTCATCAAATTCTGGATAACACCGGCGTTTACAATTCACATTTTATCTTTTGCATTTGTAGCTCAATTAAAATTAAGTAATTTGTGCTTCAGACATACAGACATATCATGTTGAAACATAGGTTCCCGTATGATCGCTAAGTTAAGCAATGTAGAGTCTGGCAAATAACTAGATGGGTGATTGCTTCGGAATATGAGCCGAGTTCCAAATCTTATTGGATTCATTATATTTGCTTACATTGAGAATGGTATGACTCCGCACTTTCCCCACTAGTTATTGGTTAATTACTAAGACTCGTTTCACCAAATCATTATTATCTAAAAAGATCTTTAAAAATTCTAAAATTATTATTCTTACTTTGAATAACCTGCAAAGAAAAAAACGAATCAATCATTTCGCGTTTTAGCTTCTGATGCCCAAAATAAACAAAGTTGACTGATGTTATCCTTGCAACACATATCTACTTCCGACGTGAAACATTTGTTTACTTTCCATTCTACGTCATTGATAATAGTCGCCACAAGCGCGTTGTGTATTGGTTAACAATCAAAAGCAAACGCTTTTAACACAACGCTGAAAGTTGGAAAAAATCGTAAGCGACGCACACTTCTGTACAAAAAACAATACCCTGCCAGGTGCCAAAGTCTGCTATTGGCGTCAGGGGTGTCAATAACGCCTTAGCTACCGAAACTGTTACCTCCCTTGGTTGCCGGATGACGAGGACAGGGTATCGCACCGTGCTTTCACACTTTTTATGTATGAGAAAAAAGCATGAAAGAAGATACCTCAATATTCTTAGGACTAAACGATGAAGTTTCTTTTTTATTTATTTATTTTTTCTTTTCTATTTACTTTCTTTTTCTTTTTTTCTTTTTTCTTTTCTTTCTTTATTTATTCTTTTTTTATTATTAATTTACATAACCGAAGAGAAACAATGACGTTTCCCTTTTATTTCTGACACGTCATTAAAAGAAAAGAATTTAAATAAAATAAAACAATAGGTTTACTCATTTCCTCGACTATTCTCCGATATTCTCTGTCGTCCTTTGTCCGTTCCATTCCTTTGCATTTGCTTTTCTTATCACAGTCATGGAGATATTACAATTTATATCTCCCTCGAGCAGTGATGTCGGTGTTAAGTGATGTCAAGTGCCTCTGAGGGCCGGGCAGCTTTTTTCGCTTACAATAAACAACATTACAACTACATTAATATGTATGCATACACAACTATATATAAGCGTGTTACTACTAAATGTGTTTCTTTTTACCAATTCCTAAATTCCAATAAAGTATTAGTAAAAATTTAAATATCAGAGGATGGAAAGTGCGACACTAACATTTGAAGGTGCGGTGAGATAGCCAAAGATGGTTTCTAAAGATCTAAGTAGAATATTAAAAGACAGAAAAACTTCGTTTGAAACAAAGTACTGAAATGTTACGTGATATCTGTCTTCCCATATGACAATCTCCTCAAAGATTAAGAAGAGACTTGCAGTTCGAGTTTGAGTTTTGTTTAACGGAGTTTTGTCTGCGGATTATTTACTGCCAACAATTTAGGGTTTTGAGGTATTTTTTATGTTCGGTTATAGTGAGAAAGTTGATTTAGCAAAATTTTTATGAAAAATTTATTTTATTTTAGAAAACTGATGTTGTCTTCTAGATTTGTATTCAAAAATAGTGTATCGGTTATATTCTTAAAATATTCACCTGGTTTGACCGAATTGGATTTCTTCTTTTGGGGAGTACTAAAGAACAAAGCTTATAGTTGAAAATGAAGACGTGTTGGTGATTTGAAAAATTAAGTAAATTATGCATTTCAAGAAATTAATATGCAAAGAGACTGGTGCAAAACTTTCTTTTGTCAGAGAGTGAAGAGTAGACATCAAATCTGTGCAAATTGTGATGAACAACAGTTTGAGCACTTTCGTTGATAAAATTTAACGCTTATGGATTATTTTATACAATAAAAATTAATTGTCAATGTAACAATTGTAGCAATGAATATAATTGTGTAATCTCAGAATAAATATTATCGTTTAATATTCACCTACATTTAGACCACCCTATATATATATATATATATATATATATATATATATATATATATATATATATATATATGCATGTTATACTACGTCTATGGCACAACTCGAAGTTTCATGCATTACGTAATCATCAGGTGCCTGACGGTTTAATAGATTTGAATTTAAGTTTATTCGATGTTCATGGGAATTAAATCTTATAAAGTTATCTTATTGATTTTTTAATAACAAGGTTAAAAATCTAAATATTCTACAGTTATATGTGAATAAAAAATTAAAATTACAATAAATATTAAAATAATAAAATGCAGGGAAAAAAATCAAATGGGCGTAAATCATGAGTCTTAGAAATTTAAATCGTCACTTATTACATGTAAATGAAAATGTAGGGAAAATCAACGAGAAATAGATAATCTCGTCGATCGATGTCAGAGGTGCATAGATGTTCAACACTGGTATTGGCACTAAATTCAATATTTCTACAGTTAATTTTTTAAGAATAAAATTATGTTTCTGAAACCGGTCATTACTTTTTGTAACAATATTATATATATATATATATATATATATATATATATATACATATATATATATATATATATATATATATGCAGTGTATATATAGAAGAATCCAAAAGAGTATCCAGTATATAAATAGGTAGAATAACTTACTAGGAGAGCTCTAAATATATATATATAAATACATATACATCAAATATACGTAAAAATAAGACAGACACGTTATTCAATGGTTAAGTGGAAGTGTGGGCCTATCTCATACGAACTATCTTCAGCTTCCATCTTTACTGAACAGAAGATTTTACACGAAATGTAAAATCGTGTAAAATCGTCTGTACAATAAAATAAAGACGGAAGCTGAAGACGGTTTTCCTGAAATAGGCCTATATTTCCACTTGACCATGGAATAACGTGTCTGTCATATTTTTACGTATATATATATATATATATATATATATATATATATATACGTAAAAATATGACAGACACGTTATATATATATATATATATATATATATATATATATATATATATACAGTTGGTTTTATTATAAAAAAGAGGATGGGCATTCTTACATTGGAAGAAAAATTCTGTAAAATTAAAGATATTTTTCTTCTGTCTATAAATACTTGTTGCTAAATAAAATTTTTACACTTAGGTTGATAAAGTCTAACAGAAGACGAAACGCGTCGGATAAGAAAGCTTTTCCTTTTGTCTTTACATATATATATATGTACTTCAAAGTGTGTGTGTGTGTGTGTGTGTGTGTGTGTGTGTGTGTGTGTGTGTGTGTGTGTGTGTGTGTGTGTGTGTGTGTGAAGAAATATCGGGGAAGCCAATTTAATACAGTGATCAAAGTGGTGTTTCTACATTCGTTTGTGTTTATCTAATTTCGAATTGATAATTTCCATTTATTTTCTCCAAGTTAATTTGCCCAATCAATCAAAACAGAAAAGAAAGACAATTAAAGGACAACCATTTGAAAATTTAATACAAATATAATTTGTTTCTTTTGTTAAATTTGACGTTCTCTCCCAAAAGCTAATTTAATTTTAGATTTATTTTTGAAGATTCTATGTACACTCGAAATCAATAAATTTAACTTATTTGATATTATTTGTCGTTTTATATTCTGTTGTTGTATATTGAATATTTTCTAAAGGAATGTCATGTATGAAATGGAAAGAGAAAATACCAGAATTTAATTAATAGATTTCATAGTTCTTTCAGGAATAAAATCTATGGGAATGGGTAAATTCATCGTACAGTCTAGGGATACATCAACAAGAACTAGAAATTTGCATGATGAATCCAATGTTAGCATTACATTGCTTTTATTTAAATAATTTGAAAATATGAACTCGTGAACTTCAGTGATCATTATCGAGAAAAAACTCTTGTGCTTATGAGCAGATCCAATTTTGGGATTAGATTTTGTTTCTTCTATTTGTTAAAAAAGTAATGGCATATTTTTAAACGTTAAAATTCACGCCACAAATAAATCTGTATTATGAAAATATGTAAAACATATTTAGTTTTGGAACTGTGTTAAAATATACATATTGGCGTGTTTTGAAATGAATTATTCTTAACCAGATATTATATGAAAATAAATTTAATTTACATTTATATCAATATTATTTATCCAAAGCAAAATCACTTTGATTTTCAACGACTGAAAACCAAAAGGAAGTTAAAATTTTCGATTTTAAAAAATATACTTTTTTTTCTGAAAAAATTGAAACACTTTTCATGTCTTATTTTTTAAATTTTCTGGTAATCAAACCAAAAAAAAAAAAGAAAGAAATAGGTTATAAATTCGGAGAGGATGCAGAATGTGGAAGAACCTCTCATCCTAACGATCTTATTTTTTATTTTGTAGAGAGTGTTTTAAAGAGTGAGCTCTCGCTTGCATTGTCATGGCAAAGAAGAAAATATCAATTTTTCTGTTTGACAAAGCAGGACACATTCGGCGAAGTTGCTAGTAATAAACGCTTGCCGTAATTGTTCTTTCATGTTTCAGTTTCTCGTGGTGGACGACACATTTCATATTCCAACTGACACAAAGCATGGATTTCTGTGGAGTCCTGGCTTTCGAATTACGACTAATTTCTCATTTTGTGATAAATGAGAAGGCTTGAAATTTAGAAATATGTTTTGGAGTAACAAATAAACATTTTTGTTAGTCTATTTCAAACACGGATATCTACTATAATGATGTTTGACGTCATAAAATATCGGATTAAAATAAAGGTTTTGTTTATCATTTTGTCATTCAGTTATTTATACTTTGTTTTCAAAAATTTTAATTCTTAATAATAGAATGTTGAAAAATCAATGTTATTTTTAAAAATTATACGATTGTGGGTACCTATTTGTAAATCTTCTATTATAAATGAAACTAAAAGTGTCTGAAATATATTTCCATAATCTAAAAGGGCTACCTTCCGAGACACAATAGCAAAATCAATTTTAGGCTTAATGTCATCTAAAAATAGGATTATAAAATTGATATTTAGTTCTTCAGGTTTATATTTCACATTAGGAAAAAGAATTTTCGTTTATTTACTTAATGTTTTATTACATTACCCATTTACCTTTGCCTCGGGATAATTTCCCGTTATAATGTTTAGTATCTAAAAAGCCCATATTCAATCATAATTAGATTCTGATATAACCATTTATATAAAGAAAAATAAATCTTCTTAAACACAAATTATTGAAAAAGAAAACTACTAGCCTAAATGGACAATAATTTTGTATTTTCTAATGAGTAATGTTTACGATAATTCTTGTGTTTTCTTGTGACACTAATATTTACATTAATTTTTTATTTTTTATTACACTA
The DNA here is from genome assembly GCA_037127315.1 of Ascarosepion bandense. Classification (NCBI taxonomy): domain Eukaryota; kingdom Metazoa; phylum Mollusca; class Cephalopoda; order Sepiida; family Sepiidae; genus Ascarosepion; species Ascarosepion bandense. The sequence continues at coordinate 5,195,223 of JBBBDQ010000851.1, forward strand.
ATTCGTAATATATATTTTCTTTATGGTACTAATATTTACGATAAATTTGTATTTTTTAACCCGTATATTTACAATAATGTATTTTTATCACAGTACTATTTAACATTATATTGTATATTTATGACACTAATCTGTAAAATATTTTTTAATTATGGCACAAATATTTACCATAATTTTGAGTTTTCTCGTAACATAAAAGTTTATAATGATTTTGTGTTTTCATATGACACTAATGTGTACAATAATTTTTGTACTTATGACACTAATATTTACAATAACTTTTGCTTTTCTATATCAATAATATTTGCAATATCGCGTAAAGACAAGAACATAACTTTGAATATGTGGCAATAATTTTTGTACTTATGACACTAATATTTACAATAACTTTTACTTTTTATGACAATAATATTTACAATATCCTGAAAAGACAAGAACAAAACTTTGAATATGTGGTAAGGATTTAGCCAAAACCATTGTCGTCATTGGAGTATATCATGTTCATTCCCTGTTCGAAGCCACTTCTAAATGGCATGTAGTCATTTGAACTAACCTACACCTATATTCACTGGGCCATGTGTCCTTCAGGGCCCAAAGTGACTTCACCCAAAAAGTTGTGATTTCAATACCTGGCCACAGCAGTGGTGAACAAATAACTTAGAGAGTTGAGTTAAAGGGAGATAACTACATGGTATCCGGAAGTGAGTTCGCACAGGGAATGAAAATGATATACTCCAGTGACCGAAATAAGGGGTTCGGTTCGAAATTGCTAACACATGAAAAAGGCCGGAGCATACAACGGCCGAAACATCGTAAACATGACATTAAAGATGAGGACAACATTCAGAACAATGTACGTATTATCGGATAAAACTATTTTAAATTTCAGTGTTTTAAGTGTTTGGCAACATTGTCAAGGTGCCAGCTTGCACGATGGTAAGAGGCGCAATGCCAAAAAAGAATAAACATAAGTGACAGTTTTACTAATAAAAGGGATAAGAATTTTAAGAAGTCGTCTGCACACTATCAGTGACTCAACTCCAATGTAAGAGGGCATTTTTAAAGCTAAAATTCATAAAAACAAGGTTAAAAAATTCATTGTGTTATTGGCAATTTCGAACAGTCATCTAATGTATACAAATGATTGCTCTTAATATATGAACTGCATGCAATACCTTTAAGCTATCTGCTATTATGCAAATTTTGCAGTAGACTATTTAAAAGCGTCAGTCAATTAATTAAAATTAAAATAAATCATTCAATTAGAAAATTCTGTATCCACATTTTGTATCTAATGTCAGTAATATGTCAGTCAGTCAGTTAAGAGCCATACATGATACAAGATTGGGCCATCATCTCAAAATAGACATGACTGACTGAGAAAATTATCCCGCAGTAGGTTGCCATTACTTCTTACGGTAGACTGGTTGCCAGCCAAGGCTATAGAACCCAATCTGCTCTGTTTGATGGATTAATACCTTTCCCAAGGGTATTTGCGCGTAAGTGCATACAAGGAATTCATCTGGAATTTGAACTCGGCTCTTCGATTTCTTGTTCCGTGCCTGCATCACAACACTGCACCACAACGCACATCCCAGTAATATGCACTGTACAGTTAAACAATAAATACTAAATACACATTTTTTACACAAAAAATAATTTTTCTTTTTTCTCCATATGTATTTTTAAATATTTTATTTATTCGTTATGAAAATTAAATGATATCAATTTAGATGTGGGTGGGACCCCTTTGTTTATTGGCAACCAAAATAATTAGACCCAGTCTGCCACTAGTCTGGTTAACGCGTTGATTCCTAACCTGAAATTCGCTAATAATGGAAAAAATATAAATCCTGTATTAATTGAAGCTTCTTAAACTATTTTCTTAACTCAGTAAAGAGAAATATAAACTTAAGTAATTTAACTCAGTAAAAAGAATATAAATGCTAGTTTCTCAAAGATATGGTATTAGTTACAGGTTTCTAATTATAATCTAGTAATTCCCATTTTTGTGAGAGGGGCGGAATATTAACGGATTCATACTGTGGAGGTGTACTTACACCCTAGTTAGGTTATGCACAAGCTATATAATCTAAAGTAAGTTCAGTAAATCCTTTAAGAAAGCTTTCATAATGTGTTTGACTTCAGCTAACTCAGTGCATTTAGTTCGAGATAAACGCGCAGCTTATAGTTCAAATAATAACATTACGAAGTCAAAGAAAATATAATTCTGCTTTATATAAAAGGAATGGAATCAGCTGTATGGATAGGAATGAACGTTTACATAATGACAATAAATTATAGACGGCAAAAAGGATTCCTTTGTTGCTTAGTTTTTGTACGTGTCTGTAAATCTTTATTGCATTATCAGTAAACAGCCAGGCGCTTTTGACAATATGTCTTCTAAGCTTCCAAGGTGGTTTATTTGAGTTTTCTTTCCTTTTTTCATTTTTTTTTTTTTTTTGTTATACCTGCTCATGAATTCTTTTCTTTTGTCTCTCAGAAAATATAGAAGCTAAAATATAGTTCTTGGTTTTCATAAAAAGTTTAACATCATTTTTTCTAGTTTCTTAGCATTGGCAGCCATCTTGAACTTTTGTATGAGTATTTCCTATGGCTAAGTAACTTCTCTTCAGCTAGCACAGTTATCGCAAAACATATATTTCTCTGAAAAAAAAAATGATAAATTTTCAGGTTTGTTTAATTTTAAAAAATCCGATACGATGTTATAATTTGCATGTGTAATATAACAATCTAGGCCCACCCGAGGAAGTGAGGAAGCGGGGGCGTTTTCCGGCCGTTGAAAGGAACGGATGGTTGTTTGACCTTATTTCCGGCAGTAGCGGAAATGGCTACAAGAGGCAAACAGAACAGGTGTCTCTGAGAATTACGTAGGCGTGCGTAGGCGAGGCAAAAAATCGGAAGTACCGGTTTGGAGATAAAAAGACCTCAGGCACGGATTTCACGACAGACGAGTCTGGGCAGAGAGAGAGACACACAACAGATACGACACCCCCCCCCCCCCCGTCAACCCTGGAAGCGCGCTCTCACTCTCTGTTCACTAGGCTACACGGTCCATCGTTCATCAATAAAAATATAAGTCATATATTTATATATACAGACGTGTTTGTTGTTTGTCGCTATATAACACATGTTTTTATGTTTACAAAAGATCAAATAATGAATCTAAAGTATCCATACTGCAGGGACTATTTTGTGTTAGTGTCTATCCCCATTTTACAGTTTTGATTGAGCTCAAAATCGTTTATACCTGCTTGTGGTGGATGACTTATTCTCCACATTACCTCTCTTTTCACACGAATACAACGTTACTAAACTGCTGTTTCCGTAGCAAATGTTCAGTTGAATTCCATATTTTATTTCAGACTTTTACAGCTATGTTCACGCAATTCTACTTCCACGGAGTCGAATCAATTTCATTTTTAAATATAAGAAGAAAGTTCCACTCAGTATTTTCTCAAGAGTTGCTAATTTATTTAGCAAGATCCCGCGAGGGTACTTCTCTGAACGCTACTTTCTCAACTTATTCAAGTCAAGGTCAAGCTGTTATCGAGCCTTCTTGTCCTTATAATATTCACTTCATACGAGTTCTTATTTTTACTCACATCACACCCCATTTATGATTTAAACAATAGCCTTCAATCATGTTTTGGTTGAACTTTAGTATAATATAAATGTATAATGATAAAGTGTCAGCCAAAAGATTAGTGCGCCGCTCTTGCATTAAAAAAAGCAATTTTATTATTTAACAAAATTTATTATGATTATTATTTCTATTGAAACAGTGTTTAATCAAAAGGGATATTATCAGATTGTTTACTTCCAAACCGTCTAGTACCGAAACTCCATGCGTAAAAATATGGTACTGTAGAAAAATAAATGTATACAAGTATTAAAAACTAAATAAAATCAATATAAGGAGTGATCGCCCTTATTTTCGCTTCTTACTTAAGGACAGGATGACTTTGAATTCTTTAAAATGGCTTACAACTACCTTCGAGTCACAACGTCTAAAAACCATCCACCAGCCACAAGGCAAGACCAAAAACCAAAACAAAATTTTCCCAAATTCACTTCGTTTTTAGTTCTCTGTCGTCTGCCTCTCATGTCTCACAAAGCCTCGCCTGAACCTTTTAATGAGGTGCGTCGGTCTTTCGTTTCTACAACAATGCGAATATTATGGATGGAGTGTATAAGCAATGGCAACATTTTAGAGAAAATGAAAACAAAATGAACACTTATACTTAACATCAAGAAGAGACAAATGAAATTTCTCTGACACATAATGAGGAAAGAGAGCTTAGAAACTTTGATACCCACGAGACAAATGAAAGGCAAGAGGGACAGAGGGAAATACGCGTAACTTACAAAATATGTCTGACTATATGGTTGTCAGAATAAGATTTCAGAGATAATAAAAATACAAAAGTTATTAGAAGCGAAGAAAGACAGGGAATTTTCGGCGACCATGATCGACAACGTTTTAAAGGTACACGGCACATAGAAAAAGAAGAAGATGAAGAAGATACAAGTAGAAAAAGCTAATTGATCACTGATAGATCTATATGTGCTCCTATGTACACTTACTGATTGCCACATCCTACTCTAATCTCTCATCGGTTGTGATGGCTTCCGTCTCGTTTCGGTGTCCATTTTGCCAAAATAAATGCAACAAACCAGACTGAATTCAAACCCCGCAATCCTTTACACCAACCGCGCATCTTCACAACAAAAAATGTGAAGCCATCATTATGGTTTGATGATCTCTTTTTTATATCTCCAATGTGGACGTTCCGTCGTTCAATAAATTTGTTATTGTCTCTTTTCAGGATTTGTTAGATTTGTCCATTATCCATGTTTAAACAAATATAAAAAAAAAGGAAAAATAATTTCTTATTAGATTTCAGAAGCATTAAACTAATATCGGTTTATTCTGCATAATAACTGCACACTGCAGTTTATTATAAAACATCTAATAACTTTCATGAAACGTGTTGAAGTTACCAAAACGGTTTGCTTTGACATCCAAATAAATCGATTAAAATTAGAGACAAAATTGTTCAAAGAAAATTCTAGTTATTAAGACTTATATGATTTGCATCATTTCAAACAGTTTTTGTGTTCATGTATATATATATATATATATATATATATTAGTTTTTTTAATGAAAATCATTTTTACAACCAATACCCAACATTACCTGATGACGAGATTCTCGAAATATAGAAATTCCCGAGTCACAATGCACATTTAATTCATAATTATATGATTATATTAAGCTCTACAATATTTATTGTATTGAGCACCGTTTATAAAAAATATCAGGGGACTCAAAACCGTAAAATCTTGGATCCTCTTTTCACCTATATATATATATATATATATATATGTGTGTGTGTGTGTGTGTGTGTGTGTGTGTGTGTGTGTGTTTCGGCAGCCAATTCTCTTTTAGGCATGTCAGATTAAATAAATTGCAAACGTTAATGTCCGTTTATTTCTAATAAAATCCGTTCGTACACACGGATAATCTTTCATGTATTATAATTGACAGATGTAAGAAATGCGCTGTATTTTTACAGTTGATTTTATTTTCTATTTCTCAATGTTCCCAAGAATATTCAGTCTTCTTCTGATATCATCTTCAGGCGTGTAAGTCGTAATAACAAAATATTACCGCAAAACTGTATTACTTAAAATGACTGTAATTTGTTTATGATTTAAATGTAACGGTTGGCAATTTTGCTTAGCGTCGATTAGAACGTGAAAATGATCTACTATGTATATTTTATGTTGTAATGTCATGGTCATGCACGTATGAAAGCATGAAAATACCAACTGATGCATTACGTAAAACGGACATTATATATCAATTTAAATGTCCCTTCAGAGAATATATCTCCGACAAAAACATATATATATATATATATATATATATATATATATATACGTTGAATTTACAACAACTACATTAACAAGACGTGTTACATTACACATGTCTGACTATTTGTTCATTTCTAGACATATACAACATTCCTGTCTACATTCACAATATAAAAAATAATAACCGACAACACAACTATCCTACGTCTAGAAAACAACAAATGAAAACTAAAAGATCCTCGAGGAAATAATCATTAAAAGCATTTAATCCGTCACTTAATAGAATCAGCTATGAATGCTATAGTAATGTTCTAAATTATTTATAAAAATAGCAGTTTTGTCATTGGTGTATTGTGATTTGATATATGTGTATGTGTGTGCCTGCGTGAGACTTTAGTCTGTATGTGTGTGCGGGTGATGCAATGGATAGAAACTCGGAAAGAGAAATCAGCGAGAATAGTTCGAATTCCAGTCGTGTTCGTTGGGAAAAATATGGATCCATCTCTTCTCCAATATTCCCTTACATTAAGGGAAATAGAAGGACAGGCTGAGGGCTCTTTAACATTGGTTGACAACTATTCTAAGAGAAGGACTCTGAATTAAAAATATGCCACTGAAGCTATCAGCAGTGATCTTGAGCATTTTTGTCCCTGTATTGATGTCTCTTAATCAGATGCCAATATTCATGTTTCTCTTTATATGTTTGCAAGTGCATTAGTTTCGAGCTGGCTCTCCGGAATGCAAAGCAAAGAAAACGAAGTTGAACGAAAAGAATTCCCCCGCCTAAAAGAAAAAACAAAATTTAAAAAACTAGTGACACTGCGAAATCTCTATTTCTTTAGATGCAATAAAAGTAAGTGGAGAATCGCGATTTCCAAGAGTGTAAGAACGTAAGAACACCGTTTAACCATGAAGATATTTCATTCAACAAATTTCAAAGTCTTTTTTCCCTTCTCTGTGTACGACTTGTCTCCGCTTCTTTCAGTGTTCTCCAGATTGTTCTGACTTATTTTAATTCTTTTTCTTTTTAGTTTGACTTTATTCGTAGACATTTTCTCATTTTTTTTTTAATTTCTTTCCATTTCCCGGGATACTTTTCATTCGTTCTATTGGACAAAACTTCCTACAAACACTTCAACGTCTTACTTTATATTCATGTCTCTTCATTGCGTTTATATTCTATCTTTAATTTTATTTTTTATTGACGATTTCATGTACTTGTAGCGTACTTTTGTCAGCTTTTTATAATTCTTTCTTTCTTCCTTTTAGTGTCATTTCTATATCAGTTTTGTCTTTCATTTATCTGCTTTATTCATTTATTTTCTTTCACATTCAGTTGTATATTTTTATTTTATTTATTCTTTTCTTCATTCGCTTTCCTATATTTTACTGTTTGTTTTTATTTTAGTATCTTTGACCATTCAAATTTTGTTTTCTTTTTTACATTCAATCTGTTGTTATATCGCTTGTTTTTTTTTCTTCTTTTTATTGTTAGGTACATTTTTCTTTTCTTCTTTCTTTGGTTATATCAATACTTTCTTTTTCGTCTTCTTATCATTAGTTACTTATCTTTCTTTTCTTCCTTCCTTGTTCCTTCCTTCCTTTTGTTGAACCAATGACTTTTTCAAGTCTTTTATCAAAATGAATTTTCTTTTCTTTCTGTTCTTTCTTTCTTTTTTTCAAATCAATGGGTTTTTTCAAGTCTTGTTATCATTATGAACTTTTCTTTCTTTATTTCTCTCTCTTTTTTTAAATCAATGTTTTTTCAAGTCTTTTTATTGCTATGAACTTTTCTTTATTTCTTTCTTTCTTTTTTAAATCAATCGTTTTTCTTTTTATCATTATGAACTTTTCTTTCTTTCTTTCTTTCTTTTTAAAATCAACGGTTTTTTCAATTCTTTTTATCATTATGAACCTTTCTTTCTTTCTTTATGTTGTTAAATAATTATTTCTTTCCTGTCTTTTTATCATTAACTATTTTTTTCTTTTTTTCTTCCTTTCTGTATCGTCTCATTTCATTGATAGTAGTTTCTCTTTACATTTTACTTGATTTCTTATTTCTTTCCTACGTTTCATCATTGATTATTTTTTTTTTTCATTTTTTTTCTTTCCTGTCATTACACTGTTTTTGTTTCTATTTTCTTTTCTTTCATCATTTTTAATTTATTTCTTTAGTTTTTCTCTAGTTAATATTTTCTAAGTGCCTTTCTTTTCATTGTTACTTGATACTTTATATACTTTCGTATTTTATCACTGTCATTTCTTTCTTTTTTCATTTGCTTTTTTCTTTGGTTGTTTCTGTATTTTCTCTTTTCTTTTTCTCATTACCCTTTCTGTCCTCATCTTAATTTGTCCATTTTAATTTTCTCTATTGTCTTTTTGACACCTATATCTTTCTCATTCAATTTTACATATTTTTTTCTTTGCTTTACCCCTCTCCCTCTAAAGTGTCCGATTTTTTCATTTGACTCTCTTTCCTTGACTTCCTTCTCTGTTTACAGCTTTATTTCACCCATCCCAGATTTTTTTTATAAAGTTTTTTTAATCATTTATTTTAATATATTGATTTTTTTATATTTTAATATAATTTTAATATTTTAATAATTTTTATATTTTATATTTATTTTTTGTCGTTCTTTTTCTTCCACGCAATTTTTATTCTGTTTTCACAGTTTCATTACTTATGTAACTGCTTCTTTGAAATTTGAATGTTCTGCAAGCGAATGATCTCTCTCTCTCTCTCTCTCTCTATATATATATATATATATATATATATATATATATATATATATATTTGTGTGTGTGTGTGTGTGTGTGTGTGTGTGTGTGTGTGTGTTTGTTTGGGGATTCAATTTCTTTGCTATTATACGTATTTTTATAATTGTTTCAGTTTCTCCATGCACAACCAAAAAGCAAAATAAGGCAATCCATCCATCATTTCATATCGAATATATGAAAATAGCGACATGAACATATTTTATTGCATTAGTAAGTCTCATGATGCATCTTTTTTGCGTATAATTTGTTCTTTTTTATTTTCTCTTTTATTTGTATCATATCCTGCATTCCATCTCTGTTCGCACCCTGAGTAATAAAAAAATAATCATATTCGGATTGTATATTGCTCTATACACACTGGCGGTAGCTTGCAATCTTATTCACATAAACTCCTGAAAAACACGAATTCGCGCATGCGCAAAGATAAAAATGCATTTGTGTCGGTTTAAAGGCGTATTCCAGATATGAAGTACAACAGAAAATTTCAATACAGAATATTTGGGAATCGTTTACTTGTTGTAGAGTTGCAGGCACTTTCAAATGAGGCCTGCAATCAGTTTTCGCTATATTAATGCCTTGTACATTTCTAATAGTGCCGAGAGAACATAGCTTGAAGGTTCAAATGAGGCATTTACTTTTCAGAGATGACAGCAAGTTCAGCTTTCATGAATGCACTTCTCAGTTAATGAGAAAATATATATAAAAATGTGCGCTAATTTCTGAGTTTCCCACGTTAAATTTACGCTCAGTTTCATACATTATAATGTCTTTCTTAACAAAACTTAGGTCATTACAATGAGTTATTGAAAAAATAAGAGCGATGACAATGAAAACAGAAACAGTACGAATGCAAGAAGGTTAGTTAGGCTGTGCATCGAGACACATCGTGCTCCAAGAATTTAAGAGATAAATTTAAAATCAAACGGCTCCACAATTTCAGCGTTCTTCCTGATGTGTAATTATAATCACCGTCTGTTATCTGGCTCCATCCCACCACACACACATATTATATTATATTTTAAACTCCAATTTCTTGTCCTTTCACCGTTAATATATAATATTTATTTTTATTTTCATTTTCTCCTATCATCTTTTCTTTCTATTTTAGATTTATTCCTCTCTTCTTTCTTCTTCTTCTTCCCTTTTCGTTTACGCTTTAAGATACACTCTCTCTCTCTCTCTCTCTCTCTCTCTCTCTCTCTCTCTCTCTCTCTCTCTCTCTCTCAACCCACTTTCTTTACGTTCTACGGGTCAGCAGTCTAACTGACATGCTGAATGTATCTTTAGATTTTAGTTGACATCCGCTCTTACGCGTACTCTTTGATTATGATATATCCCGAAAAGAAATACAGTATAAAAGATCAGTTGAAGAATGGAATTTATTGTACTAAGGTACAATTATCTATAATACACATACAGGCAAGCCACGGGTTGGAGCGGAATAGACTATCGAATAGTGAATGCTTTCACCTAAGACTTTTTTCTATTCGTACCGCTCGTTATCGTCTTTTATAAAGTAGAGCATTCTATTCTCGGGGATGGCAGGATGTTCCTCTATAACAGATTATATGTTGCGTCTATATATGCTTATCTATGAATATGTGTGTGTGTATTCACCGAACTGAGGTAATGATGTAATTTTTTAAAAATTTTCTCTTTTAAGGGAGCGACCTTTATTTTTATTGTTTTTTTTTTTTAGGTCTTTGTGAATTTCATTCGTATAAAATCTCTTGTACAATAAAGATGGAAGCTGATGATAATTTGCCTAAAATAGGACAAACTTAACTTCCGATTTACCATGCAATAACGTGTCTGCCTTAATTTTCTTATATATATATATATATATATATATATATATGTGTGTGTGTGTGTGTGTGTGTGTGTGTGTGTGTGTGTGTGCATATATTATTCATTTGTTAACGAAATATTACTTGACCTAGGTTTCTACCATGTGGTGTCGTCCGCGATTTGTAATAACTGATTTTACCGATTTTTTTTAACAACTCTCGCGTAACGGGGAATTTTTGAACGCGCAATTTTTAAAATTAGAAGAAATTATAACATTTTCATTCATGTTTGTATGAACCTAATAGGTATTTTATGTTATGGTTACACTTAGTCATAATTTCTGTTTTCTCATTCAATAATTCATTTTTATTTGGGAATAACATAATCGCTAACTTTTCTTCTTGGCACAGTCTACATATTTTGCCACATTTGTAAGGCTTGGCTGTTTTCAATATACTCCACGTTATATCTGGATCTTTTCCATATTTTTAGTTTTTTTAATTTGAATTTCCACACGTGTCTAACCAATTTTGTACAATTTTAAAGTTACCTATTTTAAATGTAGACCTGTGATTGAACCATCTGGTCTTAAAAGTATCTTTGGTTGATCCCAAATTATGTTTTGCTTTGACCATCTAAGTCACGCACATTTATATAAGTCGCGGATGTGCGTGGTGGTTTAGTGAATATCGACACCGAACAAATCGGGAAGCCGATTTCGAATTCTAATTGAATTTCTCGCATTCACTTGCGCGCAAATACCCTTGGGAAAGGTATTAATCCGTCTCTTCACTCCAGTTAGGGATGAAATAATAGAACAGATTGGGTTTTATAGTCTTGGTCGGCAACCACTCGACCGCAGAAAGCAATGGCAACCTACTGCGGGATAATATTCTGTTCAGTCAGTCATCTCTCGCCAAAGCGTGTATCACGTATGCCACTTGACTGACTGACATTTATATATATAAAGTTTTAGTGCAAATAATTTATCACTTTAAATCAACAGGTTTATGTTGACTAATGCAAACATAGCAGTGTCCTCACGAAAGTTCGAAGTAGGCATGAACTTACTCAGTTAAAGTGACAAATTATTGGCACTAAAACTATCAACTTTCATCCGAATATTTGCAATAAATATACTTACTTAACAATGTACCTTTTATCAGTAAAACTACTGAAAAAGCATCAATATTGGTGCCCAGAAGTATCACAACACTATATAAAATCAAAATGTATGAGCAAATAGGTAAAATCCCCAAACCTGATCCTATTAATATTAATATTATCAATATTAAAATTGATCAAGGTGAAGGGCTCCATGTAAATAGTATTATCTATTTACAGAGCTAAATATATAAAGTATGTCAAAAATTTCGAAATTTAATTTCGTTGAATGACCATTTCAGCGAAAAGCTTCTCGCTTCATCAGCAACGGTCGAAAACAAAAATTTATTAATTCAAAATGTTGCAAAATTTCTATACCGGAAGAAATCCAAAACCTCTTTATACTCGGGAAATTAAACAAAAAAGTAGGGATTAAGAATTTTTTCCTCACTGAAATGGCCATTCAACGAAATAAAATTCCGAAATTTTTTACTTTATATATATATATATACACACTCTGTCTTTTCTATCTATCTATTTATTCATATCTGTCTATATCAATCTACGTATATCAATCTATTCTTATCTATCAATTAAATGCCATACATGATACACGCTTCGGTGATCATGGCTCGAGAGAGGCATGACTGACTGGGCAGAGGATTTTCCTGCAGAAGGTTGCAGTTACTTTCTGTAGGAAACTGTTTGCCAACCAAGGCTATAAAACCCAATCGGTCTGCTTTTTAACCCATACCTGGAGGGAGAAACGAAGGATTAATATCTTTCTCAGGGTTATTTGCTCGTAAGTGAATGCAACTAATTCACCTGGAATTCTAACTCGGCCTTCCAATTTCTCGTTTCGAGCCAATATTCACTGACTAACATCTATTTACTTATATATCTATATATATAAAAGGCAATTTGTGAGTCTGTATGCAACTGTTCCCTATGCACACCTACATTTTTTAAGCTACGCCATTTAAACTTTTTAGGGACACATATCTAAAGGGAAGCCAGGTCGACACATACTTTTTGAGTTTAAGTTCAGCAATTTTCCCTTTCGTACTTTTTGGCCAATGGAACCGATTGTTTATATTTTCTCGGTGAAACATCTAAGATCTAAGATGGTTGCTGAATTACGTCACAGAAATCAAATCACATGTGTCAAACGCGACTAAATTTTTTTATTAAAAAAATAAGCCTTTATATTTAATTTTTTTTCTCTAAAATTAAATGTCTACATTTTAAATATTCTTCGAAAAGTTCTGAACTGAGAGCGTAATAGTCTTTAAATTTTTTTAAAATATTTTTAAATATTCTTCAAAATATTTTGAACTGAGAGCATAATAGTTTTTATATTTTTAATTTCAGTAAAACAAAATAAATAATTTTTATTTTTATGTTAAATTTAGTCAACAAAAACTGTAAATATTTTCCCCCGTAATTTTGAAAAAACAAACAAAAGCAATGTTGTTTCCAATGTCACACAAAACATCAAATCACAAAAGAAAATAGATTTTTTAATGTCATTTTTTAACATTTTTTAAACAACAATTTTTTATATATTTTTTTTTTATATAACCGATTCCTACTACTAAAATGTTCTGAGTTGCACGGGCAACGCCGGGCTATGATACTAGTCTATCTTAAAGCATCATTCAACCTAAATAAATATTTTTGAATGCCGCAACGCCACACATGAATTTTATCATTCAATTTTCTATCATACGTGTTGGTGAACTTGTATATCTGCGTAGGTGTAAACTTGAGTTAAGAAAAAACCTATCCTAATTTTTGATGAACTGGGCCAAGACCGACGTAAAACCGGATTTATGGAACACTTGGTGAAAAAGCTATAAACTGCTAACGTCATTGTGTGGGTTAACCAGTGCCATTCGATGATACTTTCGAGAAGAGTATAATTTTCTGTACCGAAACAAGTAACCACTTTCTAATGATTAAGTAGCTCACATTCCAAGCATTCACAAGTTCTTACCTCTTAATTCAAGGCTCTGTTTAGATTTCGTGATCTCTAATGAAATGACTCTTCCGTGTTGAAAATTCGTCCGTTAAAGATTCAGTATCTGGAAAGAGAAAAAAGAAACTTTCATTGCACTTATTAAAGAATTTTCCTCTAAAAAAAACCCTGAATCTCTGATCACTTCATTGCTACATCAATTAAAATGCTTCACTAATTATGCTCATGCGTATCCACTTAGCTAGCTATATATGAAACTACTGTATATATATATATATATATATATATATATATGTAAACATGTTACAGAAATTAACGAATTTTAACGAAACTTGGTTATAACCAACCGACAATTTGTAATGAATTATTTTGAACATTATTTTTACCGATACTCGTATTTAAGTAGATATTCTGTTTTTAATTAAATTGGATAGCACACATTTTCGTAATAAAATTTATCGTAAAATAGTTAGGCGGGTAGATATAAATATAAAATATTGTTTAATTAAAAACAGAATATCTACTTAAATACGAGTATCGGTAAAAATAATGTTCAAAATAATTCATTACATATATATACATATATATATATTACGAAGATTAACGAAACTTGGTTATAAACAACGGACAATTTAAAAGTATTTGTTTGAACATTATTTTTGATCGATACTCGTATTTAAGTAGATACTCTGTTTATAATCAAACAGTATTATATATTTATTTCTACCGGCCTGATTATTTACAATAAATTTTTGTCACGAAAATGGGTGTCATTCGATAGAATTCAAACCTGCGGCCCCTGTCAACATAGGGGAAGTCCCCAATTGATCTGGCGCGTCTTAAACTCTCGGCCATGAATGACCAACAGTCTAAACGAGGTCAAATCAAGCCTATATAACACAATTTTTGATTCATCGTAATAACCACATCTGCTCTGAAATGTATCGTAATGTCAACAAGTGTAAACATGCTACAGAAATTAACGAAGATTAATGAAACTGGTTATAAACAACTGACGATTTGAAATTATTTGTTTGAACATTATTTTTGATCGATACTCGTATTTAAGTAGATATTCTGTTTCTAATCAAACAGTATTATATATTTATTTTGGGAGGTTCTGAGATGTATGGAACCACCTCTTAACTGCTGTTTTTTCCAGGTCAACCCTGACCCGAAGTGGTAGCACCTGTTAGGTTCCCAGCTATGAGCAAATATTTAACCCCCAAACTGGGGTCAAAACACTATAAAAGTATAAAAATAGGATTTTATAGAAATATATACAAAAAAACATTTTATAGAAAAATATACATTTTGAAGAAGAAATTATTATAACACATTTCTGAAGAAAAAAATATTTTCAACAAAATATTTTTGAATGCAAAACTAGAAGAAATTTTCAGTTTTCTAAAAAAAAACAGAATAAAAACCAAAAATTTATTAAAATCTGACTAAATCAACCTTCTCATTATAACCGAAAATTTTAAAAAATATCTTAAAACCCCACTTTTAGGCATTAAATAACCCACAGAGATTGATATGTCGTTAAACAAAACTAAAATGTAATTCTAACGTAAACATTCCAGCCCCTTTACTCAGACGTAGTTAAAAATCTAGTTTTTACAAAACCTAAAAGCCACTTGCTGTTAAAATTTATTGTCCGCCCATTTAAATAATCTATGATCTCACTATGTATCTTATCCAGACAAAATTAAAAATACGTCTAGAAACCCGGCCATCCTGCTTCCTTTCGCTGCGTAGATCTTAAAACCTCATAGTTATCAAATTCTCATTTTTAGTTGAACAATATTCTTCAACTAGCAGAAGCCGTGAAAGTATTTATAGAAGAGTCACAGGGAAGCCACGTCACGCCGGTGAGACAGCAACTACCGCCGAGCTGCCAAGTCGTTATCGATCACATTACAGATTCTCCGTTGGATTTTGTCAAGAACCCCGGGGTGAATAGCAGGAACATCCGACCAGATGTAACAGCAGTATTCAATACACGGGCGGATGGTAGATTTATATATGTGCAGGATGGACTCAAACGGGAAAAACTTCCTGGCCCTGCACAGTGAACCGAACTTATTAGCAGCGGATTTAGCAATGGATTCGATATAGTCATTCAACTTGAGGTCCGCTGAGAGTTTGAGGACAAGGAGGCGTAGTGTTTTACTCTCAGGGAGGCTAGCCCGTTCGATGCTAATGGGTGGGGTTAGGAGCGATTGTCTATGATGGTTAATAAATAGCATTTTTTTTTTTTTGGAAGCATTAAAATTGACGAGCCCTTTCTTACCTCAGTCCACCACGGATTGGAGGTCCTTCTCAAGGTCGGCAGCGAGTTTCGCTTTGTCAACCTCAACAGAATTTGGATAGACGCAAGAGTAAACGGTGGTGTCGTCAGCGTGCATGCCTACTTGGAAACGATTATCGATAAAAGACTAATGAACTATATTATATACAATTTAAAATGGCGAAAAGTTCGAAATAATTTTGTGAAAAGCTAAATTTCGAAAAGTAGAATAGAATAAAATAAAATAGCTTTACGATATATTTCATGCTTATAAGTATTTAAAAGGAAAATAAGTACAAATTTAAGACTAAATGCTTTACTTTATATATCGCGCTTAAATCGCTAAAAACGCGTGTAAAATTGAGTATAGCATATAAATATACACAACTTTAAAAATAGAACGTTTAGCTGTTTAAAAAGAAAACAGTTACAAATTGAAGTAAAAACCTCTTACGATATATATCATACTTAAAACCGTTAAAAATAATAAAAAAATAAATAATAATAACGCAGGTAGAGTTAGTTTATAACATACAAATTTATACAACTTTACAAATAACACGTTTTAGAAACTGAAATGTGATATTCATTGACTGTTCCTATTAAATTCAGCTCGGGTATTTAGACAATTAAAATAAGATATCGTTTCCATAATAAAATTTATATTATTTACACTCCTTCTCCTTTCAGATTATTTTTAACTTTTTGTTGCATTGGAGTCCAAGGACTATTTCGTTTAATCCATGGCCATTTTGCTGTCGTTTTTGCTGTATAAATTATGTTTCGGATTGCCTTCCTTTTATTAGATCCTACTAAGCCAGTATCAGTTAGGGCTTTGCGTAGATACTGCAACAAAACCTCTTGCACTCATTTCAATTGGCAGACAGCTTGCATTACATCCATTTTTTACTACTCGTAAGTAATTCATCATATTTTAATCTCTTCCATTCATGGGCTTCTTCTGCGTGCTCTTCCCAAGATACTGTCAATTCCCAAGTCATTATTTTCTTTATTTTGTTTCAGAAGAATACTATTTCTGGGCCTAATGATCTTTGAACGATATGGTCAGGGAAATTTAGTGTCGTTCCTAAATTGACCCTTAATTCTCAGTCTGTTGCCATTGAGAAAGTATTTACTGCGTACTTTTCGTTTTTGTTTTTTTTTTTTTCCAGCTTTATGAAACTTTATAGATCATTTATCGGGGTTTAACGTATTCGTACCGATGGCTATGCTAAGTACCTCTGCTAAATCCTTTAAAATTTGATCGTATCTCCAGCTATACCGACTTTCCTTTAGTGCTGTTTGACAGATGCTTAGGATTTGTTTTAAAGTTCCTTGACGCGTGCAAAATAGGCATATGGGCGATTCCGTTTCATACCATAAGTGGAGGTTAACGGGACTTGGAAGCGTGTCATATATTGTCTGAATTAAGAAGATTATACTGATGTCATTACGCTATATATCAGACCAGTTTATCTTTCTGTAAGACATTAATCCCTATTTTGTTTACGCTCCTTTTTTGGCTTAGTCCCTCCATTTATGCCAACTTCTTTTTTTCTTTACCCTTGCGTATCTTCTCTTGTATAAGATTTATTTTTATTTTTCTTTAGCCCTGTTTACTCGAACAGTAGGTAAATACCCTATTCACGCGCGTTCTGTATCTACGGCTCCTAACAAAGCCTTTTCACGAAGCCGTTCTTATTGTCTGCTCTGCATTTCGTTCCCGAATATACCTCGATGCCTGCACCAGCCATCTTTGGATACTTGGAGAACATGTACTACATTGCTATTATAACTTTGGTGAATTTAAATTCCTCCAAGGCTTGAAAAAGAAAGATGCAGAGCGTTAGAATTGCTATAGGGCAACGCTTGTCAGATATTTCGATAGACCTAACCATCTCCTCAATCTTACGTTAATTTTCTTTGCTAATTATTGAAAACTGAAAGTTTGGTGAAAATTTGTGGAATTCATAAAGAGACAATGAGCATAGTATTTTGGGAAGGATCGCATGCTCATAGTCTATGCTTGAAAACGGCCAGGCAAGCCGAACTTATCAACTCTCTTTAACCATATTTCGAGTTTATTTTTAGTTTTCTTGATTGCTGTTGCGTTTTTAAGTGAATGATCAATGCATTTTCCAAAGCACTTTATGGGCTTTTCCTTAATAGTTGGTATATTTTTCTCGGGGAGTTTGAACCGCTATTTGTCCGATATTTTACCTTTCTTTAAAAGAGGGCCAATATTATGGGTTTTTCAATTCCCTTCGACAGTCATCTTGCACCAATAGCAGTCGTAGTTATTATCGTCATGTCATCTGATCGAAACTTTCTTAGTCCAGATTTCGTGACCGGCCCTGCGCATTCTATCTCTCTCTCTCACTCTCTTTCTCTCTATCTATCTATCTATATATATATATATATATATATATATATATATATATATATTCTGTTTGAAGTTATTATGCATATACCACAATAAGTTGAATTTGCTTCGAACAATTTTTTGTAAAATTTCAAATGATAACGTTAAGCGTCAAAACAAGACATGAGTAAAACCTCTTTGATAGATGCAAAATGTTTTATCAAAATTTAACTCAGGATAGATAGATAGATAGATAGATAGATAGATAGATACATACATACATACGTACATATGATATTTCATATCTATTTCATATAGATATTTCATATCTATTTTATGGTAGGTGTTTCCTTTTTGTGTCCATCCTCTCCAAAATCTCGTCGTTGCTAACGTGTTCAATCCATGGTATCCTCAGCATCCTTCTGAAGAACCACATTTTGGTTGCTTCAAGTCGTTCCTTAATCTTTGATGTGATTGTCCATCATTCGCTGCCATATTGAAGGGCAGATATCCCATAACAAATCCAGTACTCTCTTCTTTCTTTCCAGCGAAATTAATACTGTCTCTTAATACTCTACTCAATTCTGGAATGCATTCTTCGCTATGCCAATACGCCTTCGGATTTCCGTATCGCACTTTCTATCTTCTATTAAAACACTTCCTAGTTATTTAATTTTACGCAATTGTTTGGTTTTAGTATCCTCAATTTATAATTGACATTTTGGGTTCCTCATTTTATTGAGGTGTAACAAATATCTGTGCGTTGTGGTTCAGTGGTTATCGACTCGGAACGAGAAATTGGGTAGCCGAGTTCGAATTCCAGTTGAATCCCTTGCATTCACTTATGCACAAATACCCTTGCGAAAGGTATTAATCCGTCTCTTTTCTCTAGTTATGGGTTAAATATTAGGATAGTTTGGGTTCTGTGGCCTTGACTGGTAACCAGTCTACCGCAGAAAGCAATGGCAACCTACTGCGTGATAACCTTCTGCTCAGTTAGTTATGTCTCTTTCGAGACATGAACGCCCAAAGCGTGTATCACGTATGGCACTTAACTGACTGATAAATAAATATCTATATTTTGAATCCAAACCACTAACAAACAATGGAACCACTAATCTTAGATTTTTCTTCTTCTATATGCCCTGTCTCTTCAGGACGTAGGCGATCAGGGCCTTCCACTTTTCCCTATCCCTGGTGGCTCTGAGCACGCCTTCTCCTGTTACACCGTGCAATCCTCGTTCTGTCATCCACTTGGTCAAGTCCTTCAAATATGTTATCCGTTACTTTCCCCTGTCTCTTTTTCCCTCTATCTGGCCTGTTAGTATCAGGTTCTCCAAGCCCTCCTTCCTCATTTCATGTCCCAGGAACTTCAGCTGTCTCTTTCCTTTTTGTTTCCATTATTTCAAAGACCTAATCATTGCTCACATGTTCGATCCATGATATTCGTAGTATCCTTCTGTAGAACCACATTTCAATTCTACAAAAAACTTATAGTTCCAGACAAAAGATCGCACATATTAACACATTTCAAAAGATTGTAAGCTTCATTAAACGGCTGAGATGGAAACATTTTTTGTGAGACACAAAAACGAATATAATGAAAAGTCGCTAAAGTTACTAATGATCTGCAACAAAAAATGTATAAAAATGATTTAATCATCATGAAAACACTTAAAAATAATAATCAAGCTAGCCAAGATTAGGTTTATCTTTTTTTTTTTCTTATTTCTCTTATTGTTCGCCATTCATTTCCTCAAATATGTTATGCGTTATTTTCCTCTGTCCTCTCATCTTCAATCTGTCCTGTGAGTATAAAATTTTCAAAGTTCTCTTTCCTTATTGTGTTCCTAAACATTTCAATTCTCTCTTCCTGGTATATAAGTATCAGTGTCCTCTTTGTCTACATTTTTCCAAAACATCGACGTTTATCAATTATTCGGTCCATGGTATTCTTTCTGTAGAACCACATCAGTATTGCTTCAAATCTCCTCTTCATATGTCATGAGACTGTCCATCATTCACTGCCATATAAAATGACTAATATTGCGTAACAGTTAAGTACACTTTTTTGTTATTTCTAATGAAAATTTTATGTCTCACTAGCAGTATAGCACGGCGTTGCTCGGGTGTAATGAAAGATTTAAAATTAATCTATGGTCTTGGCGCTCAGACTCAGCCTAAAGAATATTTGTGTGACGTTTGGTGAGAATCGGATAAAAAATGTGAATTTGTATAAAGGACATACAGACAGATAAACACACGCACACAAAAACATCATGCTTTTATATATATTATCGATTTTCTGCACTATTGTAAGAACTGCAACCTTGAAACTTCTGAATATCGTTCCGTATGTCTTTGTCTATGAGTGTATCAAATTTGATTAAAATTGGACCACTCCTTCTATAACCCGATTTTTTCGATTATCGATTTTCAATATTTATCGGGAGTACTTCGACACAAAACCTAGCTGAGAACACTCGCAGACGCTTATAGTACAACTGGGTAAATTTTCAAGAAAATCGGTTCAGTCGTTTCGGTGTCTATAGGTAACGGATACACACACACTCACACACACACAAAGTTCCATTTATAAATAAGTTTAGATTACTTTGCTTATGTTTTGGAAACCATCTTTAGCTATTCCAATACAACTTCAGATTTCAGTATCGTGATTTTTTTTCTGATAAATACTCCCCATATGGACGCTTGGTTGAGTGGTTAAAACGTTCGCATTTTGTCCTTGAAAGCCAGTCTCGTATAACACCCTGGTCAATTTGTCAGGAAGGGAAA
Source organism: Ascarosepion bandense (assembly GCA_037127315.1). Taxonomy (NCBI): domain Eukaryota; kingdom Metazoa; phylum Mollusca; class Cephalopoda; order Sepiida; family Sepiidae; genus Ascarosepion; species Ascarosepion bandense. The sequence continues at coordinate 5,216,224 of JBBBDQ010000851.1, forward strand.
TTCTTGATGTTATCGCGTGGCACCTTTGGAAAGTGCCTGAAAAATCATACCAAAGATTGAACAAAGCGTTGTGAGCGAAACTGGGTAGACGGCTCTCTTTGAGAATCAATTGATGATTGCGCTAGCTCAAAGTCATAAGTCATTGTGACCGAGAGTTTTTAGTGCCCTGACTTTATTCAAATTGTTGTTCACGCAGTATAACGCACTCTCACTCAGAAATTGTAACTATGTTCTGCTCAACGTAGTTGCAGTCTAAACCACGTCAGATCTCTGTGGGTGTTGAACATCCATAAGTGTGCCTGAGCAAGCGTTTGTAGAGTTGGGTAGCTAGCCGCCCTTGTAGACAGGCATTCTAGGATACAAGTGACCAACAATACATACAAAACACCTCGCAGATACTTAAATTTTTCTACTTGTTTGAATTTGTTATCTCAATTTGTATTTTGACTATGAGGGCTGTTTCTTTTGTTAACACTCATGCGTCTTGTCTTTTGGCAACTGATGTTTAATCGTTTCTTTCCACCAGAATGTTTAAAATGCTGTACACCATTTTATGTTTAAGAGAACGATTTTTTTTTTTTTTTTTTTATAAGCGTTTCACCCCGAGCAAGGCATGTCACTGCCACTACTGTGCAGGGGGCTACGTAGAGTGGAGAAAGGCTGATTAAATATAGGAAATAACAGAGGGTGGGTGATAGGCAGGTGAGGATACCGAGAATGAGGGTTGGGTAGATGAGAGTGTTGTGAGAATAGTTGGGAGTTAGTGTGATAGGAGGTGTCTATTGACCCTACATTTAAACACCTGGAGATTGTAACTGTCGGGAAAGCAGACTTGTGGAAGGGAGTTCCACAGGCGGGAAGCGCGAGAAAAGAAGCTGTTGGAGTAGAATTTACGGTTACATCTTATTTGTTTAACTGTAAAAGGGTGGGACCTAGTTGCTAATCTAGTATCTCGTGTAAATTCGTGCTTAGGCGGCACCAGTGATCTAAGCTCATCGGAGCAGAAGCCATGAAAGTACTTGTAGAAGAGGCACAGGGAAGCTACATCACGCCGGTGTGAGAGCGGCTGCAGCCGGTCTGCCAAGTCAGTATCAACCACGTTACAGATCCTCCTTTGTATTTTGTCAAGAAGCCCAAGGAGATGTCATTGGTAACTGTTTTTCAAGAGCTCGATTGTTATCATTAAGCCTCTTCGATATAAATCCTTCGTTCCAATCACTGATCTGCACTCTCGACAAGCGCAACCATCTAATCCGACGACTGCGTGCAGTTTTTCCGCAATGGATAATCGCTTCTTCTTCCCTGTCATAAGCGATTCGGACTTCTTATCGGAACCATGGTGGGTGGCCAGATTCGCTTATTTTCTTTGGTTACCTACACAAATCTTCTCAGTTTTTCACACCATCCATTACTAAACAAGTGACGGACATCCGCAATGTTTCCGGTATCCTCCTGGGGCTATCATATGTAAAAACCATTCGCTGAAGGCTGATACAATAACGACTTTCAACTAAATAGTAAGATTTCCTTTAGCTAGCTTTACTAATCATATTTAGTTTGCCCGAATAATAATCTCCGAAACTTTGAAGAAATGAGGTTTCCAAAAAGCTATAAATATCACAGGATTTTCCTCTAAAAAATAAAATAACAAACCTTACGGTTTACTCTCGTCTCGATCAAAAAGATCTGCCGAGGCTGACAAAGCAAACCTCGCTGCCGAGCTTGAAATGGACCTCCAATCCGTGGTGAACTGGGGTAAGAAATGGCTCGTAAATTTTAATGCTTCCAAAACGAAGCTACTATCTATTAACCATCACAAACAATCGTTCCTCTCGCCCATTAACATGGATCAGGCTTCTCTCCCTGAAAGTAAAACACTGAACCTCCTCGGATTAACTCTCACATCAGACCTCAAGTAGAATAACTACATAGAATCCATAGCTAAATCCGCTGCTAAGAAAGTCAGTTTTCTGTGTAGGGCCAGGGAGTTTTTCCCGTCCGAAACAATTCTGCACATATACAGTGTGGCTTCCCTGTGTCTCTTCTATAAATACTTTCACGGTTTCTGCTCCGATGAACTTAGCTCACTGGTACCCACTATATATGAATTTCCTCGAGCTACAAGATTAGCAATTAGGTCCCACCCTTTTACTGTGAAACCGATAAATTTTAAACGCAAATTCTACTCCATCATCTTCTTTTCTCGCACTTCCCGCCTGTGGAATTCCCTTCCGCATACTTGCTTTCCAGACAACTATAATCTCCTAATCTCCAAGAATTTACATGTAAAGTCAATAGTCATTTCCTGTCTCATTAATTTACATCCTCTCTCTCTCTCTCTCTCTGTCTCATGCTTTTTTCTACGTCCACCCCACTCTCATCAGTATTTTCTTCCTTCTCTTACTCACTTCCTGACACCCCCTATAACCTGTCACTCTTTCCCATAACTTTCCTCCTATGTAACCCCCTGCACAACAGTGGCAGTAAAATACATTGATTGGGGTCACACGATTATATAAAAAAAAATTAACACACACTGTGATACGATGAAAAATAAGTGGCTGATGAAAGTCACGTGTCTTAGAAGAGATGATTGTGGCAAATGATATAAGCACGTATTTGTCGGTGACCATAAAAACAGAGTGAATACAACTGGCTAAGACACAGAAACCGGTTGCAAGGCTGGTGATAACCCGTTAGAATATCCTGGATTTAATTATTGATGAAAGATCCAGTTTTTATCAGGGAAGCCAGTAGTTAGAAAAGAGAATATTCATTTTGGACTTTCAAAAGCTTAACCGGCATTAATAAATGCCTCATCATTCAGATTCGAAGAGTCAAAATAGTTCGTGGCTTATAATCACCTGAAGTTAAAAATAAAAATTTATATTTTATATACACTTTTTCCGCTAACTCCACGTGTAGCGCTTTTTGGAAAGAAGAGAAGGATAAAGACGAAATGCGAAAAATCACGGTTCCATGTCAATTTCAAAGAAAATATGATAAAATTCAGAATATTTACAAAAAAAGAAAATCAAAATAGTTTCTTATCTTGATTTTCTCGAGTTAATACTTAAAAGAAAAATATAACTGACTCAACACTCAGTAAATACACAAAAATAGAACGAGACTTACTACAAGGTGTCGTCTCACCGGACTTAATGAACCTTTACAGTGAAGTAATCCTAACAGAATAAGAAATCCTAACAGGATTCATTATTGATGCCCACAATCTTATGATGACACAGTGTTCGTAACAGACACAGCAGGGAAATCACAAGAATTCTTAGAGAAAGTAGAGAAGGAAAGTGCGAAGAAAGGACTAAAATCAATTGTATGAATTGTATTGTCAGTAACAGAAACAAACTAAACAAGCCAATTACAAATTAGAGAAATATCAATCAACCTAAAAAAATTGAAATATCTAGAAAATGTTTTAACATTGGACGGAAAATGCGACACCGATATCCGAAAGTACATTTGTGGATAGCGATAGGAACATTACAAATGCTAAGCAGAATATTAAAAACAGGAAAATACTGCATTGTTACATAATATCGGTCGTTCTATATAATAGTGCATTCTGGACAAACGTATCACAGACTAAAAAAAAGACTTTGAGCAACAGAAGGATACTGAGAATCTTACGAACTGAACATGGTAGCAACAACGAAGATTTAAAGAAACTTGAAACAAAAGAAGCATTTACACTTTTCATCAGACAGATGAAAACTTCTCAAGCACGTAATAAAAAAAAGAGGACCTAGAAAATTCGAGACTCACAAGACATAGTGAAAGGAGGAGGAAAGCAGCACATAACCTAACTAATGAGCCTAATTATCTTTTTTTGTTATCATTTCACCTCGAGCAAGGCAGTAACTCCACTGATGTGCAGGGGGCTACATAAGAGCAAAAAGATTAGAGTGAAGATAAGGACGAACCAGTTAGAAAGGAGCAAGAGAAGGATGGGAATACAGGTGTGATGACAGTTGCAAAGGTGGAGAGAAAGGAAAGGATATACAGGTCGGTGTGGAAAGAACTAGGGTCAAGTAGTTAAGAGATGAGTATTGACCTTGCATTTAAATTCCTGGAGGTTGTAGCCGTCAGGAAAGCAAGAATAAAGAAACGAGTTCCACAGGCGGGAAGTGCGAGAAAAGAAGCTCCGGCAGTAGAATTGTCGTCTGCATTTGGTTGATCTCACTGTGAATGGGTGAGACCCAGATGCCAGTCAGGTTGCACAAGTAAACAGCTGTTGCGGAGGCACCAGTGACTTAAGTTCGTTAGAGCAGAAGCCATGGAAGTATTTATAAAACAGACAAAGGGAAGCCACATCTCGTTGGTGGGAAAGTGGTTCTCCTTATCACAGATTTGGTTGTCGGCGATTAAACCGGTGCCCCAACTGGGTGCAAGCTTGGTGAGGGTGGTGGTGTAGGCAGAACTAATAAGACCTGCCAAAGAGCGAAATAGCTCCTATGAGCCAACGGCCATCTACACAAGCAATCAGCTCTGGTTTAAATAGTATTTTCTAACCAGCATTGCCAAGCGTGCTGAGTACAACACATTCCCGGAAATGACGACAAGAAAACAGTGAAAGTCATCCTGGGAGGGGTTTATCAAAAGGAGAGTAAAAAAAAAAAACTGATGCAGAATCCAGAACACTGTTCTTCTGAACAGAGATTAAGAGACATAACAAAAATATAATTTCCACTAAAATCTACGAAGGACTGGACGTTGTGGATAACTATGAGCACCTATGGCCTAAAGAGAAACGGTGCAGGAAATATAATAAGCGAGAACTATTTAAATCGACTTTAAATCATAGATAAAAAGAATGGAAAACAATTTTCTGGAAATACTGTTTGTAGATTAGCATTTATTCGAGTTTGCTTTATCCCAGCATTTGTCAGAATCGAAAGATATCGAAAACCCTTATCATTTTCAAAGCAACTGGCTGTTTATAAAACAAATAGTGTCAAATCGAGCTCTGATTATTTAACGAGATACCTTTTTTTTTTTAATCATATCACCACGAGCAAGGCGGTAACGCTACTGATGTGCAAAGGGCTACGTAAGAGTGAAAAACTGGAAAAGAGAAAACCGGAAACCACATCCTAAGCAGGGAACAAGGGATGAGCCTCTTCACCTGTTTAATAGACGTGGGTGGAGTGCGAACCGGGTGATAGTTTAGTCTAACTACCCTAATTGAAAAAAATAAATAAATAAATAAAAGAAAAGACTGAAAAGATTGGAAAAGAGAAAGCCGGAAACCACATCCTAAGCAGGGAACAAGGGATGAGCCACTTCACCTGTTCAATAGACGTGGGTGGAGTGTGAACCTGGCGATAGTTTAGTCTATTTACTCCAATTGAAAAAAAGTAAATAAATAAAAGAAAAGAGAGAAAAGATTGGAAAAGAGAAAGCCGGAAACCACATCCTAAGCAGGGAACAAGGGATGAGCCACTTCACCTGTTCAATAGACGTGGGTGGAGTGTGAACCGGGCGATAGTTTAGTCTATCTACTCCAATGTTTAGTCTATCTACTCCAACTGTACCTTGTTTTTATTTACAAATACCAAGTGTGAAACTCTGCTTACACCAATGATAACTGATGTTTTTTTTCTCAATTCGAATAGTACACAATGACGCAGATGTAGTTTCAAACATATAACACTTTAGGAAGTCAAACATCGATTTAAGGCTATATATATATATATGAGAGTTTTGTAATTTGCTTGAAGCACTGTGTATATAAGGTGTACGGATAGGTATTTGAAGGCTATCACAATGCGTTTAGTATAACAAAGGAAGGTAAAGAAGGTATTGGGTATTACCTATTTATTATTCGTTAATATTTCGAGATCAGTATCTCATCTTCAGAATGATAGCAGAGCTTTGTTTCAAATTGTCCACTTCTGCACCGTGCTTTCAAAGGAACGGTCCTCTTTTGCTGCTACTGCAGTCTTTAATCGTAGTGTGTGTGTGTGTGTGTGTGTGTGTGTGTGTGTGTGTGTGTGCGCACCTGTAAGAGTACCAAGTGTTTAAAGGCACTGTCCAGCAGCGGACAACTTGAAACCGGCTCTCCTATCATTCTGAAGATGAGATTCTGATCTCGAAATATTAACGAATAATAAATAGGTAAAACCCAACACCTTCTTTGCCTCCCTTTATGATACTTAACGCATTGTGATAACCTTCTAATGACTCCCCATATATATATATATATATATATATATATATATATATAAATTTTTAGATATTCTACAATTTCATGGGTAATACGTATTTCGCAAGAAAATGCTGCTCGTCAGAGCCAAAAGATACAGCAATTAATAACATGAAAAATTGAATATTATTAACTGCTGTGTCTTTTGGTTCTGACGAGCAGCTTTTTGCTGCGAAATACGTATTACCCATGAAATTGTAGAATATCTAAAAGATTTTCTAGATTATATTACTCTGTTAAATTAAATAAATTTAATTTAACATTGAGTTCTTTTGAGTTCGTCTCTATTGGAATTTACCGGACTTATATACCAAGTATTCTACGTTATATATATATGTAATCTAAACTTATTTATAAATGGAACTTTGTCTGTGTGTGCGTGTGTCTGTGTGTGTGTGTGTCCGTTACCTATAGACTCCGAAACGGCTGAACCGATATTCTTGAACATTTACACAGTTGTACTATAAGCGTCTGCGAGTGTTCTTAGCTAGGTTTTGTGTCGAAGTACACCCGATAAATATTGAAATCGATAATTGAAAAAATCGGGTTATAAAAGGAGTGGTCCGATTTTAATCAAATTTGATACACTCATAGACAAAGACATAAAAAACAATATTCAGAGGTTTCAAGGTTGTAGTTCTTACAATAGTGCAGACAATCGATAAATATATATATATATATTGAACAGGTGAATAGGCTCATCCCTTGTTCCCTGTTTAGGATGTGCTTTCCGGCTTTCTCTTTCCCAATCTTTTCACTCTTACGTAGCCCCCTGCACATCAGTGGCGTTACCGCCTTGCTCGGGGTGATATGATTAAAAAAAAAAGAAAGAAATATGTGTGTGTGTGTGTGTGTGTGTGTGTGTGTGTGTGTGTGTGTGTGTGTGTGTGTGTGATTATGAACTGAACCCCCTTTTAAAATGATAAAAGAAATCAATATTTTTCTATTTTGACAACCGCAGAGAGTAAATAAATACTAATTTCCAAGTATCATTCGTCACACCTCTGCAAATTTTCTTTGCATGTTTTTTTTTTTTTTTTTTTTTTTTAAAACAAACGCCAAACGAACCAGTCAATTTGAATAGTGCTTCTGAACCGAATAGTAGACAAACAAATTACATGAATTGAAAATTAATCTCTGGTCCTAAATTAAATATTTTACCTTCATCCCAAAGGAAGTCTCATAAATTTTGAAAAATAATACGTTCAGTGTTTATAATGTGATATCGTCAACCATTAATTTTGGCTAGTATTTCTTTCATCTTAGTTTCTGATGTTTTTCATTAAAACCTATCAGGATGACATTCAACGTTCGTTAGTAAATTGTTGAGATCGGTAATATAATAGGAGAATGATCGCGTAGGTGTGTTGAAAATTAACTAAAAATAATAACAAAAAATTACGAATTAAATTTAAACTAACAATGGTTTCTTTATTGTTCAACTAATAAGTCATCTCCTCGGACTTACCCTGTCCTCAGACCTCAAATGGAACCACTATATTGAATCCATAGCAAAATCTACTGCTAAGAAGATTGGGTCACTATGTCGATCCAGGATGTTTTTTTCACCTGAATCCGTCCTGCATATATACAAGTCAACCATCCGTCCGTGCATGGAGTACTGCTGCCATTTATGGTCAGGCGCCCCTGCCGTTCTCCTCAGTGTTCTTGACAAGCTCCAAAGGAGAGTCTGTAATGTGATAGGTACTGATCTGGCGACTCGACTGCAGCCACTTTCCCATCGTCGAAATGTGGCCTCCCTCTGTCTCTTCTATAAATACTTTCATGGCTTCTGCTCGGATGAGCTTAAGTCACTGATGCCTCCTCAACAGGTGTTTACCCGTGCAACCAGACTGGCAACTGAGTCCCACCCATTCACAGTCAGGTTAGCCAAATGCAGACGACAATTCTACTCCTGCAGCTTCCTCTCTCGCACTTCCCGCCTGTGGAACTCACTCCCGTATTCTTGCTTTCCAGAAATTTAAATGCAAAGTTAATACTCATCTACTAACCACTGGCCTCTAGCTCTCTCCCCTCCCCTGTATAACCTTCCCTTTCTCTCCACCTATGTATCTGTCATCGCACCTGCTTTCTCAGCTTTCTATTGTTCCTTTCTAACTAGCTTGTACTCCTCACTATTTTCTAGTTAATCTTTTTACATTTATGTAACCCCCTGCACATCAGTGGCGTTTCTGCCTTACTCGGGGTGAAATGATTAAAAAAAAAAATGAGAAGTGGTTCTTTATTATTATTTTTTTTTTCTTGTTCTGCATTTCTTATACTTCTGTTCTGTAGTGTAGAAATGGAAAATCTCATTAGATAATTGATGATTTCTACAGGTATACGCTGGTGGGCATAGGTTTTTTTCTTCTGTTGTTATACACTCCCGATCAAAAATTTAAGACCACTTAAAAATCTTTAAAAATATATTTTTTTTACAGATAGATTTTAAACTCCACCTACTTAAGGTTACCAATACTACAATCTAAAAGGTTATGGAAACAAAAAGCTACATTCCAAACATTTTATTTAGAAATTTACATTTTTATAAAATGAGGCGATTTACACATGATCAAAATTATAAGACCAGGGGTATAAATTGTTAGATCTATGGTAATTCCAATGTTTTTAGTTCAGTTAGAGATTTTTTTCCATAACCTTTTAGATTGTAGTATTGGTAACCTTAAGTGGGAGGAGTTTAAAATCTATCCATAAAAAAAACTTTCTTTTTAAAGATTTTTAAGTGGTCTTAAATTTTTGATCAGGGGTGTATAAACAGTTGAGTGGCCATAGGTTAAGTATTTGTATCTCGTTAGTAGGAGAATGAAATTATTTAGAGTTACTACTGCTATGGTCGTGGTCATTTTACATCTTCAACTTCATTCATTCATTTTTTTTTATTTATCGATTTTTTGTTTTAGTTCTTTATTCTTTTTAACTTTATTCTTCATTTCTATTGATTCACTGCTATAAACGCTGTTGCAGTGATGAACTCACTACTTAATTCGATAGTGTCATGTGACGACATACAACAAAGACCAAAAATGACAAGACGCAAATTTAGCAACGAACGATACATCAGCCACTTAAGTAATACACGCTTCGGTGATCATGTCTCGAAAGAGTCATGATTGACTGGGCCGAACATTTTCCCGCAGTAGGTTGCCATTACTTACTGCGGTAGGGTGATTATCTACCAGAGCTATAGAGCTGTCTTGCTATTTAACCCATAACTGGAGAGAGAAACGACGGATTGATACCTTTCCCAAGGGTATATGCGTGTACGTGAATGTAACTAATTAAACTCTAATTCGAACTCGGCTTTCCGATTTCTGGTTCTGACTGCATCACTGCACCACAACACACATCCTAAATGCACAGTCTGTTCTACAGTTTAATCCTCGTCGCAAACAGGTTTGATGTTTCGGGAGACAGATCAGCAAAATGACCGAATTTGAAATCAAGGCTCATAATGACACGAATATTTTGTTTATTCATATTTGATGCAGTACGGTAAAATATCTAAACTTATTCATAAATGGAAATTTGTAAGTGTGTGTGTGTGTGTGTGTGTGTGTGTGTGTGTGTGTGTGTGTGTGTGTGTGTGTGTGTGTCCGTTACCTACAGTCTCCAAAACAGCTAAACCGATTTTCTTGAAAATTTACACAGTTCTACTATAAACGTCTGCGAGTGTTGTTAGCTAGGTATTGTGTCGAGGTATCCCCGATAAATATCGAAAATCGATAATCGAAAAAATCGGCTTATAGAAGGAGTGGTACGATTTTAATCAAATTTGATATACTCATAGAGAAAGACATAAGAAACGATATTCAAAAGTTTCAAGGTTGCATTTCTTACAATAGTGAAGAAAATCGATAATATATATATATATTAGTCATCCACATACAAGCCCGTTTCGCTGTATCACAGCTCATCAGTGTGGCTAGATATATCCACTTGCTTCTGGCCGAGATCGGAATATATATATATATAAAAGGCAAGATGTTTGTGTGTGTGGCTGTTTATCTGCCAGTATGTTTGTATTTTTTCAGCCCTTTTATTTTAGTTTTTGCTTCGGGTTTGGCTTTAAGTAGGTATAATTGCAGTTTTTAGTCTCAGCTATTTACTCAGAGGACTTATTTAGCCTTCAAAATTCAGTTTACAACGAAAGAAACTTTATATCGATGCCAGGAAATCAACATTTGACTTACATCCATTCATTTTTCTTTCAGTCTACGGTTTCGCTTTACCTGGAAACAACTATTGCTTTTTAGTCTTTCGTGCAAACGTCCAAAGAGTCTGAGCTCCAGGACCATGGATTAGTTTTAAAGCTTTCATTGCACCCGAGCAACGCCGGGTTATACTGCTAGTACAAACTAAAACAAATTATGAAGTGAAAACAGCAGCAGAAAGATGAGACACGCTTCTTTATGATCGTATATTGATTTACACATAAACACAAGCGAACGATGCCAAAACATAAAATATATGAACAGACATCGCAAAAACCTGATCATAAGAGTGTGGGGACCTCGGCGTAGGATAACAGATGAGCGAGTCAGGTTGACCATTACTAATGATTGGTCGGTTTCGACTTTACTGGGTATCCATGGCATGTGGATTTGTGCCAAGTGAGGTTTTTAGTAATTGACAAACTCATAATAAAAATTTAACTTCTTTTTTTAATTTCAAGTTTCAGGCTCTTGATTCTTTTTTCTATTTCTTTATTTTTTTTCTTTTCCTTACACTTTACTTGTTCTTTATTCTTGATCATTCATTCTTCGTTGTTTTGACATTTAGTCTGTATTTCGTTATTTTTCATTCGCTTCATTATTCTTTATCCTTTTCCCCGATTTCTCTTTAACGTTATCTTTTATTTGTCTTGACCATTAGTTTTGATCAGTATTCTTTGTTTATCTTGATCCTTACTCCTTCTCTCTATTAATCTTTTTTCTCTTGATCCCTATTTTTATTACTCTTGATCATCATTTATTAATTTCAGTTGATCTTTTCTTTTATTTCACTTGATCATCATTTTCTTTTCTCTTGATCCGTATTCTGTATGTCTCTTGATCATTTTGATTTCTCATGATTATCATTCTTTATTTCACTTGGAATCATTATTTTTTTATGTCCCTTGATCGTTATTTTTTATTTACCTTGATCATTATTTTTTATGAGTTGGCCTGTGTGTCAAAAATGAAAGCAAAAATCTTATATCGATATGCTTTCTAAGAGACGAAATTAGAACAAAAAATATAAGGTACTGTTAAAGGTCAAACACGCAGCAAGAACTTTCATAACTCGTGGTAAAGTTTTATAACTGGTAATAAAAAGAATAAACCAAGCCGAAGCTGCTTTGCTACTCTTTCTCTTTCCATGAGCAGCAAGAAGGGATATATATATATATATATATATATATATATATATATATATATATATATATATATATAAGCTTATCAGACGATACGAACGGATCCTATACAAAATGAATAGACAAAACTTGTCTATATTATTCAACAAAACCTGTATTAATGAAAAAATGCTGCCAAAATGCACACAATATATATTAAAATGGACTTGTCTCTGATTTAATTCTCTTTATTTAATTCCACTTTGTTAATAGCTTAAATGTTCTATGTTCAATATGTTAATGTTTATTCTTTGATAATGGCTTATGTAAGCCGAAAGCTTAGACCTGATAAAAAATCAACAATTACTGTGATTTCTTGTTGTCTTTCAACGATAGTACCATCAAGCTTATCAGACGATACGAACGGATCCTACACAAAATAGACAAAACTTGTTAATATTACTCAACGAAACCTATATATATATATATATATATATATATATATATATATATATATATATATATATATATATATAATTTATAACAGAAGTCATTGGTTTATTTCTTGTTTTCACTCTCACTTGGTCATGTGTGACGTCACGTGCTGGGATGCGACATTCGCTTCCAGCGTCTTATATGCACGAGTTTGTAGTTGCTTGTCATTAATGTTTGGCCATTGTTATAAAAATAATGTGATTTGACATCTTTGAAAATGGCTTATGTCAGCCAAAAGCTTAGATTGAATTATTAAAAATTATGTATCAATATTGTAATTTTCTTTCTTAATTTAATGATAATGCTATTACACCTATCAGAGAATATGAAAAAAAAATTACATAAAATAAATAGACAAAACCTGTCTATATTATTTAATAAAACATGCATATATATATATATATATATATATATATATATATATATATATATTATAGGTTTTTATTATATTAGGGAGAATTTCTATTGATCCGTATTCAAATTTTACTCTTTTTTATTTCTCTTGAAATTATAGATTTTTTATTTCCCTTGATCCTTTTTTTAATTCTTTTGATCATTACTTTTTGATTTGACTTGATTATTATGTTTTTACTTGATTATTATTCTTTATTTCTCTTTATCCGTATTCTGTATTTTGCTTGATCATTATATTCTCTTACACTTGATCATCATTCTTTATTATTCTTGATCATCATTTTTTACTTTTCTTCTTGATTTTTATTCAATATTTCTCTAGTATTTATTTTTTGACCGTTATTCTTTATTTATGTTGAATTTATACGTTCAACTGACTAGCTTTAATTATTTCTCTTGATCTTCTTCCTTTATTTCTATTCATTGTATTTTACTTCTTCATTCACTTGATTTGAATTCTTTATTTAGCTTAACCTTTCTTGATTATTTTCTTAATCTTCATCCTTTATTTCTCTTGATCTTTCGTCACCAAAGATGGCTACTCATCATAAATCAAATCGTTATCTTGAATAAGCTTTGTTTATCTTCTGCAGTGTTTTAATGAATGAAAGTGCACATTTTTCGTTCTAGTTTTTGTCGTTTCTTCGTATGGATTTTGAAACAAAATATATGTAAAAGATCTGAGTTCTCGACTGATGTCTTTATAGTATAAATACTTGCTCATTTTAAGATTGTTATTTTTAGTGAGGGAATTGCTTTAACGTAAACAAACGATCACACTTAAAGTGACAGCCTGATCTTGTTAGTGAATTTAAGAGATATCTATTTTAATTATATTCACCAATTTCAATATGTTCACCGTCGTTATCGTTTACTAAATATCGTACACAACATATGTCTGTTAGCGTGTGTCTAAATTAAAAGCGTCAGATAATGAAATGTTTATCAACCTAGAAAACAAAAGGCTGCTTGATGAAGTTCTCGTAAGTATCTATATCTCTATGGGTATTAACCTATTAGTTATAATTTTGGAATTTGCACAGTGGTTTATAGATTTGACAGAACAATAGCTTCAGTAAATTGGATAGACATTTCTTTCAATACTTTACTTGTGAAGGCATTGGCAAAAAATAGCTGCTATAACCATTATAAACATTAATAGACAGATACAAGAGATGACTATATCTCGACCGTTATTTGAAATATGATCCAGATTGATTAATTTCGATAACTTCATATATCGCCATTATCATTGCTGTCAGTTCTTTCACCGAGTGAGGTTGTAGAGTTAATGCGTGGTTGAGTACCTTGAAAATGTCTGTGTTTCTGTGAATGATCTTGTAGTTCACTTAGCGACGTCAGCCTATTTTTTTCAACTGACTCTCTTCTTTGGGTTAAAGAGGTTATTGTATTGTAGAGTGTCGATTCTTATGACGTGTCACTATCAAAGAGACAGGGTGGAGTAATGTATAGCGGCGAGGATTGACTAGTCGGAGACCAGTTCTTCTTTTCTCGGCCATGTCCCTTCAGAACGTAGACGATCATGACTTGCCACGCCTCCCTATCCCTGTTTTGCATTTAGCACGCTTTCTCCTGTTACCCCACACAAACCTCGCTCTGTATCCACCTGCTCAGACCCTTCAAATATATTATTTGCTGCTTTTTTCTGTCTCTCTTTCCCTCTATCCTACCTGTGAGTATCAGATTCCACAAGCCTTCCTTCCTCTTCATATGTCCTAAGAACTTCAGCTGTTTCTTCTTGATGCTCAGTACTAATTTCCTTTCCGTTTCCATCCTTTCCAAAACCTCCTCATTGCTCACATGCTCGATACATGATATCCGCAGCATCCTTTTGTAGAACCACATTTCAGTTGTTTCAAGTTTTTCCTTCAGCTTTGATGATATTGTTCAGCATTCACTGCCATATTGATGGACAGACATCACATAGAAATCCGGAACTCATTTCTTTGTTTCTAGCGAAATTCTCTTATGTCTCTGATTACTTTGCTCAGCTTCTGGAATGCGTCCTTGGCAATTCCAATTGGGGTCTACTCGATGGTGATTAAACGTTAGTAGATTCATTTGGGATGTATTAAAGGATACAAGCTAGTCTTGATATGTGTAGGCTAGGTTAGACGTTAGCTAGGCATCTCGATTCTTGCAGGGTTCATAAACAGTGGCCAAATGAAAAAGATAAACATCCAGGATGCGATGAATTAATTGTCGTCTAAATTAGGTAAAACTTAAAATAACACTGATATATTTTAACCGATATATTTCATTAAAATTACACAAAAATATCACGAACTACTAAAGAGTAAATTTACTTAATAAAATCACTACAAAACGACTGTCTCATTGTTTAAGATGGTGTATACTACCACAATTCTTGCCTTCAGCGCATCTTTAGTATTACAAGGAGTTTTATTTTGGCTCAAATGTACCCCACACTTCATAATCAAGGGGTTTACAGTATGAGGAGTTATATGGCTAGATGTAAGGGGTGATATGGTCGCAGAAATTGTCTAACAGCCAAGATTGTGTTCTACTGCTTGTATGACATTGTGCAGAGTCCTGTTGCCAAACATAAGATCTTCCAGAAGCTACCCTCTCGGGCCGAGGTAGTATTTTCTCCTCAAGACCTCGGGGTTAAGTTTAAGGACATGTGGTAACATGAATAAGGTCATAACGTCGCTATTACTAGAGACCACTCTAAATGTCTTCGTAATCAACATCCAACTCTTTCCGAAACCTCTTAACTATCACCCAAACACTCTGAAATTTTTGTACTGAAGCTTCCGGTGCGAATGCTAAGCAGTACAGCAGACCGTTTTCGCTGAATTTAATTGTCATGATATTTTACTTGTGGTTTAATATATTATTATGATCGTTGAACAAAATTATATTTACCCCCTCCTAATGATTCAAGAATTCTTTTTGCTAAATATTATTAAACCCTTTCAAAATACTGTTTACAAATACGAGACCCGCCCTGTGTATACACTGAAAAATAATATTAACTTGTTCTGAAAATAATATCCGATTTTAGAATAAACCATTTAATTGATTTCTAATATATTATTATTATAGATTCGTAAAAATATATTCCTCATTCCAAACTATTTAAATGTTGTTTTATAACCATCGCTTTCAGGATCTAACTTAAAAGAATATATACCTTCATCCTAAACATAAAAAAAGAAGAGATGAGGTTACTTTTTGTATGAATTAAAGCTGGGTCATAATGCTTCTCAAACTGCTACCACTATTGACAATGCATGAGGTGATCAGAGAATACGGTACTGGATTATAAAGTTCCGTAGCAGGGATACGAGCAAGTATGTCTATTTGCAATCGACAACATCTGAAAATACTAATCATAGTATCAGGGATATATCTCAGATAATGTATGTCAGCATTTCGACAATAAGATATCTTCCCAAGAAAATTGGTAAGATAAAGAAACTCGATAAATGGTTTCTACATGAACTCAGTGCAAACGAAACAGGCGAAATTCAAATTATAATCCTTTTTTGTCCTACATCGAGTGGAATCATTACATTGAATCAATAGCTAAAACCACTGCTAGGGATATTGAGTCATTGTGTCGGGCCAGGAAGTTTTTTTCCGCCTGAATCCGTCTTGCACATATACAAATCAACCATCCGTCCGTGCATAGAATACTGCTGTCATATCTGGTCAAGAGCCCCAGCTGTTCATTTCAGTGTTCTCGACAGGTTCCAAAGGAGTATCTGTAATGTGATAGGTCCCGATTTGGCAGCTCGACTCCAGCCACTTTCTCACCGGCGGGACGTGGCTTCACTCTGTCTATTCTACAGATATTTCCATGGCATCTGCTCCGATGAACTTAAGTCCCTGGTGCCTCTATCACATGAATTTACTCGTGCAACCAGACTGGCAACAAGGTCCCATCCATTTACAGTTAGATCAACCAAATGATGCAGCCGACAATTCTACCCTTAGCTTCTTTTCCCGCACTTCCCGCCTGTGTAAGTCCCTTCCATATAGTTATTTTCCTAACGGCTACAACCTCCAGGAATTTAAATACAATGTCAATACCCATCTTTTATGCACTTGATTCGAGTTCTTTTTACATCACCCCGTATATCTTGTTCTTTTCCTGTCTTCTCACCTATGTTCCCATCCTTCTGTTGCCCTTTCTCTGACACACCCTGTAAATGGTTCGTCATTCTCTTCAATCTCCTCCTGTCTAAACTTTTACTCTTATATAGCCCCGGCGCATCAGTGGCAGTACCGCCTTGCTTGGGGTGAAACGATTTAAAAAAAAGAAACTTATAGTGACTAGTGTTTCACCTTTGGTGTTATGCTTCTCTGGAATCGAACCAGGGCATCTCTGCCGAAATTTACAGTTAGTAACTGGATGAAATGCACATTCAGATACGCAAAATGCAACACTGTTTAATTGATGAGGTTCTATTCTGCTTCATGATAATGCTCGGCCAGGTGGTACTGCAGAAGATCACCGACTTGGCATGAGAGTATTTCCCTTATTTCTTTGATCTCACAGCCACTGACTACCATTTTTAAAGCATCTTGACCATTTCTTAAACCAAAAGACATTCCATTACAAAAAAGATGCAAAAACTGCATTAATAGGTTTCTTGGTGTCCAAAGTTTTAGACATTTATCGTAAAGGCCTGAATAACCTTGTAACTTTATTTCAGTAATGTATAGTGTATTCGTGTTCCTATATTGACTTATTTAAACACTGTTTACATACATTAATTAGGGAATAAATTTGGTTCCAAAATCTGGTAATATTTTACGAACAATCAAATAAATTCTATTAATTATAAAATTTTGTTTTTATAGTATTTGCTTTTTATATCAAATATATTGCAAAATACCAATAAAAACGACAAGAAACAATACTTTAGCACACGACTAAACGATATTTAAAAAGAAAATAAAATAAAATGAAGCAGTAATAGACACACAAATTCGGTTTGCTGTGACACTCGAAAACTTGCAAAGAAAACAAACCTTAGACACAACTTAATCGCAAAAAATGGTTTTATAGTAGCTTATACAGGGCGACCCCAAACAACGGGAATTTTTTAATTGTGTATTGGCAAACATGAGCAGGTGGCAGCACTGCAAAACAATGACCTCACGAAGTAAAACACGTAACCATGGATCAAGATGAATTTCTAAGCAAGTTATGACTGTCAAATGAGGACCATTTTCATCTCACAGGTTACGTGAATAAGCAGAACTACCGTCACTGGGCTGATACAAATCCTAATGAAGTTCATGAGCGCCCTTTACATGCTAGTAAGGTGACAGTATGGTGTGCTGTTTCATTACATGGGATCATCGGACCTTATTTTTTTAAATTGAACAGGGGATCTCAGACACTGTCACTGTCTCAACAGCAAATTTCAAGAATATATTCGTACAGGAGAACGCCATCTACAGGACGTAATTTTAAAAAAATGAAAATTCCGTCATTGTTTCTTAAATGGCATGTTTTAAGGTTTCAATTACTTTGAATAAAATATTTTTCTTCCTTCACTCTTGGTTTTATTGGATTGTTAAAAGGTTCCTGATTTTTTAGGTCACCCTGTCAAAACACTTAGAAAACAGTAGACAATTTAAACTAAAAAATGCTCTGGGTCGTTAGATAATTAAATTAAAATAATCTTAAACCAAACTTTCGTTGGTTTTCAGATAAACGTGAATAAATGAAAAAATGCTGCCTAAACAGTCTTAACAGACTGATAACGATGTTGATGACAATCCAGTTGATGTGAGATGCTGACAAAAATTTACATTTATGTGATTATACCTATTTTTTAGCTGATTAATGTAAGACGTGGTTTATTTATCGATTAATTATAGTATTTTTATTTTTGTTGTTTACATCAACCCTCAGCATTCCAGTTTTGCCTGTCTTAGATGTGCATTACCTCTGGCAATCCTCGATTTCGTTCTGGGAATTTATAGGTAATCTTTTTCGCAAAAAGAAATCCTTAGTCAGATATCTGTATTAGAACAAAGCAAACACTGACAAAAAATTATTCCGCTGTCGTACTTTTCATCAATTTTGATATAAGAAATGTTCATGTCCGCGAGGAGTTTTATCGTGAAGCACCGGCTTCCGACTACACTCCCATTGATGTAGAGCAGACAATGATTCTATTTAAAAGCAAACTCCAACAGCTGAGCCGTTTTCATTTTATCTGTCAGTCAATCCTATCTTTATTTTAGTCCAATTGTTTTATCCACTTCATTTGTTTACTAGCATAACATTCTGTTATAACCACACCTTTTCTATATTCAAGAATTGTATAAGTAATCTGCTGAGCTTTTTTTTAAATTTTGGCACAAGGCTACAAATTTAGATTGCTGCGTATTGTGAAGTGGCCATCCATCTAAACACTGATCAGTTTCAGACGCTACTTCACTTTATTTAACAAGTTTTGTTTTGTTTTTTGTTTGTTTGTTTTTGTTTTTGTTTCTATCTTCAGGCGATAAATTGCCTAGAGTATCTGCTGTTTTTGTTTGTTTTTGTTTTTTTTTTTTTTGTACTCGCTTCGGTAGTACATATACAAAAAACTGGAACGATACAGAGAAGATTAGCATGGCCCCTGTGCGTATCTGTTATATATATATATATATATATATATATATATATATATATATATATAAGCATGCGGTGGAGATATAGAAGAATCCAAAAGATTATCCTGTACATACGGTGGTAGGATAACTCTCTAAGAGAGCTCTAAATATATATGTATATAAATACATATAGAACAAATATAAGAAAAAAATAGGCAGTAAATTGGAAGTATAGGCCTATTTCAGGCGAACAATAATCAGCCACCGTCTTTATTGTACAAAAGATTTTACACGATTCGTGTAAAATCTTCTGTACAATATGTTTGCTTATTTAAAAAAAAATCCATTCACACTCAGGGATAATCTTTCACGTATTACAGTCAAAAGATGTCATAAATGAGCTGTAACGTTGACAGATGTTATTTTCGTTCATTTCTCAAGGTACCCAAGTACTTTCAACCTCTTTCCGAGATCATCTTCAGGGGTGTTAGTTATGGTAACAAATGTAACCGGGAAGCTATGTTGCTAAAAATTACTGTACAGTTTTTTCTGCTTCAAATATAAAGACAGTTTTCCGGTTACATTTGTTACCATAACTCACCCCCCCTGATGATATCAGAAAGAGGTTGAAACACATGGGTACCTTGAAAATGAATGAAAATAACATCTGTCAAAGTTACAGATCATTTCTGACATCTTTTGATTGTAATACAAAACGATTATCGGTGAGTATGAACGAATTTTATTAAAAAGAAGCAAACGTAATATTTGCAATTTATTAAATCTGACATATATATACCGATTATATATAATATATAATTTACCTTTATATCCTTATTTTTCCTTGATAAAATGTTCTGTTAAACTTTAAAATAAAAATTTACTTCATATTTAGACTTTTTTTTAACATCGTTCTGATCTTTATGCTCGCTACTCTCTCTCTCTCTCTATATATATATATATATATATAGAGAGAGAGAGAGTATATATATTAATATATATATATATATATATATATATATATATATTTTTTTTTTTTTTTTTTCTAATACTTCAACGTTTTGGGGAAATTAGGTTTTTGAATTTGTCCAGCGTCTGTAATATTTAAAAAAACTTTTTTCTTTAGTTTCTTTCTTTTTTCCCTCCCTTCCTTCTTTTATCTCTCTTACCACCTTTTTTCCGTGTTGCTTAAACTTACGTCGATTTAACACGGCTGTCTGTTAATTTTTAGTTACATTCTCCCTTTTTTTTTTGCGAACCCAGACGATGTCAATTTGTTTTTTTTCTTATTTATTTGATTTTATTCTATCTTTTTCTTTTTCTTTTTCGTTTTCTTTTTCTTTCCCTTTATTTTTATTTTTATTTTATTTTATTTTATTATTTATTTTTTAATTTCTTTGCAATCTATTTAAAAAGGAAAAGTAGACTAATTTTTCTCCAGTTTCTGAAAGGTTTATTCTGTTGGTGAGGTGATGTGTCGTCCCCCGTGGGGATCTTCATATCGAAATGGCCATTCAACATCTTTGAATTAATCCTTTTTTAATATATATATATATATATATATATATATATATATATATATATATATATATATACTAATTAATTTATTTTCTACAGCTTATTGATCTTTTGCAGGTTATTTTTAGATTGTACAAATGTTTTCGAGATAATAATGATTTAGGGGTCCTAATAATTAACCAATTGCTATGGGGTGAGTTGGATGATACCTTTTTCAATGCATTTGCTCATAATTGAATATAACGAACCCAACGGGAATTAGAACTTCGATTAACAATTCCGAACCATTATCCATTACACCATCCGCACATCAAACTTACAGCACATGATATTCCCTTTTTTAATAATACAATTCACGAAATACAAGTTTCCAGGGTTAATCATGTTAGATAATTACTGAATGAAGTGTGTGATGCGAATGATAAAGAATGTGGTAGGAAGTAAATGTTGTGAAGACAACAAAGATAAATAACGAATGTCCATTGACTTAAAGACGTTAGGGTTGCTGTGTTCATTGATATATAGTACTGTGCAAAAGTATTAGGACATTACATATATATATATATATATATATATATATATTTATATATATATATATATACAGTACTGTGCAAAAGTATTAAAACAAGACCTATTTTATTTTTTATGAAGCATATTGACAAAAAATAAACAATTTAATTAAAGTAATTTTATTTGATTTACTCAACAAATGCTTTAACAAGAAAAATACTTGTTACAAAATAAATTTAATATTTAGTATAATAGCCTTTTGCTTTGATCACAGCCTTCATTATGTCAGACATTGACATCACAAGCTTCTTCAATGTATCTAATGGTATCTCCTGCCAAGCAGCTTCTATTTATTCCCAAAGTGTGTCTTGCGAAGTAACATTAGATTTATCAATTCGAGTGGGGGGAGGGAATAAAAAAACATCATTCATATCCAAGGATAATAGAATAATGAGAAGTTTCAAAATAACTTGTTTAATAGAAAATAGGAAAAAATAAATATGACTTCTTTTTAATACATTTCTTTTACACCTAGTTTTAAATAATCAATATTTATTAGCAATTTACTTAGCCTTTCACCCTGTATTTGAATTTCAGTGGGTTTTTTAGGAGAACCACCCCTGTCAATAACATGAAAAAAGGTAGGTTTCTTCAACAAACATTTATCGATTTGAGTTCAGCATTTACATTTGCACGGAAAGAAGGATGTTTTGGAAAGATTTGAAGGAGTAAAGGCCTTCGAAGAACAAATCAAACATTTACCTTTAGGTTTGTGTATCGTCCGGTTCACACTCCTTCTCGATATTTTAAACAGGAATAGATGCTTATTACTTGTTTCCTGTTTAGGGTTGGGTTTCTATTTTCTTCTGAATTTTTTATTTCTCTCTCACCCCTTGCGTTTTGGTGGAATCATCACCTTGCTTGTGGTGGTGACTCTTACTCTGTAACCTTCTCTTGAGCCTTGTACAGGGGAACATCATTGCAAACGTCATTGTAAACTTTATTATAAACAGACGTCTATAAAGGGTACTTCACTGTGGTGTAATGATTAGCAAGTTTCTTTCGCAAGGTCAATTACGAATAAGTAGTGAGTTATATCCTCACTGAGTGTTTCATACTTTCGGCTTACATCGCTTCGTAAATCATTATGAAGATAAAGGTAATTCCTTATGCGATAGGATGAAGCAATCATTTTTCCAACGTTGAATTTACTGTTCCTATTATCTTCTGTGTTGTCTACGGTTTCCCCTTATCAGACCGCCCACAAGGCTACAATATAGACTTTATCGGCCAAGGACGATTCCTTTATCTCTCTCTTTCTATTATTAGCGATGGTGGACAGTCTTGGTAAAAGGGAGATGAAGGCAAGTGTTTAAGGGGCCGCATATCGCCTCTTTGGTCTGGAAATCGGCGTGCTGAGTTTAAATTATAACCAAGACTGTTACTTTCACTTCTCGTTAATGATCTTGGAAAATGTGTTCCCTCTGAAATTGCAGAGGAATATACAACACCACATCAAGAGTAAAAGATGATTACAAATATGAGAAGCCTTAACCATAAAAACTTAACATCAATAAAAATTAATTCAATTCAGGAACAAATATATTGCGAAATGACTAATAAAAAGGGCATGAAACCATAATTTGGCACGCGAATAAGCAATAATTGAAAAGAAAATAGCAAGACAAACGCCAATTGGAGATACTTTCACGCTCGATACGACCAAAGAAAACAATGCATAGACACAACTTAATCACAAAAATCAAATGGTTTTATAATAGCATATGCAAGTCAAAAGCGCTTCCAAAACCTAAGATACTTTGTTCCAATTTTCTGTATCAAGTTTAGAAGCGCACCAGTAAAGTCAGTCATTTAAGTGCCATAACTGATACACGCTTGGACGATCATGTCACGAAAGAGACATGACTGACTGGGCAGAAGATTATCCCGCAGTAAGTTGCCATTACTTTCTGCAGTAGACTGGTTGCCAGCCAAGGGTACGCGATTGGTTCCCCACAATAAACAACGACCTTGTGTCACACTTCACCCTAGTGGAGGCCTGCGTAAATATTATCGCTTCACGGATTTTGACAGGAATTATAACCAGTTAGATAGGCTAAGGCCAGCTAAAATAAGCTTATTACCCGACCATCGCGTTTGTGGGGTTGGGTAAATTTTGACCAGCTGCCTGTGTGAATGCGTTAGGGTCCCTACGGTAAAAACCAACCTTGAGTCACAATTCACCTCAGTGTGCATGCATAGTTTGGTGGGGTAAATACCCCCACGAAGAGGGATTGAATAAACCAATCAAAACACTGATAAAAGAAAATAAAAATAAATAAAAGACGATCTTCTATTCGAAAAAGAATTTTTATTTGCCTGAGTCGTACAAGCGAGTAAAAATTCTATTATTGAATCAGCAGCGGGAATATTTGTTCTGTATTTCGGTCTTGCATTCCGCAAGGTGTTTTCAGGAATAAACGAAAATGAACAATGAAGCTAGAATAATTAACAAATATATCCTTCTGTTTGTCAAACAAGAAGGATATTTCTTAAAGAGGTGCGCGTGTACTTAAAGGTAAATATTCCTGCTTTGTTTATCGCACGTTGAAATGGAATGTGACGTTGTAAAAACACGAGAAAAAAAAACGCAAAATTTAAATAATTTACTAGGAAGTTGGTGCAAATGTTTTATTTTCCGGATTTTTTTTCTTTCTTTTTCTTTCCTTTCGCTCTTTTCCTTTTCTGTTTTTAACGTTTTCTTTTTTTGTTTCTTTTTAATATTTATTTTGCTTTTAACAGAACTGTGTTTTTTTTCCTGATTCTCTCAAGTGTATTTATTATTCTTGGTCGTATGTTTAGGAACTTTTGATAATTTTTTCGAGTTCTTGATTAATTACTTAAATGTGTTTTCTTAAACTTTCCTATTCTCTTTTCATTTCTGTTTTTCTTGTTTATTTGATTCCTATTTTTATGTATTTTAAATTCTTCATATGTTTGGGGACAGCGGGGTGCCACATTTTCTATCGTTTCTTTACTTTGCTATTTTAAAGAAATCTATTTTCATTCAAATTTTATTTTTCTTTCTTTTGTTTTCGTTAGTCGTTCAAACATTTGATTTGTTTCATCCTCATCGTTTATTTTCTTGTATTTCTTTTTATTATAAATTTCTTTTCGTTACAAAGCTTTCTTTATTTTCACTTATGTTCTTTTCCAACTTCATTTATCTTTCCTCGGTTACTGTTTTCTTTTGTGTGTGTTTTTGTTTTTATTTGAAATTATCTTTTTCTTTCTTTTTTCATCTTTGTTTTCTTTTCTTTTTTTATCATTTTTTTCATTATTACACACACATTCTCTCTCTCTCTCTCTCTCAAAACTCTCCTTGGTTATTCTTTTCTGTTTTCTAAATTTTCTTAGTTTTTTTTGTTCATCTCTCTCTCTCTCTCTCTCTCTCTCTCTCTCTCCCTAATTTTTTGCTTTTCTTTCTTTCTTTCTTTCTTTCTGTCTTTCTTTCTTTTTTCTTTCTTTCTTAAGCCTTTCTTTTTATCAATCTCTTCCCTTAGCCTCTTTCTAATAGGTTCTTTTATTACTTTATTTAACTTTCCTATGTCTTTCGACCATTTAATTTCCTTTACTCTCTCTCTCTCTCTCTCTCTCTCTCTCTCTCTCTCTCTCTAAACTCTCCTTGGTTATTCTTTTCTGTTTTCTAAATTTTCTTAGTTTTTCTTTGTTCATTCTTTATTTTACTCTCTCTTTATTTTTTGCTTTTCTTTCTTTCTTTCTTTCTTTCTTTCAGTCTCTTTTCTTAGCCTCTTTACCATATGTTCTTTTATTATGTTATTTATCTTTCGTATCTCTTTCGACCTATATTTCCTTTATTTAACTTCCTTTACACACACACATACACACACACACACACACACACACATCCTTCTTTATTCCTCTTCTTATCTATTTTCCTTTCTGTTTTCTTCATCATCATAATCATTTCCTTCCCTGTTTTCTTTACAATTTGCTTTTTCTCTTTTTATTTATTTATTTTTGTTCTTAACGGTTTTCTTCCTTTCTACATATCTCTGTATTTTTTCCTTTGGCTAGTCATATCTTTCTTATCCTTTGTCCATCCTTTTCCTCAAACCTAACTTGTTTTCTCTTCTAATGTTATCTATACTGTTATATTATTTGTACGCAATATTATCACATACAACTTGCATCAGAGAAATCATATCTATACTATTCACGGGAGTCGGTACACATGAATATATAGAATGAGTTAGGAGCCGATCGAGGTAAGTTTGGAGAGAAAAAGAGACAGTTTATGGAGATATTTAGGGAAGATAACGGTTAGCACTAGACTTGAACAGGTTAAGATTGTAGTGATCGAAGAAGCATCCACTTAGGAGTCGGTTCTACAAAGTGTCGGATAGTTAGAAGATATTGTTCGAGTGGAACTTACATCTCACCAATGGAATATCAAGAGTAGTTGGCTACAATGTGTGTGGCATATCAGGTCTTAGTCGTGAACATCATAGCTGGCAAAACTAAAAAAAGTAATTTGTCTCCAAACTTTCCATTAGAAGATCTACCAATCAGTTTTTGTGAGAAAATGGTTGAAGAGTGGAAAATTATTCATCATTCGCAAAGTTGTGGAGACGCTTTTAGATTCTACTGAGACTGGGATGTAGGAAGTGAGCATCTCCTAAACATGCCCGTATATGGCAGCAATACACCATTTTCAGTTTGAGTTTTGTTTAACGGCATATCAACCTTTGTGGGTTATTTAATGCCAGAAAGGCAGGATATTTAAGATATTTTTTTAAATGTTCGGTTTTAGTTAGAAGGTGGATTTGATCAGATTTTGATAAAATATAATTGTTAATATTATTTTTTATTTTAGAAAACTGAAGATGTCTTCTAATTTTGTATTCAAAAATGTATTATGGCAGTAATTTTTTTTCCTTCAAAAATGTGTAATGTTAATTTTTTTTTCTTCAAAAATGTATTGTTGGTAGTATTTTTCATTCAAAAATGTATATTTTTCTATAAAAGTCTATCTTTATATTTTTATAATGTTTTTACTCAGTTTCAGGATAAACTATTTGCCCATAGTTGAGACCTTAAAACTCCGGGTCAGAGTGGACCTGGGAACAACAACAATTAAGAGGTGGTTTCATGCTCCTCACAATCTCCCAATGAGTGGTCTTGCGGCTGGATGCAGTTTATTGTCATACCCAGGACCGTTTTCAGCCTGAGCTGGTTTTTATAAAGATAGATGACACCAAGAGAAGTCGAATGCGGTACAGGAAACCAAACATTTTTGGGGAGCCTCTTTGGCGATGGATCGTATATACGAAACCCATTTAAGTTCCAACAAGCGATAAAAATATGGGACCTTCCGTCACAACGCTGTGGTAACAACAGCAAAATTGGGGACAATTATCCTCATAGAAATTATGTAAATAATTCCCCGTCAGTCCAGATTTCTAGAGAGACAAATATATTTGTTGAGCTATTTCCTATGCGACGCAATTTTGCAGCAAATTGTTTCTGTGTAGTTAAGTAACTTAATAAACTGGTCTCTACTCTACTCTATATCTGAGCCTTTTTACATGAATGATTTCTGGTTTATCGTCTTTTCCGTTCACCTGAACATAGCATGAATATATGTGCGTTTATTGATTTGTCTGTAAAGATGCACATATATATATATATATATATATATATATATATATATATATATAAGTGCATGCGATTTGATTTTAGAATGAATCCTTCAGAAAAAAATGCAGTAGCAAAAAAAGAAACAATTCACCGAATACAGACGTTCACGATGTTAAAAAACCTACAGAGATAGTATTAATCAGATAAAAATGTGTTGGTTTGCATATATATATATATATATATATATATATATATATATATATATATATATATATCCTGTCACCCTCATGGAGAAAGAGAGACAATACCAAGGCAGCGTCGGCTCAGGTCATTCTCTTTACTATCATTTATTAAACTTTACTACCAGTTATGAAAGCTCTTGCCACGTCTTTACTTTTTACCAGTACCTTAATGCATCTTTAGCAATAATTATGCCGTCTACTAGTGAAAATAAATATATCCACTCCATTATAATAAATACCGTTTTGTTATATATATATATATATATATATATATATATATATATATACTAGCAGTATAGAGCGGTGTTGCTCGGGTGTAATGAAATCTTTAAAACTAATCCATGGTCCTGGAGGTCAGACTCATCTTAAAGAATACTTGTGTGAAGTTTGTTGAGAATCGGATAAAAATTGTGGATTTGTATTAAGGGCATACAGACAGCTAAACAAACACATACAAACATCTTGCCTTATATATATATATATTATCGATTTTCTGCATGATTGTAAGAACTGCAACCTTGAAACTTCTGAATATGGTTTCTTATGTCTTTGTCTATGAGTGTATCAAATTTGATTAAAATCGGACCACTCCTTCTATAACCCGATTTACTCAATTATCGATTTTCGATATTTATCGGGGGTACATCGAAAACAAAACCTAGCTAAAAACACTCGCAGACGCTTATGGTACAACTGTGTAAATTTTCAAGAAAATCGGTTCAGCCGTTTTAGAGCCTATAGGTAACGGATACACACACACAGAGGCACACACACACACAGACAAAGTTCTATTTATAAATAAGTTAAGATGTGTGTGTGTGTTTGTGTGTGTGTGTGTGCGCGCTAAGCGCGTATGTAAGGATATGTTTTGTTGAATAGGACGGAAAAGAGTGTTAATCTTTATGTTCTTCTTGTAATACGTGCAATCTTTTGTTCTTGACTTACTGAAGAAATTGCCCAATAGTTGCATACACATCGTGTCGTAATTGCTTTAATAAATCTCCTTGAAAATAGCTAATAGTTTAACCGAAATCAAATGTAAATGCCCATACGAAATAAAAAAAAACATAATAAACAAATAATCCAATCTCTCTTGTTAATTTTTGTTTTCAACGAAACGTGTATTAAAAAGATATTGAAGGATAAATATACAAATCCAAACTTATTTATAAATGGAACTTTGTCTGTGTGTGTCTGTGTGTTTGTGTGTTTGTGTGTGTGTGTGTCAGTTACCTATAGACTCCGAAACGGCTGAACCGATTTTCTTGAAAATTTACACAGTTCCACTATAAGCGTCTGCGAGTGTTCTTAGCTAGGTTTTGTGTCGAGGTACCCCCGATCAGTATCGAAAATCGAAAAAAATCGGGTTATAGAAGGAGTGGTCCAATTTTAATCAAATTTCATACACTCATAGACATAAGAAAGAATATTCAGAAGTTTCAAGGTTGCAGTTCTTACAATAGTGCAAAAAATCGATAATATATATATATAAAAGGCAAGATGTTTGTGTGTGTGTCTGTTTATCTGTCTGTATATTATTTATACAAATCCACAATTTTTATCCGATTCTCACCAAACTTTACACACATATTCTATAGGCTGAGTCTGAGCTCCAGGACCATGGATTAGTTTTAAAGCTTTCATTACATCCGAGCAACGCTGGGCTGTACTGCTAGTATTAAATAATAATAAACTGTCATCTACTCTAAAGTCTTTATTTCTTTCTACTAACGAACACTCACAGAACGGATAGAAAAAAAGAACGACAGGGGAAGAGGCACGGGGCATATTTGATAGGATTAAGCAGGTGGCTGGTAGAGAGAGTGGATTTTAGAAGAGATACCAAAAGAAAAAAAATATTAAGAGCGACAATGGTTACGGGCAAGTGGAAACTTATTATTACCTACACTTTTCTTCTTTTATGTGCCATGTTCTTTCAGGACGTAGGCAATCATGGATTTCCACATCTCCCCGCTTCTGGTGACTCTTAGCACGCATTCCCCTGTTACACCACGCAACCCTCATTCCGTCATTCACCAGATCAGGTCCTTCAAATATGTTACCCGCTGCTTTCCTCTGTCTCTTTTTCCCCTCTATCTGGCTTGTTAGCAACAGGTTCTCCAAGCCCTCCTTCCTCATTGCATATTCCAGCAACTTCAGCTGACTCTCCTGGTGCTCAGTATTCATTTCCTTTTCGTCTCCATCCTTTCAAAATCTCGTCATTGCTCACATGCTCGGTCCATGATATCCGCAGCATCCTTCTGTAGAATCACATTTCAGCTACTTCAAGTTTTTCCTTCATCTTCGAAGATATTGTCCAACATTCACTGCCATATTGAAGAACCGACATCACATAGCAATCTAGTAATCTCCTCTTTGTTTCTAGTGAAATTTTCCTGTTTCTTAATACTTTACTCAACTTATGAAATGCTTCTTTCGCCATGCCAATTCGCCTTCGGATATCAGTATCGCACACTACCGGTCATAATTATAATGCCACCCCAGCTTTTTTAAAGAAAATTATGTATTTCACAGTATTTTTAGTATTACTTGTCAAGTGGATAATTCTAAATGAAAATAGTATGGTTCTTTTGTTATTATTACTTTGCAAAATTTTACAAGTCAGGTAGCGACAATTTACCCATCGCACCCTGTAGATTTTATATATATATATATATATATATATATATATATACATATATATATACACTACCAACCATAAATATTAGGCAACCCCAGTGTTTTAAAAGAAATGATGTATTTCATACTATTTTTTAGTATTATTGCCAAGTGGATAATTCTAAATGAAAATAGAATGGTTCTTTTGTTATTATTACTTTGCAAAATTTTACAAGACAACGTAGCAAAGATGAACTCGTCCGAATCAACCAAAAGTCTCTTCATTCTTTCATTGATGAAACTGCAATATAGGTAATTATTAAATATTTTTAAATTCACTTGACGCACTTGCTATTGTACAGTATTAACAAAAGAACCACTCTATTTTTATTTACAATTATTCACTTGGCAATAAATACTAAAAAACATAGTATGAAATGCATCATTTTTTTAAAACACTGGGGTGGCCTAATAGTTATGTCCGGTAGTGTACGTTCTGAAAGCACATGTCACATAAAGAAAAAGATATCTATAAACACTATCTTTTCCACTACGCATTCTTCCCTTGTAATTATTGCAAATTTTAAACAATACACAGTCATAGATAGAAAGATATATTGATAGATTTTTTGAGAGGCTAAGACACAAAAACATACAGATGCAAACACAGACGTAGAAAAGCTGATGTGTGCGGCGATTGACCAAAACTTGACACGGTTAACTTAAGTGGGCACGTGAATCAAATCACTTGATGCAACTAACATGAATAATTTCCAGTCTGCTAGACATTTCTGACTTTGACATCTGCTACGGACAGTTCTCATTTCGATTTTTCTATCTGTATCTTAACAATCAGTCCTATCACCGCTTTCTACAAGCGTATCAACACTGTGATATACGTTTCCCATTAACAAACAGGCCCTTTAATAATAATAATAATAATAATAATAATAATAATAATAATAATAATCAATTATTATCGTTTGTCGGTCATCTTTTATTACGTTTGAATGTAATCTGAATTCCCAGTAGATGCCATATTGAACTTAATTACTTTTAGCGTAAAAGGTTCAGTGGAGTGCGCAAAGGTTAGCGTTCATATCATTAGAAATACTATATCATATAATTTTTTTTTCTGCTTGATATTTATTTTTTAACAAAAAATCCTTTCAGCCGAAATATGCCGACTTCTATCGAAATTTGTAGATCAGTGTAATTCAATTACGAATTTCTTCTTATGTGTGTGAAAGTCAAATATACGTTCATTGGTGATGGTAATTGATCATGAAATCCGTAACTCAGCTGTGTGCATTTGCATTTATTTACAAATAGAAATGTATCTCATTTTTTCCACACATAAGTTTTTATTTAAATATCCAACTTTTTAAAAGCAAGAACAATTAATGCAACTTTTAATGATTTCCTCGTTTCCATGAACAGCAATGAGGATCAAAATAACGAGTCCTATACCACTCAATAGGGAACCTACGCGTACTGCTGACTTTAGGAACAATGGGTGCGTCCTAGTCAATCAGTTTGAATTTGAATTCAAAGTTGTCCTTCCGACAGTTTTGTTGCTTTTGCAAGACTTTAGTCTTGCAAAAGCAACAAAACTGTTATTGCTATATTATACACGATACTTTGAATTCAATGCTTATATTCTTCTATACCGGGTGCCAACCAAGGTAAGATAATTCAGTCTGTGTACTATTTAATCTATAACTAGAGAAAGTAATCCTTTTGGGCAGCAGAGCGCAGTGAAGGAGACTCTTTGTCATAGGTCATAACTTGACGTTATGTCTGCACTTTGTTTGGAATTTTGCAAGTGAGTTTTTGTGATAGAATTGTAGTTGTGTATCCTATAGAAGATTGTTTATATACATTCGCTGTAAACAAGGAATTCGTAAAGTACATTACTTCTGACTTGATGTGAATATTGTGCTAGTGAGATTCACAAACACAATGAAAACTAGACGAAGCCGTAAAAGAATAGATTGATTGGTTTGGTTCTTAAGGTTTATCACTTCTTTGTGGGTTATTTAAATCCCAAACAAATTTCAGATTATAGCATGTTGCTCACAGTACACCTTGTTCCAAAGGGATCCTCATAAGTACTCATGTGTTCGACGATGCTTAATTTGGATGACTGAATCACAATCAGTGATGAAGCGTAATTTAACCGCAGGCTATGTATTAAAAAAAAGTAGGAGAAAATACTAATCAAGAATTTTAATATGGCAGAATTTAGGGTTGTCAGAAAGACAAATGGCTGAATATGTCAAAATGAAGCAGCTGATGAGTGATAACTCTGAACTTTTATTTAATAACAGTCACAATATATGGAAATTAATTTTTGATATTTTCCTCATAGATAAAGAGAATACTTGAGGTAACAGGGATATGGCTCTACAGAAGGATATTGAGAATACCAGGGACGAAATATGGGAGTAACTATGAATTTTTAATGAAAATAGAAACGGAGTTTATACTTAGAATCAAAAAAAGAGAATTGACATTTCTAATATATATTGGTTTTGAAATAACGTCCCCACTTAACGTCTTTTGATATATATATATATATATATATATATATATATATATATATATATAATAACTATAGTAATTACAATACAATAATAACAGAACTAACTCTGCCAAAACTAATACTAATTAAGCTGTAATTTAAATCGCCTTGAACAACCCACTGAAGACGAACTCGGGGGGGAAAAGAAGGGGAAGTAAAAAAAGAAATAAACGAAGTACATGAACAAAAAGTCAAATACTCGTCGGAAAGAAAAACATCCCAAGACGAAAACCGTAACACTAAAGTGCTCAATTTACCCTGACGAGCCGTAGGGTGAAACCTAGGTAGGTTTATTGGCTCTTACTTAGATTTTCTATATATTATAAAAGTTATGCGGGAGATTTATTTTCAATACAATATAAGAAAATAACGTTTTTTTTTTTTAAATTGGCACGCGTAAGAAACATGGAAACAGCGAATGACATACATAAAAGCTTGTTTAAAATAATTGCAGAAAAAGGAGTAGGAATAATATCAAAAAGAAAAATAGTGATAAGGTTTACAAGGAATAAAAAGTTGCAGAGGGTCTTGATGACGCGACATTTTTGATGACATAGAAGTTAGTGGTGTTTAAACATTACAATAAAGATTGAATCCTTAATGTTTACATTTCTTATATCTATGGGGTTTATTTATGGCGCTTACGGCTTCTTTGTAGTTTACATCTGATTACAACTTTAAATGATATAACAGTAATATATCTATATATTGTCATCCGCAGACAGAACTGTTTCGCTGTTTGCTACATAACCCAGGCTCGAAACCCGAACGAATTGGCGTTAGTCGGCGACTCTACCCCTGGGCCACGGGACGTGTTTTTTATTTTACTCTCTCTCTCTCTCTCTCTCTCTCTCTATATATATATATATATATATATATATATATATATAGAGAGAGAGAGAGAGAGAGAGAGAGAAAATAAAAAACATGCCCCTTATATTAATATATATATTATATATATGTTTTACTTTGTATGATTTTTTCGAAACAGTCATTGTTAATTGGACAAATACATACATATATTAAATTCCATTCAGATAGATAGGTAAAGTCAATTCAGATAGATAGAATGAAGCCTATTTTGATAGATAGATAGATAGATAGATAGATAGATAGATAGATAGATAGATAGATAGATAGATAGAGTCTTAAGTCCATTCAGATAGATACATAGATAGATTTAAGCCTATGAATAGAATTAGATAGAAAGATAGATATTGTAACTTTTTTCAGAGCAAACATATACTTCACTCTGCTTTGAGATCAAAGCTTTGCTCCATAAGTAAATACTCCTCTTACCTTCTCTTTACTATCATTTGTAATTAATGATCGACAGGAAGCTTTCTAAAGTAAAATAATTTGTTAAATAATTTATTTCCAAACAAAAACACATTTCATGAATAACTTCCTAAAGAAAGTCTACTTATTTTCAAAGCCTAAAAAATGTTAACCACCTAGTGCATATTTAACATGATAACCACTGCAGACGCCCCCATAAGCACACTTATGCTCAGAGAGATAAGGATATTTATAGAATTCATTAAAGAGAGACCACTTAGAAAGCGCTGGTTAAACGCGGAAAAATAACACTGAATGAGATTTTGCAATCATGGCAGCTGACAGTTTCACAACTTTCCACTCTGTTTGATTTGTCAATGTGAGAGAAAATTGATTAGTACAAGCAATGACTTCGTGCGCTTGGTTTTGACTGTGGACTCCTTCGTAAGATGACTGAGAGGTTGGAATGTCTACCAATACGTTGGCCAAATTGCTGACGTGAACAAAACGATCTGTTCTTGGAGTTGCTGCTTGGCTCTATTTAGAGTAATTAAACTACAACACTGGTGAAACTTTAGTCATCGCATCATACGGAAAGAAACAAGTGATTTTTAGAGAAATTGAAATAAAAATAATTTTAGTAAAATGTATTTATCATTATTATTTTTTTATTTTGTAAAACGAAAGACTTGACCTACCTCGGAATTCAAAACGATCGCGAACATGTATTCCCTGTAAAATAATAACAAAAAAGAAAGATGGCCGCTATTGAAGACACAATTTCTGCGTGCCTATCTTGTCCAAAACGAGACGATATTTGCACACATGCAAATTTTGACCGTCTTGGAATGGCATAACAAGCAGGTGCCAGCGCTGCTGTTAGTGCGGATTTTTTCGGTGGATTGTGCGTGTCGAAGTTGTGAATTGACAGTCAGACTAACAAAGAGGAAGGAGAAGCGGCTTAGTATCTGTTTCACAACTGCCTTGTGTAAGGAGCCGAGAAAAGGAAGCCTGAAATCCATTTCCTTGAGGCGACCAAATAAAGAAAGAAAATCAGCTGGCCTGCCGGCAAGCGAGAATCGCACTGCATTTTTTGTTCCCCCCACCCTGATCATCATTCATCTTTTTTATACCACAAGTGTAATGTAAGTTATTTTATTAATAATTAAAAAAAAACATTCGAGAACAAAAATGGTTATCAAATACACTGATAAAACAGAAAGCGGTCAGTGGTATAGAAATTAAATTTAAATCATAAAAATAAGAAATCGACCTCTAATGTTTAATAAGCGATATGTTCTCAGATCGAGCGTTTTTCATTATATCAAATAAAATACCTTATTTACATAGAGCGATATATATATATATAAACAGACTGAGATAGACAGAAAAACTATTATTACACATTTAAGAAAAAACGTCAGAGTTCATCAGCTTTTCAATATGGCTGGTACCACACGCAATTAAGCTTGTTGCTCCAGTACGTAGGCGATCATGGCCTTCTACGTCTCCCTGTCCCTAGTGGCTCTTATCATACTTTTTCCTGTTACCCTAACCAAGCCTCACTCTGCCATCAACCTGCTCAGGTCCGTCAAACTGCTTTCTCCTGTCTCTCTTTCCCTCTATCTGACCTGTGAGTATAAGATTTTCCAAGCCGTCTTACCTTATTACATATCATAGGAACTTCAGCTGTCTTTTCTTGATGCTCAGTATTAATTTCCTTTTCGTTTCCATTCTTTCCAAAACCTCATCATTGCTCACGTGCTCGATCCATGCTATCCACAGCATCTTTTGGTAGAACCACTTTTCATTTGCTTCAAACTTTTTCATTCATCTTTGATGACATTGTCCAGCATTCATTACCATATTGAAGAAGTGACATCAGGTAACAATCCAATAGTCACCGTAATTCATCATTTCCAATGAACTCAAAGAACATTAAATAGCTTCTTACTTTCTTCTGCCAAAGGGTGCTCAACGTTGCTTACAGCCATATTAGGTCAAAATACCTGTTCATGTACAATCCCTGAAGTTACGCTTCGTCGGGCCTGGACAGTTTCTAGATGTGTAACCGCTTAAGAATACTCGATACTGTAAGATTAGATATGTGCGGTTGGTGTTATGGATAATGGCTCAGAGTTGTTAATCGGAGAGCAAAGTTTGAATTCGCTTTCGGTTCGTTATATTCACTTATGCGCAAATCCGTTTGAGAAAAGAATAAATCCATCACTTCTCTCCCATCTATGGGTTAAATAGTACGACTTGTAGCCCTAAATCATTATTATCTCCCCACAAAATATCTTACAATCTAAAAACATTCTTCTGGCATTAAATAACCTGTAAACCGTAGATAAGTCGCAGAAAAAAAAACACTCAATCAAACAATTGTTGTTCCACGCGATGGGCCAAATTTTGTGAAAAACTGGATTCACTTGACAGTGTTTTCTAATCGCCTTTACACTAACATTGCAAGAAAGATACGGTAATAGAGGTCTAGAGAGCGTAGTAATCAGCTAACTAAAAGTTTTCTTCCGTGTTATTGTAGTTAACTGTATCTCTTCTTCTTCTATGTGCCATGTCCTTTCAGGACGTAGGCTATCATGGCTTTGCAGGTCTCATTATCCCTGGTGGCTCTTAGCACGCCTTCTCTTGTTACACTATGCAACCTCCGTTTCATCATCCACCCGATTAGGTCCTTCAAATAAGTTATCCGTTGCTTTCCCTGTCTCTTTTCCCTGTAGCTGGCCTGTTAATATCAGGTTCTCCAAGACTTCCTTCCTCATTGCATGTCCCAGGAATTTCAGTTGTCTCTTCCTGATGCTCAGTATTAATTTCCTTTTTGTTTTCATCATTTCTAGGATCTCATCATTGGTCACATGCTCGATCCATGATTTCGCTGCATCCTTCTGTAGAACCACATTTTACTTGCTTCAAATTTTCCCTTCATCTTTGATGATATTGTCCAGCATTCACTACCATCTTGAAGAACTGAAAACACACAACAATCCAGTACTATCTTCCTTGTTTCTAGAAAATTGTCCTGTTTCTTAATACTTTAATCAACTTCTGGAATGCTTCATTCGCCATGCCAATTCGCCTTCGGATCTCTGTGTCGCACTTTCCGTCTTCTGTTATAACACTTCCCAGATCCGCTAAAGATCATTGTATATCAAGTACAGGTATCAGTCCATTGTTTGCTTATCTAAGGATGTTGCACGCTTCAGTTTTTTATTGTCACTGAGGCTTGCTCCCCTGAGTAATGTTTCTTGTCTGACACATTGTCATGTCTGGTTTGGTTGGAAATAAAGTCGCACACACA
This sequence comes from Ascarosepion bandense, assembly GCA_037127315.1. NCBI lineage: Eukaryota > Metazoa > Mollusca > Cephalopoda > Sepiida > Sepiidae > Ascarosepion > Ascarosepion bandense. The sequence continues at coordinate 5,253,046 of JBBBDQ010000851.1, forward strand.
TAGCTCCCCGGGTCATAGGAGCACACAAGCTAGTCACCCCATCATGGTTCTTAATCCCCACTACTAACATACTTAATCATTACCGGGCAGACATATATACTTAATCATCTTTTTTTGAGATTTTCGGATGATTTTGTTTAGCTTCATATCAACTTCTATAGGTTATTTTAATTTTTTGTTTTTTTCGTTTTTTTTTTTTGTTTTTTTGTATTTTTTTTTTTTTTGTTTATCGACATAAGGACATCTATGAGTTATTTAATGCTGAAATCTAAATATTTTTAACACAATCTTATGGCTTCAACTGCAGATAAAATGTATTATTGGTAGTTCTGTCTAAAAAAAACTATTGTTGGTAAATCTATTATAAATATGTATCGTTGATAATTTTTTATATAAAAATTTATAGCTTCATGTTTCTATAAAATGTAATTTTATACTTCCATTGTATTTTGTTTTTGTTTGGGTATTCAGTATTTGACGTAGCTGATATCGTATCATTTACGACCACGGATCAGGGTAGAACTGAGAACGAAAGCAATTAAAAGGTGGTTCTACGCTCCTCAAAATCACCTATCTCCCGATCAGAAATTCTTGCTTATCGCCATGCCCAGGACTATATTTTTTTTTTAGTTTTGTTTAACGGCATATCAACCTGTGTGGGTTATTTAATGCCAAAAAGTTGGGGTTTTAAGGTATTTTTTTTAATGTTCAGTTATAGTGAGAAAGTTGATTTAGTAAGATTTTGAACATTTTTATTTTATTTTAGAAAACTGAAAATGTCTTCTAGTTTTGTATTCAAAAATGTATTGCTGGTAATAATTTTTTCCCCTCAATAAAAGTATTGTTGGTAATATGTTTTTTTTTCAAAAATGTATATTTTTCTATTAAAGTCATTTATATATAAATGTTTCTATAAAGGTTTTTCATGTTGTTTTGACCCCCAGTTTGGTGGTTAACTATTTACTCATAGCTGGGTCAGGGTGGACCTGGGAACAACAGCAATGAAGAGGTGATTCCATGCTTCTCAAAAACTCTCAATCAGTGGCTTTGCTGCTGGATGCAATTTACCGTCATACCCAGGAAAATATTTTTTTTTTGCGACAAACAGGTTTTACCATTTGTTTTTAGTGCTAAATTGAATTTTACAAAAGATAATGTTTTAAATACATTTTTTCTCTTACTAAATGAGATTTCATTTTCTCTTTTGCAGGTAAGTTTATAATCCTTTTTGATGTACCGATGATTGGTAAGTTTAATTCGTATCTAATAACTTTTTTCAGTGCTTATATATTAACATCTGTTAAATATGCATACTAAACATACTTTGTATGAGAGAACACGAAGGTCAACAGATTCTTACCAATAACTAATTCTCACATTTTTTTATAGCGATAATACATTTTCTCTTTATGATGATGATCATGCTCATCAGGATCATCGACATAATATTTTTACCATATTAGAATTTACATATTCGCTATGTTACTCAACCTTTTCCTAAAAGATAGAAAGAGAAAGTCGGAGAGAAAGATATATGGCGGGCGTAACGGCTCTCACCGCAGAGAGTGAAATCTCCGAACTGAGTTCAAATTCTGGTTTATTCTGTTTCTTTCATTTCATGCTTATACACCAGAAAAAGGCATGAACGCGTCTTATGGGCTAAACAGAGATTATGGGTTAAAGCAGGAGATTAGGTTCTGGTGGGTGTTAACCAATCTAGGAGAAAAAAAATTCCGAATTCAAACTTTAAGATGGTGTTTTCTTTTGTAAATTCCATCATACACTATTTCAGATTAGTTATCAGATCTACAATATGGCTGGTTCTACACAAACAAACGGTACTTCAATCAAATCATTTCTGTGGCTAGTCTGTCAGTTCACTTCAAAACTGAAATATTTCCTCTTATACATCAAAATTAATAAGTAAATTCATTAATACTTACGCACACAGACACACACACACACACACACACACACACACACACACACACATACACATATATATATATATAAGCATATACTGTTAAATATGAGAGAAAATGAATGCCTATTATATTTAATCAGGAGCCGTTCTAAACGTCGTATTTTAGCTTTAATTTCAGGTGAAAATAATGACAAAACTCTCCAACATTTGGATAATTTTTTTTTAAGTTGGTTCTAAGCTTTCGGCTCAAATGAGCCATCATCAGAGAGGTTACAGGGATGTTAGCATAAAATCATCCACCATCAAAGACGATTTTATCTTGTGCTAACATAAAACTTTGCTAAGCAACGATAACAGTTACACAGATCGTAAATTTGTAATGCGGTTCTATGACGTCACACCGCGTAAGAGCTCAAAATGTTAACAGAACCATATATTTAAATGCAATGTAATGTGTTATGACCAGATTTAAACGTGATTTTATTAAGTGTGGGTTGTTTTGATTTAATGTTGGAGAATTTTTGTCTTTATTTTCACCTGAAATTAAAGCCAAAATGCGATGTTTACAACGGCTCATGATTAAACATAATAGACATTCATTGTCTCTTATATTTAACAGTATAGGTTTAGAAAATTATCTGATGCATCGATACACTAAGTATATACACACACACACACACACACACACACACACACGTATAAATATATATATATATATATATATATATATATATATATATATATATATATATATATATATATATATATGTATATGGAGAGAGAGAGAGGGAGATTAGGTCAAGTTAGTCAATCTATCTGATGGTTGTTACCTTTAGCATCCCCACTCCATAGTTTCGGAGGTGAATCAAACCGTCCACTTTTCAAGTTTTTTTCACAATATATCCTTTCAAGGGGTTTTTCTTCCACTGAAGAGTGAACGTATAAATCCGTCTGCAAAACTTTAGAAACGGGATTCTAAAATTAAGATCAGTCAGCTAAGTGTTAAATTTATATTTATATGGAATACTGCTGTCATATCTGGCCGGGTGCCTCTGCTATCCACCTCGGTGTCCTTGACAAAATCCAGCGGAGAATCTGTCATGTGATCGATCCCAACTTGGCAGCTCAGATGCAGTCACTTTCTTCTCTGTCCCTCTTTTACAAATACTTTCACGGCTTCTACTCCGATTAACTTAGCTCACTGGTGCGTCCCTATGTATAAATTTACTCGAGCTACTAGATTAGCAACTAGGTCCCACCCTTTTACAGTGAAACCAATAAAATGTAACCCTAATTTATACTCTTCAGCTTCTTTTCTCACACTTCTCGCCTGTGGAATTCATTTCCGTATACTTGCTTCGCCAACAGCTACAATCTCCAAGAATTTAAATGTAAGGTCAATAATCATTAACTCGCATTCTTTCTATCATGCTCTTTTCTCCGTCCACTCTAATCTGATCACACCAGTATTCACATCCTTCTATTGCCCACTTCCTGACACTCCCTATAACCTGTCTCTCTTTCTCATTATTTCCCTCCTATGTAACCCCCTGCGCACCAGTGGCAGTAAAACTGCCTTGCTTAGGGCGAAATAATTAAAAAAAATTCTTAATGTTCTATCTTTTGATATCGAGCACTTTTTTGCAAAGTGCGTTTGACTTTAATATATTTCTATCAATATTTCACTGTCAGCAATTTTGCTTACCATAATCTTTCACATCGCTAATATATATATATATATATATCCGAGTGAGTACAGAACGAAGAAAGAATTTTTTTCACTGTCCAAAACATTAATTTAAAACAGTGCTCGATATATGATGTATGGAGCTGTGAATATAGTCATCCACATACAAGCCAGTTTCGCGGTATCACAGCTCATCAGTGTGGCTAGACATTCACTTGCTGTCATCCGGAACCGAAAATCGACCGATTTGGTGTCAGAGCGTCTACCCCTAAGCTATCGGAGGAAATTTTAGCGTGTTATATATCCCTAAAAACAATGACTACCAGCCCATTAGTTTCTACTGTTCCTAATATATAGCACTCTAGCTATTGGGCGTGTATAATGATACGCACTAAAAAGTCTGCCTATTTCCACCGAACGCCCATAGCTCAGGGGTAGATTCGCCGACTGACGCCATGTCAATCCTGGGTAAAAAAAGCAATCAGAGTCTAACCGTACTGATGAGCTGTGATACAGCGAAACAGATCTGTCTGCGGATGACAATATATATATATATATACTTTATTAAGAGCGTTCGATACTTAGTAGAGTATTATTAAAAACCCTCCATTAGTTTCAGACCTTATCTTTTAAATAATAAAACTTGCGACACATCACATTCTATTTATTGTTTGCAATTAAAAGATGCTACTGAAAACGCTGCCGTAAAATGGAGAATATTTAAAAAGGACAACTTGTAAATCTTTACATGAGCCATGTTTTCTATGTTTACAGGAAAAATTACAAATGATCAAATTACCAAAACTAAACTTGCCCAATAAACGTAGCGAAGCAACTTCCATTTATCATCATCGTCTAAAATATACCATAAAGTATAGTTAATTCACTATGAAATTTTCTCAGTAGCGAATCTTTAGTCTGATTAGTTAAAAGGAACACACACATAAATTGTATAGCTTCCCACATAAATAAATAGCAAACCATGTTTTTTTTGTATTTAAATGTAAATCATTTTCACAGCTAACATCCAACATTGCCTAATGACAAGATTCTATCTCGAAACACAGAAATTTCTGTGTCACAATGTACATTTAATTCATAACTATATGATTATATTAAGCTCTACAATATTTATTATATTGATCACTGTTTATTAAAAAACAAATAAATGCCAGGGGACTCAAAACCGTAATGTTTCGTTATCAAGTAACTTAGGGAGAGAGGTTTTTGTTAAGTGATTAAAATATTTTTAAATTCAGAGGTTTATGAAATGTTTGTCAAATCATCAAGTGTTTTTGTGAATTTGTTTTATATTATTTTTGTTTTTAATTATAAACAATAATTTTTTTATTATTTCAAAATATATGTTAACGACATATAATTATTTTTATTGTATAATATTTTGCATCTTTTTATTATATATATATATATATATATATATATATATTCGTCATCCACATTCAAGCTTGTTTTGCTGTATAACTGCTCAGCAGTGTGGCTAGACACATCCACTTGCTTCTGGCTGGGACCGAAACTCAAACGATTTTTTGACAGTCGGTGTCGCTATCCGCTAAGCCATAGGCGCATGAAATCAGCGGAGGGAAATTTTAACGTGTTGGATATGAGTAATGTATACAGGCGCCATTCACCGAAAGAACTCAATTAATTTCTGAAGAGTCATGCATATTTGCAGAAGTGGAAACTGTTTTTAAAATTTTCTTCTCTAGAGAGCTCAATATATATATATATATATATATATATATATATATAAATTGTGATCAAATATCGATAAATCAAATTTGGGAGGTTTTTCAATCTAACATTTCACACTAAGCTTCGTTAGATACTGAGTTATATACAAAACAGTGATTAAGGTATTTCTACTCTTGTGTTATTTGATTTTCATTGATCAATCATGTATCACATTAATTTGACTCTTTTAAACTAACGTTAGTGTAATTTGTGGCACTCCAAATCTAAGGACATGTGACGCGACTTTTCTTTTTCCATTTCTCTCTCTGTCGAAGCTTAAATAAAAGTGGTATATGTTAGAATGTTAAATGTTTCCTATCTGTTCTTGATCTTCTCATTATATATATATATATATGTTACGGAAATTAATGTGTGGTTAGCACACATTTTCGTCATAAAAATTTATCGTGAAATAATCAGGCCGGTAGATATAAATATAAAATACTGTTTAATTAAAAACAGAATATCTACTTAAATACGAGTATCGGTAAAAATAATGTTCAAAATAATTCATATATATATATATATATATATATATATATATATATTTCTATATATGTATGTGTGCGTGTGTGTGTGTGTATACATTTTTTTTCTAAACATATAATGTTAAATATAAGAGACAATGAATGTCTATTATGTTTAATCATATATATATATATATATATATATATATATATATATGATTAAACATAATAGACATTCATTGTCTCTTATATTTAACATTATATGTTTAGAAAAAAAAATATATACACACACACACACACGCACACATACATATATAGAAATATATATATATATATATATATGAATTATTTTGAACATTATTTTTACCGATATATATACTGGTGTCTGCGTGATTCAAGCAATAAATATTACGTTTATTAATAATAGTTTTCTTACCGTTTGATTGTAACAGTTGGTTTCACAAGAACTGTTGGGGATCACCCCTTTATTTAAATGGACTCGTCTAAGGTGTACAAATAATCCTGCTTATACAGAGCAGTGTGGAAAAGAGTTGTAAAGATTTCAGTTGAGTAGTTGGACCGCCGCTTAGTTGGTCAGTAAGAATATAGACTTATTACCCGCATTTACTTCTTATTTACAAGATTATATATATGTGATTCTTACTAACAGTATTACTAGTATTCCTGAATCTACTAACCCGTGTTCCAGGTTGTATATATTTTGTTCAATAGACTTACATTTTATCTCACATATCTGTTTTTAGTTATTATTATTGTCTGTGGTTCCTAAATAAGAATCCACAACAAGAACAATACTAGATATTTAATTTCATGTACATGTAAGTAATTAGACGTCAGGTAAAATTGGCATAGATTACACTCCTGGAATCAGATCAAAGGTAGACCCTTCTTATTAGCTTATGAAATTATTTCAGTTTTATATTCATATCTTTGCTTTGGTCTTTCTGCAATTTCCTACGATGTGTTTATTCAATAATCTTCAAGTCAAACATTGTTGCTGGTTCGCACCATATTTCTCTCTGTTTGTCTATAATGAAAGCAATTTTATTAGTTTTTTTCCTTACGATTCTTCATACATTTGATTCTTTGGTATTTGATTCAGTAGAGATAAGATCTTTCAATTTTTTTAAATCTTTTTACCCCAAGCATTTCAGCAATGCTGCTTGGCGACCTCCATAGTTTTAGGGAAAGGAAAAATGATGGAATATTAGGTTTTTTATTTTATTTTTCCGCTAAAGTGGTTTCAAGAGACCGAAAGAATGTCCGGCGAGACGAAACCAAGGAAAATGGCTAATGTTAAAAAAATATTCTCGATTGAGTAGAATAAGAGAAATTGCTCGTGAAAGAGTTGATTAAGAGCTACCAAGAGGGAAAGTGAAATAATACGGGAGTGGATGAAGTCAAGCGAAAGGGGGTAATCGTTACGAAAAAAAGCAATTTATATGGACAGAATTCAAATTCTGTATAAAAATGATCGGTAAAAGCTAAAGATTATGAAAAATGAAATTTTATGCGAAAGTCATGGTAGCCGAGATTCCGGAATATGGTATCCTTTATGCAATACATCTCTTCAGCACGTGAGCGATCACAGCTCTTCACAATTTCCTGTCTTTTATTTCTCTAAAACTTTAGATGAAAAAATGGGGAAGAAATTGAGAAATTGGAGAGCCGAATTCGAATTCCACTCGAGTTCCTTACATTTACTTACGTACTACTACCCTCGAGAAAGTTAGGAACCCATCACTTCTCTCCCGACTAACTATGTGTTAATAGCGGTACATTGCACACTCAACCGATATCCGAATTTCTTATTTTACTTTCGTGCTCAGGCAGTCACATTATGCGATATTCGACAAGCAGCTGTCGTTGATTAAGGACCTAGGAAGTGTTCTAACAGGAGATGGAAAGTGCGACACGGAGATCCGAAGGCGAATTGGCATGGCAAAGGACGCGTTCCAAAAGATGAGCAAAATACTAACACACAGGAAAATCTCAATAGAAACGAAGAAAAGAGTGCTAGACTGCTACGTGATGTCAGTTTTTCAATTCGGCAGTGAATGCTGGAAAATATCATCGAAAATGAGGACAAAACTGGAAGCGGCCGAAATGTGGTTCTACAGAAGGATGCTACGGATATCGTGGACTGAGCATACAAGCAACGACGAGGTGTTAGAAAGAATGGCAACAAAAAGGAAATTAATACTGAGCATCAGGAAGAGACAACTGAAGTTCCTGGGACATGCAATGAGGAAGGAGAACCTGGAGAACCTGATACTGACTAGACAGATAGAAGGAAGGAGAGACAGAGGAAGGCAGCGGATAACATATTTGCAGGGCCTGATCAGGTGGATGACGGAACGGGGGTTGCCAGGAGCAACAGGAGCAAACATACTAAGAGCCACAAGGGATAGGGAGACGTGGAGAGCGATGATCGCCTACGTCCTGAAGGGACAGGGCACATAGAAGAAGAAGAAGAAGAAGACGCTGCTTAAGTGAATCCAGTTGATTATTCTGTGCAGTTCACTGTTGAAACTATCATCCAATTTCTAGAATTGATATGTCCGAACCAGCTGATCTGAGTCTACAATCAAACGTATAATTCTTCAGTTACAAATATAACTGTGTAAATAGCGGTACAGACTCTGATCTATTTTCTTATGTAGCAACTGATATAGGAGAAGGAAATCTCTGACTTCCTAACTGTATGTAACCCTGGCAAAAATACATTCTATGCCTCTAAGGAAAACATAATTCGTATTGACTCAATGATCCCAAATACAATCGATTCCTTTTCATTTTTCTAAGTAATTTTTTACTCTTTACCATCTCTTTCTCCTTGTTCTACCATTCATAAACATGTTAAATAGGTTACCCATTAATTAAAATCTGCTTCTTTCAAAGTCAGTGTTTCTTGTGAGTGTCAAATTCACAAAAGCCTTTGCCATCCTTATTTCAACTGCCTCTTTCTGCAAGTATGATGGTTTTGATTCGAGATCAGATCTCTTTTAGACTTTCGAATTGGTTATAAAAGCAATAAGACAAAACAAATCTTTTTTTTTTTTTTTAAAAAAGCAAACTTTTTAATAATCTTAAAAGATTTCATAGAAGTTGATATATTTGTAACGGAAGAATTATACGTTTGATTGTGGGCTTAGATCAGCTGGTTCGGACATATCAATTCTAGAAATTGGATGTCAGTTTCAACAATGAACTGCACAGAATAACCAACTGGATTTGCTTAAGCAGCGTCATGTAATCCTAATCAACGACAGCTGCTTGTCGAATATCGCATAATGTGACTGCCTGAGCACGAAAGTAAAATAAGAAATTCGGATATCGGTTAAGTGTGCAATGTTTATGAGCAAACGCTAAAACAAATTCGATCTTTAATTTACATGACGATATTTTGGGGCGTTTTATCCTAGCATGAAGAATACTTATTGTTCCTCACAAAATGGTCGCAATTACAACAACAATTAAGAAGAAACTTTTCTGAAATGAACAGATTTTAGAAAATGAAAGTGAGAGAATTCGGTCAATAATCCTCCTCTTGCAGAAGGTTGATTCAAAATCCTTTACAAGTGAGGAAAATCAATAGAAATACGAGATGCTACCCAAACGTTCAGGGTGAATCTGAACAAACGGATCAATCTTTTCATTTGTTAAATTACACAGCAGCGTTCACTATATCTCAGCAAATATTTCAGGCGGCTCTCGAAATTACGCCGCTAGAAATTAAATATTATCATTTCCTTTTATTTTTTTTATGTCAATAATCAATTTAACATGTTAAGTTACCACATGTCTGAGGTAATATATTTATATACGTGTGTGTGTGAGTTAATAGATATGCATACGGAAATACACACATGTATAAAAATATTATTTAGGTTTTAATAAAATAGTGCTCAATGTTGTATTTTTTTAAAATCATTTCACCCCAAGCAAGGCATTCTACTGCCGCTATTGCGCATAGGGTTGCATAGGGGAAGGTGCTGAGAGAGTAATTAGATATAGGAAATGTCAGAAGGAGGGTGATAGACGGGTAAGGAAGTACATAGGAAGAGTGTTTGAGAGAATGGGTGCGAGTTAGTGTGTTAGGAGGTGTCTATTGACCTTACATTTAAACTCCGAGAGATTGTAGCTGTCTGGGAAGCAAGTATGTGGAAGGGAATTTACAGGCGGGAAGTGCGAGAAAAGAAGCTGTTGAGGTAGAAATTGCGGTTACATTTTATCGGTTTCACTGTAAAAGGGTGGAACCTAGTTGCTAATCTAGTATCTCGTGCAAATTTGTACCTAGGGTGCACCAGTGATCAAAGTTCATCGGAGCAGAAGCCGTGAAAGTATTTATAGAAAAGGCACAGGGAAGTCACGTCAAGCCGGTGAGAGAGTGACTGCAGCCGGTCTGCCAAGTCGGTATCGATCACATTACAGATTCTCCGTTGTATTTTGTCAAGAAGCCCGAGGAGAATAGCTGGGACACCCGACCAGATGTGACAGCAGTATTCAATACACGGGCAGATGGTAGATTTATATATGTGCAGGATAGATTCAAAGGGAAAAAACTTCCGGGCTCTGCACAGAGAACCGACTTTCATAAACAGAGCTATCGATTTAGATAATGCATATCTTTAAACGCCATTTTTGAATATAGGCATATTTGAGTAGACGTGCAACTTACATTGAACAGTTGTTTTTTTTATTCTTGCCTACCGGCCTGAAAACTCAAGAAATCTTATTAGAGATGCTCTTTCCGGAAGAATTGGAAACCTGCGCCCCCCTTTGAAAGAGAGTCGTCATTAGAAACACTACATACTTTTAAAAGAATATATATATATATATATATATATATATATATATATATATATATATATATTATGTTTTAGAAAATGTACATAATTTTTTCTATATATGTCCTCTTCTCTACAATCATATGTTTGTTTCAACGTTGGGTTTCCAACATTTCATCAGAAGAAAAACAAGAGTTGGAATTATCCTTCTGTTTATATTTGGTTCGTTGTTGTTGTGGGGTTGGTTGGGGTTATTGATAATGAAGGGAATGTGCCTTTCGTTTTGACCGTTAGACTTTTGAAGAACTTGGTGTGTAAGTGCGAAATTATTGATTAATGGCATTGTCTGTTGGAATGTACGGTTTATATATATATATATATATATATATATATATATATATATTACAGGCCATAATTATTAGGCCACCCCAGCGTTTAAAAAATGATGAATTTCATACTATTTTTTAGCTTCTATTGCCAAGTGAAAAATTGTAAATGAAAATAGAATGGTTTCTTTTGTTAATACTGCACAATAACATGTGCATCAAATGGATTTATAAATAGATAATAATTACCTATATTGCAGTTTCATGAATGAATGAATAAATGAAGAAAATTTGGGGTGATTCGGCTCTGGGAGGCACAATCCTATGGTTAAAGGAACTTGAATAAGTTCCTCCTAGAAATATATGAATGAGTGGCGCTATATTGAGTTTAATTAGTTACTTCTTCGGGGCCCGTAGTACAGTTGGTATGACGTTTGCTTAATAATGGAATTATCTGAGTTTCAATTTCTGGTAGTGGATGAGTCCCAAATATAGGTTGAAGCGGTTGTCCAGTGCTTTCTGCATTCAGTTGAGGTCTAATAAAAAGCTCGATGAATTATCTAATTATTTCAAATCCGCCTACAACTTCTGTTTATATTGTTGATTGAACCTCCGGAGTGAGCGACTTGGTGAGAGTAGTCGTGGCTCTGGGAGGCACAGACCTTTGGTTAAAGGAACTTGGATGAGTTCCTCCTAGGAATATGTGCATGAGTGGCGCGATATCGAGTTTAATTAGTTACGTCTTCTGTTGAGGTCTAATAAAAAAACTCGATGAATTATCTAAATATATATATAATACTTGGGTAGCAAGCTTTTTTTTCAAAAATCTTTCATTAAACACGGCCTACAAGCATGATTTAAATTTTTATGAAGATTTTCCAGTATGTTAGGCTGCCGGAAAAAATAATAGAAAATTAATTAGATCATCCTTGTCAAGCCGTAAATATGTATATAAGGTTTGATTTTTTTCACACAGGAAAAATTGGGCCTTCAACTAGTGTTACCCAATCGTAGGACCAGTTTTTCTTTATATATATATTAATGTATGTAGCTAGTTAACTATTTTTGAATGTTATTATACCAAAATATCAATAGAACACCCCAGATAAGATTATGCGTTGTTTGCAATATTTTCACATTCTCATTTCTCCTGCAGATATATCAAGGGCATTAACTTGTAAAATTACGCCCAGACACACGAAAAGGAAAGGACGCTTTGCTGTTGATCTCAGCTTCCAATCATATGATTCGAAGATAACGAAATTAATCAACTTGGCCAAGTGAACAACAACAAAATACAAATTATACAAGTAACATATAGATGACCATACGGTGATACACATCATATTTATGATGTCTCTGTTGGTCATGGTGGTCGTGATCAATGAATCTATTTGAGATTACATGTCCAGCAGGCTTACGGCCATATCACTTTGAATACACCGGTTGTCGCTCGATCACCGAAGTTAAGCAATGTTGAGCCTGGTCAGTACTTAGATGGTTGACCGCTTGGGAATACCAGGTGCTGTAAGCGTTTAGTGACGGATGTGCGTTGTGGTGCAGTGGATATCGGCTCGGAAAGAGAAATCGGTGAGCCGAGTTCGAATTCCAGTTGAATATCCTGCATTCACTTAAGCACTGGTACCCTTGGGAAAGGTATTAATCCGTCCCTTCCCTCCAGTTATGGGTTAAATAACAAGGGTAGGACTTGGGGACCCTACCCTTAAAAACAAATCCTAATGAATCTTGATACTCGAAAAGAAAAATGTATTACTGGACACAAAACTTATATTAAAAAAAAAAACAACAATAAATTGTTGAAAGAAAAAAGGTATTACTAGCAATAAATAAATAAAAGTTGATTTGCCATAAAAAAAAAACAACCAATATAACATACATATTTTAACTGTTGTAGCTGCAGTCGAAACTCCTCCGGTTTGTGTTATCTAGTGTAGTTTTTTGTTTGTGGTTATGTAACACCAGTCCACAAAGGTCACAGAAGGGTGGTCTTTGTGACGATACACAATCTTTATTCTCTCAAGCTGTTGTATCCCGGGAGGGGATAAACAGAAAAAGAATAGTGCAAGAAATAACTCTTAACACTGAGTATATACAAATAGAGATTTATTATACCTCAGTACAATAAACCAAATACAAGTACACCAACGAACAGCTAACACGAGTAACAATTAAAAAGGAAGGCAATGTCTCTGTATGGGACGTATGCGTCCGTCTTGAGAAGAAGGATTCCGTCTAGTGACGTCTAATTCTCGTCTAAGACTTCCGTCTAATTCTCGTATAATGACTAATAATCTCGATCACTCCTGTGTAATAACGAAGACTATCGTATAGTCAAGACCACACTCGATCTCTCTCGAGCGCTATCTGTAGTTCGTTCCCGTCTAAGTCTTTTATAACCCGGGCCATACCCATTCCTGAGTAGGACAGGATATTCCACCACAACACAAGCTTACTTTAACTATTGATCTGAGAAAGCGGTTTGTGTACAGCTGACTCTTTAGATATTCCAACACAAATTGGACGGGGTGCATGCATAACATCTATGTGAAAGTTTCGATTTGACGCGGCTTTTTAAGAACATGACTCACGTCTTCGGGTTAATACTTTGGTTTTGTAAATATTTGCGGTGTTAGGTGATTTTTTAAGCGCCGCTTAGATGTGGTACAAGGTTGAAAGTATGGGACACCTAGCGAAACAAGCTGGCTAACCATACAACCACAGCGAGGTACCCACTATTTGTGGTGTTAGAAAAAAACTATTCCTAGCACAGCCTGTTCTGTCTTCAGTTTCTTTTGGGAAAGTATCTAAACAAAACGGCAATTTTATTCATGTCTTTTCAAAAGGCAGTTATTCCCAATTCTTTACGTATATTTTTAGCGAATTTTCTCTCATTTGTACGGCAGTTGGATTTGATATCCTAACTTCGGTCTTCACCAGCGTTTCGCAATTACAGAATGTCTAAACTTGTTAGATCGACAACAAAGAGGAACGAACGGGGACACGGTGTCTGCTGTTCGGCATATTGTTTGTGCGAACAGAGAATATTACTATAATTAACTAAGAGAAGAAATATTTCGATTTGAATCTAAAGTGTGAATACCCACTCCACCGACGACACGTGTAACATTGAAGTATTCAAAGTGTTAACAATGAGGGGAAAATGACTGTGAAAAAGAAATTCAATGCATCATTTCTATCAAAGAATGGGCAAAAAATAAAGAAGTGAATAATGAAAATAAAAGACAAGTTTATCAGGAAAGAGGAAATTATGAAGGTAGTAAAGAGCAATAAAATTGAAAGTAAGAATGGAAAAGTGTGAAAAGAATGGAAGTAAAAAGGGAAATAAAAACTGGAAAAAGAATTAAAATGTAAAATAAAAAAAAAACGTTAACTGAAAAAAGATGAATAAGAAAATATATTAAAATAAAGAATGACAAAAATAAAGGAACACATGAAAAATTCATTTTTTGAATGAAGCCGAGATATTTAAATCAGTGAAATATTCGTAAAGAAAAAATTTAAATGGGTAGAAAGAAAAAGAAAGATCAAAAACGGAAAAGGAAAATTTGCAGATAAATTCAAGATAAAGAAACGGAAAAATATACGAAAATGGCAAAAGTTACTGATGAAAACAAAAACCAAAAGAATGATAAAGAAAAAGAAAAATAGGCAACGGAATCAAAGAAATAATCATCATCCTTCACATCCAGATGGTGCATAGGGCAGCAACTTTTTGTTGCTGTAACAAACTGTTTTTTAGGGGGCAGGTTGTTAGCCCTGCACCCAACCCCCAAACCAGGAGGATCATTCTTGGTCCTTACGTTTACAGCACCTAGTATTCCCAAATGGTCATTCCCATTTAAGTACTGACCAGACTCAATGCTGCTTAACTTCGGTGATCGGAAGGGAACCGGTGTATTCAACACGATATAGCCGCAGACGAAAAGAATGAAAAAGAAAGAAAAATAGGCAACGGAATCAAAGAAACAATAATACAAGAAAATCTAAACTTATTTATAAATGGAACTTTTGGTGTGTTTGTGTGTTTGTGTTTGTGTGTGTGTGTGTGTGTGTGTGTGTGTGTGTGTGTGTGTGTGTGTGTGTGTGTGTTTCTATGTTACCTATAGACTCCGAAACGGCTGAA
Organism: Ascarosepion bandense; assembly: GCA_037127315.1. NCBI lineage: Eukaryota > Metazoa > Mollusca > Cephalopoda > Sepiida > Sepiidae > Ascarosepion > Ascarosepion bandense. The sequence goes on from JBBBDQ010000851.1 coordinate 5,268,178, forward strand.
CCGGTTTCTTGAAAATTTATACAGTTGTACTTAAGCGTCTACGAGTGTTATTAGGTAGGTTTTGTGTCGAGGTACTCCCGATAAATATCGATATTCGATAATCGAAAAAATCTGGTTATAGAAGGAGTGGTCCGATTTTAATCAAATTTGATATACTCATAGTCAAAGACATAAGAAACGATATTCAGAAGTTTCAAGGTTACAGTTCATACAATAGTGCAGAAAATCGATAATATATATATATATATATATATATATATATAAGTCATTGTATATATAACATGTTTGTGTGTGTGCCTGTTTATCTGCCTGTATCTCTATATTTTTTTTCAGCCCTTTTATTTTATTTTAGTTTTTGGTTTGAGTTTGGCTCTAGGTAGGTATAATTGTAGTTCTTAGTCTCAGCTATGATACCATTTACTCAGAGGACTCATTTAGCCTTCAAAATTCAGTTTACGACGAAAAATCTTATTTGATATCGATACCAGGAAATCAAAATTTGACTTACATCCATTCATTTTTCTTTCAGTCTACGGTTTCGCTTTAACTGGAAACAACTATTGCTTTTTAGTCTTTCGTGCCAACGTCCAAAGTGTCTGAGCTTCAGGACCATGGATTAGTTTTAAAGCTTTCATTACACTCGAGCAACGCCGGGCCATACTGCTAGTCGTAGATAAAAGTGAGAAATACAAAGTAAAGATTTTAAAATAACTTTATAAAATGTCATAGAAAGTAGAGAAAAGGAATAGATTCGAAGAGAAATGGAAGAAATGTCAGATGAAATTTGCAGAAACGACAATAAAAAAAACGTGCAAGATAAAAAGATGACGAAATCAAGTGAAAAACGCAAATAAAGTATTAAAAAAAGAAAAAAATGGTGCGTGAAGCTGAGAAAAGAAGACAGAAATAGTGTAGAATAAAATGAACGACTATCGAAATAGGGAGCAGAATTATTGCAAAAGAGAAAATAAAAAATGGAGATGAAATCAGCAAAAAATAATATAATGAAAATCAAAAGAAATTATAAGTAGATGAAAGTGAGGATCTGCAAAAAGGATTAAAAACTTCTGGTGAAAGCGATAAATAAAAAATCAATGAATAGATTAGAAAAGAATTACAGATATCAGGTGAAAAAAGAAACAAACAAACATAAGAAATAAACGATGGATGAAGATGACACAATGAAGCAAATGAAATTTAAAAACATACACTGGCTCATGAAATTGAGGGAAAGAGAAAGAAAAAGCAAATATTTGAAAAGAAAAAGAAAAATAACGGATGAATTCGAGAAGCAAAAGAAGAAATAAAAAAGCAAAAGAAAGAAAAACAGATGACGTCAAAAGATGAAAACTAGGAAAAAGAAAAAATGGCAGGTACAACCGAAAAACTGATACAAGATGGCTATATAAAAATATAAACATGAAATCACGGATAAAACTGAGTAAATAAGATAAAAGATGAAAAAGTTAAAATGACGGATGAAATCAACAAACAGAAAAATGTTAGAAAAGGAAGAACAAAATGAGATCAAAAGCTATAAAAAGATTAGAAAAATGAAAAATGGCAGGGGAAAAGAAAAAAAGTTTTGAACACCTAAAACAAAAATCGCAGACGCAATCGAGAAAATTGTAAAAAAGGGAAACATAAAATCACTGATGAAAGTGAGAAAAACTAAAAAGAAACCTACTGAAAGAAAACAGAAAAAATATTTTAGAAAGATAAAAGGAAAATGGCGGAATGAAATTGAGAGAATAACTCAAAACAGATGATCTCAAAAGAATAAAAAGAATAATATAGAGAAAAATTACAGAACAATTCACGAAAAAGATATAAAAAAATCTTACAAAAGAAAAAACTGGTAGATAAACTGAGACAATGAAATATGAGAAAAGAAACATTACAATTCAAAAATTTGATATTTGCGAACAAAAACTAAATTTGACAGGGAAGTGAACAAAATTAACTTTTCGGATCTTTTAACTCGAATCTTCTCTCGAAGTTTCCCCAAAATAATTGATTAAGTTAAAATTTCTAAAATATAGTTAAATATGGGGAGAAAGACGCAAAGAAAATCCGGAGTCACAAAAAAAGGAAATATAAAGTAATACTGTTCTGATAAATGTTGAAATATGCACTGCTTGTCAAAAGTTCTGGCTGCGAAAAAGCTATTATTTCTGTCACTTGAAGAAAGATAAAGCCAAAATGCCCGAGCCTATTGGTTTCGCCGTCAGTTAGGATCTCACTCATGACAAATTGATGTAAACGCTTGTAAGATTATCATAGAAAGTAAATGCCTTGAAGGAAGAATACAAAAAATAAGACAAATCAACAAAACACGCTACTGTATCTGCCTGGACTAGCAAGAAATCTTACACGCAGACGCGTATATATATATATATATATATGTGTGTGTCTGTCTGTGTGTGTATGTGTATGTGTGTGAAATGTGTATATATTTTTATTGTACAGAAGATTTTACACGAATAAACGTGTCTGTATTCATTTTTACATATATATACTCTATATGAGTTTGTGACCCTGGGTTTCACGCTTTTACGATCGTTTGACGATCGAGAAGACGGGAAAGCCAGAGTCATAAACTCATTTCAATCCAAGTGAATATATATATATATATATATATATATATATATATATATATATAGTGTTTGATTTTTATAATATTTAGCGCCAATGTTTTTTGGGGTTTTTTTTTTAGTTGTTTTATTGATAAAATGTATTTTGGCAAGCAGGTTTTTTAATGGTAATGTACTCAATATCGAGGTGGAGATAAAGAGCTGATAATACAAAGTGTTTGTCTCTTTAACTGAGCAGGTTCATACCGACTTCTAAATTTCATGAGGACACCGTTATGTTCTCACTCGTCAGCGCTGTTTACTTCCTAGGCTGCAGTTTTTTCTAGTTTATATAGAACATGTGATTTTTGTGGAAGTGGTGAGTCTGCGTAAGTGACGGAAGTGATAAAACAAGGATATATGCAAAATAAGTGTTAATTATTCTATATGAAATATTGTTTTACTATCTTTCTGAGATGATGTAGTATTTAGATTATTTCATTGTTCGGACTATTGTCCTCATCTTTGTTGCCACGTTTACGACGTTTCGGACATTGTACGCTCCGGCCTTCTTCATGTGCTAGGAATTTTGAACCAAACCCTTTATTTCGATTACTGAGGTATACGACACATTACCTAAAATACTCTTTTATAAATAATGTTTTTTGTATATCCGAATTTAATTTCATCCATATCAAACCAATATCTGGATATTACCTCCTATTATAATTGAGCACTGTCTACTCTATTTCTATTCTATGGATAGAATCAATTTTGGAATATCTTATAGAACATTCCCACCACAAACAAACGGGATTATTTTGCTAGACTGGTTCAGCAGATTGAAGACGTTATTAGAAGAATGAGATGTAAAGCACATTTTTTTTCTTTTCGGCGAGGATCACTTACCTGACCATATATGGTTTTAAGAATTTGAAAGAAGCACCAGTTATTGAAGTTCTGTCTGATTTTTAAAATAATCATAAACGAATTAACCTTCCATAGGAATAATAACAAAAAGTTTTTTTTCCAAAAATCCTGAATAATATTGTTGAGAATATAAATAAATCCTGTAATATCCATGTAAAATCCGATAGAACTAATAACTTTTATAAGTTTCTTCTATGGATATGACACATTTTATTAAAAATACTTTAACCAAAATCTATTAAAAAATTGACACTACAACTTTTAACCGGATAGATAAAATTAACTGTGTTAGCAAATACATTTCTGACAACCTGTGTATAAGAGACCATGTCAATACACAACAAGTTAAAGAAACTTATGTTCTATTAAAGGACCATCAACCAGATTTCAGGACGAAATCATTTAAACGTCGACTTAAACTACTGAACCGGAAGTCGGAAGAATTAACAAAATATCTTAGAAAAAATAAACAGTATTTTATAAGTACCCTCGGACACTTAAAATTGATTAATAGTACAGATATCCAAAGACCTTTTTACTTTGGCCTTGCAGTTAACCTACGAATCGTCTAACATTTCCGATAATGCGCTGGATATTATTTTAAAATGCAGAGGTTTTGATCTACAACGAAGAACAATGGACTAAAACCACTTCCAATAGTTACTTTGACATCTCGCTGGATTTACTAGATTCCGCTTAGCTTATAACTTGGTGAAATTGTTTATTCTGTATAATTTAAGTGTCTATGACTGGGTTGATATTCAAGTATTGGATTATATAGAGATGATGACTTATTAATAGTTAAGGATTCCACAAAATTAAGGTCGATTATATCAACAAAATTATCCATAGGGAACAAAAAGTTTGGGTCTTAAAGTCAGAATAACTACCAACATTAAACAAGTACGCTTTTGGGGTGTTATCTTAGAACTTAGAAATAATTCTTTTCAAACTTTTATTAAGGGTCATTCTAAACATCGCCGGTCAGTCATTAAGCTCATATCCTCTTCAACTGAATTTAGAATCAGCGGTAACACTTCTAGCAAAGTGATTCTCAATAAACATTGCGGATTCTATAATTCTGGCGTTAGAAATAGCGGTTATAGTACTATTAAATTCTAACATTCCATTAATAATGACCATAATAAGAAGAAAATTATCCAGAAAGATCATCTGGTTTACACTCTCTTTCAATTTGAACGTTAAAACTAAATTTGGACAAAAACTTTTAAAACCTTATTAATAAACTTTTTTTCCTAAACTAGTAAAATATTTAATAATGATAGTCTTAAATAAAGCTATTTCTGTGTGGGCAATCTTTAAAAAATAATTAAAACAAAAACATAATAACTGTTAAAGTGCGCTTCTACGAGGAATGAACTCTTTCTCTTACTATATATATAATTACAGGCGGTAGTTAAGTACGGCAGTAAAGGACAGCTAGTACGCAGTTAAAACTAACTACTAGTCAGGCAATACGCAGCGTAACTGTACCGTTCGGACCTATTTCTATTTACTTATTGCTAACACTTACTTTATACATGTTCTTGCTAAACTAATACACTGTTTTGAACCTACATCCTGTGTTCCGTGTCTTACAAGTTTCGCTACAACAACCCAACAAGAAATTGGCAATGAAGATTTACTTAAGACTTACCACTTGGCAATGAAGTTTTGCTTAAGATCCACAACAATAACAAAGTCTTCAACAAGTATAAAAATTCAAAAATCATGATGTATTGCCATGATGCGGGGAAATAATACTATGTATAATAATACTAATACCAGCAGATGTAATTGTAGGAATTCTAATGATTGCCCACTATATATGAATTACTTAGCTAGTTACCTAGTTTATCTTTGCACTAATTCTTCACCTGAAAATCCATATTATTAAAAGATTTTACATGGGAGTAGAGGGAATTCGTTTAAAACTCGTTAGTATCAGCATGTACTATCTCTCAACAATATTACTTATGAATATAATATTTTGTTGTCCAGTTATAATTGGAGTTTAAAAGTAAAAACTCCGATTGTCAAACGAAAATTAATTAGAAGGATTCAAACGTATAATTTCCTTGTTATCATTGTCTTAATGAGAAATTAGATATCATCGGATTTAAAGACAGGATTAACGTATTAAACCAAAGAAATGAACGTACTTTTAATTGTAAGCATAGTTCACTATTTACCTTACTATATGAGCAGTGATATTATGAATGACTCTATAGTTATCAACCGACGTCTATTATTATTTGCACATATTTTCTAGGAATTTAATCTAGCATAGATTGGCAAGTTGATATTGAAAAGCTGTCATCCAAATACATTAATTTCGCATTGACTCTTAATTCGTTATTGTTATGCATGTTGAATTGTTCATATATGTAAATTTGTGTGTACCGATTTATGTTTCTATATGAGCCTATATACCTGGGCACATGGATTTGTTTATGTGTAGATGCATGTATGCGGGTGTATAGATTCCGGGAAAATATTTGTACCGATTTGAAAGAATACAGTGTCGTTCGATAAAATGAGCTAATTTAGTTCATAGAAATGAGTTATAACTTATAACTAATCTAAATGATGTGTTGAATTTTTCTTTATATATATCCAAGTGAATAAGGAACAAAGAAAATATTAATAACGTTTAAAAACATTAATTTAAAACAGTGCTCAATATAGAAATAGAGCTATGAATATTAAAAATTATATTTAAATATAAATAAATATAAATATAAAATATAATATATATATATATATTATTATTATTATTATTATTATTATTATTACATACTGCAAGTGTAAAGCTTTGGTGTTAAAGCACTATCATCAGGCAATCAAACGTAATTATTTGTTTTGTAATATATAGATAAGAAGCTTTTAAATAAATCTAAACTTATTTATAAATGGAACTTTGTCTCTGCGTGTATGTGTCTGTGTGTGTGTGTGTGTGTGTGTGTGTGTGTGTGTGTGTGTGTCCGTTACCTATAGACTCCGAAACGGCTGAACCGATTTTCTTGAAAATTTACACAGTTGTACTATAAGCGTCTGCGAGTGTCCTTAGCTAGGTTTTTTTGTCGAGGTACCCCCGATAAATATCGAAAATTGATAATCGAAAAAATCGGGTTATAGAAGGAGTAGGTCCGATTTTAATCAAATTTGATACACTCATAGACAAAGACATAAAAAACGATATTCAGAAGTTTCAAGGTTGCAGTTCTTACAATAGTGCAGAAAATTTGATATCGATATCAGGAAATCAAAATTTGACTTACATCCATTCATTTTTCTTTCAGTCTACGGTTTCGCTTTAACTGGAAACAACTATTGCTTTTTAGTTTTTTGTGCCAACGTCCAAAGAGTCTGAGCTCCATGACCATGTTTTAAAGCTTTCATTACATCCGAGCAACGCCGGGCTATACTGCTAGTCTATATCTATATGTGTTGCCCCTGCCACTCCCACCCTAATCCAATAGAAACATTCTACATTGTTATCTATATCTATAAAAGTGACGAGAGTGGACGTTGTGTAAGTATTTGCTATGAAAATTCGTTATATGCTTTTTATTCTCATTATTCCTTAAACTTCCTGAGTGAAGCCTGGATAAACTCCAAGTTTAATTATATTTATGTGTTTATGTATTGGAATGTGATTGTATTTCTCTTGAAATCTTTATAACTTTTTCCCTACCCATTTTATCATTGAATTCAGATGTACAGATTTTTTTGTCAACAATACAATAATCCTTACTCATACACACAGTAAAAAGAACCTTCAGATATTAGAGGCCATGTAAATTAAATCCAAACAACCCACACTTAATAAAATCACGTTTAAATCTGGTCATAACATATTACATTGCATTTGAATACATGGTTCTGTTGTCATTTTGCTCTATCATGCGGTGTGACGTCATAGAACCGCATTGCAAATTTGCGAACTACGTTTGTTATTTTTGGTAACTATTGCCGTTGCCTAGCGGAGTTTTATGTCAACACAAAATAAAACCGCCGGTGATGGTGGATGTTGTTGTGTTACCGTCTTAATAACCTCTCTGAAGATGGCCCAAGTGATCCGAAAGCTTAGAGCAAATTTTTTAAAAAAATTATCCAAATGCTGGAGATTTTTTGTTTTTATTTTAACTGAAATTAAAGCTAAAATACGACGTTTAGAATGGCTCATGATTAAACGTAACAGGCATTGATTTTCTCTTATATTTAACAGCACATGTTTAGAAAATTATTTGCTGCCTCGATACACTGTGTGTGTGTGTGTGTGTGTGTGTGTGTGTGTGTGTGTGTGTGTGTGTGTGTGTGTGTGTGTGTGCGTGTGCGTGTGTGTGCGTGTGTTTTTTTACCCATCCCAACACTACATAACTTTGTAATACTTTAAACATAATGCTCGGTTAAATTTGAAATTCGTAATTTCTAACATTAATTTGTAATTAATTATAGAATGGTTAAAAAGAATCGGATACGATTGAATATAAAGCCACTTCTGTTTTGAGAGCGTAGATGCAAATGAGATATTTATTCATTATTCATTACGGTGGTTAGCATAGAAGACAAGAATGATGAATAAGATATTGTTTTTATAGGTTTTTTCATGAATGTAATTCTTTCCTGCATGCAATTTTTATGTGTCTCAATGACATGTATAAAACAGAAAAAATATTTTTAATGAAAAATGTTTAATTTTTACCATGCTTTTTTGCATCGAAATAAGAAATTTACATTTTATTTGATTTAAAGAAATAATTTATTTGTCCAAGTCCTCCTTATTGCGACCGTTACAAAGTATCTTCCCGGGAAAATTAATCTTAATGTTTTATTCTATTTCATTTTTAACAGACTTTGTTCTTTAATTCTACTTTTACAGTTAAAATATCTTTTAAAATGCCATTATTTATTGCGATGTTATTCATAATAACAAATATACGGATGATATAATTTCATTTTATTATGAATTTGTATTTTTCTTTCTAAAGTTTATTTTTTAAAATTCTCATTTTTTAGTTTACCGCTAAGGAACACAACAGAAGAAAACGTGCTATTTTATAATACAACTAGCAGTATAGCCCGGCGCTGCTCGGGTGTAATGAAAGCTTTAAAACTAATCCATGGTCGTGGAGCTCAGACTCTTTGGAGGTTGGCACGTAAAGACTAAAAAGCAATAGTTGTTTCAAGTTAAAGCGAAACCGTAGACTGAAAGAAAAAAAAATGAATGGATGTAAGTCAAATTTTGATTTCCTTGGTATCGATATCAAATAAGTTTTTTTTCGTAGTAAACTGAATTTTGAAGGCTAAAAAAGTCCTCTGAGTAAATGGTATCATGGCTGAGACTAAGAACTACAATTATACCTACTTAGAGCCAAAACCCGAAGTAAAAACTAAAAGGAAAAGGCTGAAAAAATACAGACATACAGGCAGATAAACAGACACACATACAAACATCTTGCCTTATATATATATATATATATATATATATATATATATATATATATATATATATATATTATCGGTTTTCTTATAAGAACTGCAACCTTGAAACTTCTGAATATCGTCTCTTATGTCTTTGTCTATGAGTGTATAAAATTTGATTAAAATCGGACCACTCCTTCTATAACCAGATTTTTTCGATTATCGATTTTCAATATTTATCAGGGGTACCTCTACACAAACCCTAGCTAATAACACTCGCAGACGCTTATAGTACAACTGTGTAAATTTTCAAGAAAATCGGTTCAGCCGTTTCGGATTCTATAAGTAACGGACACACACACACACACACACACACACACACACACACACACACACACACAAAGTTTCACTTGTAAATAAGTTTAAATATTATTAAAAAATCATTTATTAAGAACGTTGATATGTAAAGTGAATTTATGATTAAATTCAATAATTTTAATTCGATATTTATTAATATTGTTTACTGAAACTCTCCTGTTAAACAACGCAATTTAAGAGTCAATTTTACTTTCTTCTATTTTTCTACTTCTATAATCATAAAAAATGAAATCTTTGACAGAATAAGTCAGTATAACAATAGTTCTTTTAATTCTAAACAACAGAAAATCTTAAGCTACATCCACGTTTATTTTGTTTGATGTCATAATTTTGTTCCAGAATTTATACTCCGGATATTGTTTTTGTTTATTAAAACATTTTATTGTGCATAATTCATGCAAAGATTATTATTTCGTCCGGCCTTGTTAACTGGTCTATCACTTGAAATGTTCCACAGCTAGTTCAAATTATGTATCAATTGTCATAAGAACTGAGTAAAGAAAAAGAAATACTGATATAGTGAAACGACATCTATCAGGAGACAAAGCAGTTGATAGAATACAATCGTGCCAGTAAAAAACGTGTCAACATGAAGGCGCATTGATTTGCTCTTTTGTGGGTTAGCATCAGCCATGCTGACAAAAGACAAAGTATAATAATAGAGAGCAATTTCATTTTGGAGGCGTTAAATCTTTTTCATTGTAATCCTTTGCAAGAATACAATTGTTGACTTTTGTCAAGGTCAAAGGCATTGTTTATCCTGCAAGCAAAAATGTTTTGACAGGCATTCGTTTTTAAATAGAGAAGAAAAAATACTCCTCAAATGAAGAGAATATAACTAAGAAAATATTTTTTCAAAATATTTTGTCTTCAGTTTTGTTAATGAATATTTGAATATTGAAAATGTTCTTTGAAGATGGCTTCCTAAGCTATTCTTTTGTGATGCCTCAGGTTTGCTTCATGAATAAGACATCATTTTCTTTCTTTTTAGCCATCACCAGTTTTGGGGGTTTTCTTAATTTTTCCGAACTTGGCTCATTTTGACTTTGAGAAATGTCTTTCAGTCGATTTCTGGCATTATTTTTTTTTTCTTTTTTTCCTCTATTCTCCCATTCTTTGTCATTGCCTTTTCTTCCTTTTCTCTTCATTCTTTTCCATTAGTTTCTCTTTCTTTCCGCTTTACATTCTGTCTCTTTCATTGATTTTTGTTTCCTTCCACTATTCATTCATTTCTCATTGCTTTTTTCTTTCATCTATTCTTTCTTTTATCATTGATTTTCTTTCTTTCTCCTATTTCTTTTTCCTTTTCATTTCTTTTTTTCGGATATTGCTTCCTTCTTTTTCATTATTCTTTTCTTTTCTACTATTCCTTCTGTCTTTTTCATTGATTTTTGTTTCCTTCCTCTATTCATTCATTTTTCATTGCTTTTTTCTTTCATCTATTCTTTCTTTTATCATTGATTTTCTTTCTTTCTCCTATTTCTTTTTCCTTTTCATTTCTTTTTTTCGGATATTGCTTCCTTCTTTTTCATTATTCTTTTCTTTTCTACTATTCCTTCTGTCTTTTTCATTGATTTTTGTTTCCTTCCTCTATTCATTCATTTTTCATTGCTTTTTTCTTTCATCTATTCTTTCTTTTATCATTGATTTTCTTTCTTTCTCCTATTTCTTTTTCCTTTTCATTTCTTTTTTTCGGATATTGCTTCCTTCTTTTTCATTATTCTTTTCTTTTCTACTATTCCTTCTGTCTTTTTCTTTGATTTTTGTTTCCTTCCTCTATTCATTCATTTTTCATTGCTTTTTTCTTTCATCTATTCTTTCTTTTATCATTGATTTTCTTTCTTTCTCCTATTTCTTTTTTCCTTTTCATTTCTTTCTTTCGAATAATTTTTCCTTCTTTTTCATGTTTTTTCTACTATTCCTTCTTTATTTTTCATTGAATCTGTATTTTAGTACCTTGCTTATCATTTGGAAGGAAATATTATATAAGAAGGAAATATTACAGTTTTTGAAATATCTGTCCTCTTATATAAAATTCTTCCCACAGATGAAGAGACATAAATAACTAACATATGGTTCTACAGAAGGATGCTGAGAATATCATGAACCAAAGATTTTAGCATCGATGAAGTTTTTGGTAAAATAAGAGCAAAAAAGATTGTTCTGAGATAATTTAATTCTTTACTGTTGTTATATCTAAATCATTTTTTCGGTGTCTGCAACGATAAACAAATGGTCAACACAACGAATGTTAGAGTAGAAAAGTCACCTCACTGATGAAGAATAGATTTGAGGCAACAGGAATCCGGTTCTGCAGAAGGATGCTGAGAATGCAATGGATGGAAAATATTTAGCGACAGTGCAAACAAAAGGTCACTTCTACGTGGGATCAAAAAAAGAAAGTCGGACTCTCTAGAGCAGATAATGAGTTAAAAAGGCTTCAAGCATTAGACACTCACAGGATACATTGAAACCAGAAGATACAGATGAGCGAGTAACCTATCTAAGAAGACCGTATAAACAGATATCAGAACAGGGATTGGAAAGAGTGGTGAAAAAAACAAATCTTACGAAGAGCTAAAAATTATAGGAAGATTTTTTTTATCATCTCACCCCAAGCAAGGCATTCTACTGACACTGTTGCGCAGGGGTTTACATAGGGGAAAGTGATGAGAAAGAGGGGTTAGTTATAGGAAATGTCAGGAGGAGGGTAATAGACGGATGAAAATACCGAGGATGTGGGTGGAGTAGATGAAAAAAGAGCTTGAGAAAATGAATGCGAGTTAGTGTGATAGGAGATGTCTATTGACCTTACATTTAAATTCCTGAAGATTGTAGCTGTCGGGGAAGCAAGTATATGGAAGGGAATTCCACAGGTGGGAAGTGCGTGAAAAGAAGCTGTTAGAGTAGAAATTGGGGTTACATTTTATCAGTTTCACTGTAAAAGGGTGGGACCGAGTTGCTAATCTAGTATCTCGTGTAAATTCATACCTAAGGGCCACCAATGATCTAACTTCATTGGAGCAGAAGCCGTGAAAGTACTTATAGAAGAGGCACAGGTAAGCTACGTATGAAGTGCCATGATTGTCGACCTCATGAAAGATCATGTTCCATAGAAGGCATTTAAAAGCACTGTATATTGAAACAGAAATCTATATTAATTTTTTTTTAAATACAAACGTTCATGTGAGCTTTTGAGCCACTCAGTCTAGAGTGTTATTTGCAGACTGATGCTGAATGTGACGAGTGATATGAATGAAAGTGGGGGTGGCAGAAATTGGAAATTATGGGCAAAACGACGGACTTTTAACATGAAGAGCTTAAAATTATGATCTTCAGGGAAACATCTATGTGGTAGCTTGTTCAGTGAATTAGCAATTATTTATAATGTAACTAAATAAAGCAAGGGGTGGCTTGTTAATTTAGCGCTTCAAAAACGAAAGCGCTATTTTTATAATCATCTGAGTGAACTCTTTTTAGATTGCATCACTATGGCTGATGCTAACCATCAATGGAGTGACTCATTGTGCTTTTACGGACTAACGTCTTCATCTGACATGAAGTGGAAAGAGTGTATTGGTTAAATACCTAAATCTGTACTAATAAAGTTGGTTCACTATTTCGTACTAGGCCATTTTTCTAGGCTATTTTTTTTGCATGGTACGAGTGTAGGCTGGTTACTGTTATGTAAATCTTTTCCTAAGCAAGGTGACAAGACAAATGATTTCACTGTATAGAAAAGTGTTATATACCAGTGTTGCGTTTGGTATATACTGTTACTACTTGAACAACAAATACCTTGACCAATAAACGATAACAACCAACACGTATTTCACTGTATAGAAAAGTGTTATATACCAGTAACTCATTGTGCTTTTGCGGACTTAGGTTTTCATCTGACATAAAGAGGAAAGAGTGTATTGATCCAATTCTTAAATCTGTACCAATATAGTTGGTTCACTATATCGTACTAGACCATTTTCCTCGCCAGAATCTATCATATATATTTATTCGTCTTTGCTTTGAATATTTCTGCCACATCTGGTCTAAGGATTCTGCTATTTTAAAGATTCGTGATGAAATCAAAAGAAGAATATTCCATGTTATTTGTTCTAGCCTAGTATTTTAGTTTCAGTCCATTTCTCTAGCTTCCTGATGTCTTTTCTATGAATACTTTCATTGAAATCGTTCAGATGAACTTTTTTTATGGTATCTACATTTTATGAATTTAATTGCAATACTAGATTGGCGGCAAGGTCTCTTCATTTTACAGTTAAAATAGTTATATGTCATCGTAAGTTCTGTTATAACAGTTTCTTTTAACGCACTTATCGCCTGTGGAACTTCTTTCCGTCTTCTTGGTTCCTAGTCAAATTTGTCCTTCAAAAAGTTAGATGCAACATGAATCCTTTTCTTCTGTATTCTTAATCTTTATTCTTATATCGTTCTCTTCCCTTCATACTAGGTTGTTTTTTTCTTCGCTAAACTTGCGTACTAGTAGATTTATTGACTTTCTTGGGGTGAAAGGATTTAAAAAAAGCTCTCTGGGTAAAAGTTCCCACGCACATTTGAAATACAGAAGAAATTTGGGAGGTTTGCTTTCATGGAACTAGCATGGTGGTTGAGCTAGATGTCAAAGCCTAAACTAGTGGAACAAAGAATAGAGCTCGTGTGACCATTTTCCATTTAAATAGAAATAGAGTAGTGGTGCGTTTGTAATGTTCAGTCTCTGGGGAAAGGTGCTGTTGAAGGGAAAATAAGTCTTCCCCAGCGAGTAAATGATTTTGACATCTACCAATACCGAATAATGAGAACTGAATAGGTTCAGCCCAGATACGACAGAAAAACTCTATTTTAGTCTCATCTAACTCTTAAGTGGACGAAGAAAAATCAATCTATCAATATTGTTGTTACAAGATGAACAGGTGAAACTTTCTTCTCGGAGTATTTCATCGCGTGTCGGTATCAGGAAAGTGCACGGCTAATGATAAGTGACAGAATACAAGAGGCTGCATATATTTGGAAAACAGAAACCAATAAAGGAGACACAAACAAGAGTGAGATGTACCTATGCTGACCTTCTTTCATGATCGTGAGAAAGTTATATTTCTATAAGGTTTAGCTTCCTACAATTTCTAAAGTGAGAAAATGAGGTGATAGAATGTTCGGGTTGCACTAGCGAGGGTTTACCGGTAAAATTGTAGCGATATACGATAATGCTCTCTAAACGTACTGGGAATAAAAACAAAATGACACTTTAATCATGCATGGCGGCTCAAAACACTTGGGTGATCGCAACGTTCTTATCTATCCAATCCCGGCTAAAATATTTTTGCATGGAACGAGTGTAAGCTGGTTGCTGTTATGTACGTCTTTTCCTAATCAAGGTTACAAGACAAATGATTTCACTGTATAGAAAAGTGTTATATACCAGTGTTGCGTTTGGTATATACTGCTGCTACTTGAACAACAAACACCTTGACAAATAAACGATAACAACCAACACGTATGTATAAAAATAATAACTTATATTTTTATTCTCTTTGGTTTGTGCGTGGAGAGGAACCTTGTGTATAGTCGAAACTCTTTTAATGCGTCATGTTTCAAGCATGTTGTTTACAAAACAATTTCGATGTTTACATTATCTGACCTTCGCTACTCTGGTTATCAAAATACAAAACAAACTTACATTCCTTCAATGCAATAATAATTAATTTACTATAAATACTTTTCTGTTTCCATATCTCCTGACCTGGAAAATTTTGCTCGTCACCCAGCAGCCGAATTCTTTAACTTTCAAAACAATATATGTTTTTTCTTTTGTCATCTAGCTTGCATTTTTGATGGTTCATAAAAATACACATCTGCATGAAATTACGCATAAGGTCAGATAACATATAAAGAAAAGAACTGTTCTTTCCAGCTTGTCAGTTAACACCTGCCGGACGCTAAAATGAAGAACCCTATTTGAGACTCTAATTGCGCATGAATAAACTACAATGAACTTCAAGTGTTTTTCGTTGTCTACGATTTATCGATTTGCTCGAATTTTCGAACAAGACATTTTTTCTGAGTTCAGGCCAATCAATCAACCAAGAAACAGCATCTAAAACCCAACCTGCTACTGGTGTAAGGAGCAACGCTACAAAATAAGAATTCCAATTTTTAGCTTTTACATTGTACTTTGTTCTTTTTGCCATATATTGAATTAACCAGCAGTTATGATGCTTAAGATCACTTTAGTGGCCCTTACCCCATTTTAAGGGGTTTGGTTCCTCATTAGAACAGGAACAATTGCATTTAGGAAGTCGATCGCATTAATAAATATATTCTGTGTTAGCGTGCGCAATAAACATAAAAAATGATGATCTATTTGTAATAAACAATCGTATTACGTTCCGTAAATTGACAAAATCAAATACTCCTTAATTATTTTTTTCAATTTTGTTAGATTAAAAGACTGTAAAATAGATTGATATACAAGTAGAGATCATAAGACAAAAATGGAAAGTTATAGAGACTACGCGTTTCGACTCTTTATGGTAGGCGTTTTCAAGTATAGATGATAGAAAAACTGCTGTAAACGCAAAGAGAACTAGTTTCTACAACCACAATGTTTTTTCCAGTACGGAAGTAGTTAACGTCTTCTGGATTTTAAATAAAGCGACACCGATTGTGATTTTTTTTTCACTTTTCTTCTATTCGTTCGTATTTCGCACTGCTAAAAAAATTAAAATCTACCTAACATGGTCTAATTTCAGTTCCAGCAGACGTTGACGGCTCCAATACAGGGAAAGTATTCTCTGGTCTTAGCATCTCTTGAAGATATTTATTATCTCTTCATCAATTTCCAACACATTTCTTTACACACAGATTTGTCTCTAATTCCGACCTGAAGACGCCTGCCATAAAGAAGCACACCGCTTAACCTAAATAGTTTGTCCACTATTTTTTCCACGTGTGTATATTAATCCACATCGTATTAACACCTACCGATGGATAAACATGTAGTAAATTTACATTCCCCTTTATCAAAATTTATACAGCATAATATGGAGAAAGTGGATCTTTCATACTGTTGTAAAAGAAACCTTCAACATTCCACAAAGTCTGGCTCGAAACTGATCAAAAAAAGTTTTCAATCTAGAATGTTTGTTTGTTTCGAGGTTTAACGACCTATCAATCCTTTATGGGATCATTTAAGGTCATAACCAATGATTTTTTGGGTAAGGTTATTTTTTACAACATTTTTCTTTTCGAGTATCAAGATTCATTAGGATTTGTTTTTAAAAGCAGGGTCCCCAAGTCCTACCCTTGTTATTTAACCCATAAATGGAGGGAAAGGACGGATTAATACATTTCCCAAGGGTACCAGTGCTTAAGTGAATGCAGGGTATTCAACTGGAATTCCAACTCGGCTCACCGATTTCTCTTTCCGAGCCGATATCCACTGCACCACAACGCACATCCGTCACTAAACGCTTACCGCACCTGGTATTCCCAAGCGGTCAACCATCTAATTACTGACCAGGCTCAACGTTGCTTAACTTCGGTGATCGAGCGACAACCGGTGTATTCAACTTGATAGGCCGTAAGCCCAATCTAGAATGTAGCAAATTTCGACGCAATAAAAATCGACGCAATAAAAATTGCGAACTTTTGCAGTGATTTAATCAGACTATCTTCTGCATTATTACCCTGCATTATTAATTTGAGGGATAAAACTTTTTTACAAAGATGTGGTGCAAGTGTAGATGTCAGCTGGAAAGAGAAAATGCGAACCAGGTTCGAATTACGAAGAGGGTTCGTTACGTTCACTTTCGAACAAATATTGTGCTAACTAAAAAGAAAGAACAAACGATTATACTCACCGAGTGTAGGTCTGGGAAGGGAAGTTACAAGGAAAACTTCACTTGTAAACAACGTCAGATTTTCGTTGCAAGCTTTGAAATCGTCTATCCTTACCCACTCCTGCTTGTCGGTAAGATAATCCCGACAATATCATTGTGAAAGGTAGGAAACTAGTTCTACAATATTTATAAATAGCAGAATTGACTGGGCTCTGTTATTTTTGAGGTGGCACCCAGTCTGTGAGAAAAAAACCTCAGAATGCAAAACCAGCCTGAAGTTTGATGTGACCCGTCTGAAATCGTACCCTAGACACGACACAAAACTGCTGCCAAGTCTGCAGTAGTTCTGATGTTTTTTTTTTTCGGACGCTCGTAGGTTACGGAACTTTTAACGTAACGACATGATCTCCTTTAAAAAAAGTTCCAAGCAAGGCAAACTATAAATAGCAGTAATGTTATTCTGACAAAAAATATGGTTGACATTTGCAGTCAAATCTCTGTTGATTGTGCAGCAGCGTGGAATTCGCAAAGGATTTGCGATTTTTTTCTTGTTTGTTTAATTTGAGGTCAACAATTCTGAATCAAAATACATGAACGCCGAGCAAACGACGGGTTATATTACTGGAAGTAAGCCGTTAATGGACGCTTTTATATCCTATTAGTTCTAGTCTGACTTGACTTCTTGCTGATGCCCTTTTTATTTGAAACAGTTTTTTCAAATGCCATTTCGCTGCTCTTAAGATAAGATTAATGCTTTCGAGTTGTTATCAGCCAATGTGAAAAGATGCTTTCAAACAACAACCAAATTTTTTTGGCGGTCTATAAGTTTAAATTATTAGTCTTCTATGTGCTGTATCCCTTCAAGATGTGGGCAATCATAGCTCTCCAAAATTTCTTCTTCTATGTGCCTTGTCTTTTCAGGACGTAGGTGATCGTGGCCTTCCACATCTCTCTATCCCTGGTGGCTCTTAGCACGCTTTCTCCTGTAACATCTCACAACCCCCGTTCTGTCATTCACCTGATCAGGTCCTTCAAATATGTTATCCACTGCTTTTCTCTGTCTCTTTTTCCCTCTATCTGGCCTGTTAGTATCAGGTTCTCCAAGCCTTCCTTCCTCCCATGAACTTCAGCTGTCTCTTTCTGATGCTCAATATAAATTTCCCTTTCGTTTCCATTCTTTCCAACACCTCATCATTGCTCACAGGCTCTAGCCATGATATCCGGATCATCCTTCTGTAGAACCACATTTCAGCTGCTTCAATTTTTTTCTTCATCTTTGATGATATTGTCCAGCATTCACTGTCATATTGAAGGACCGACATCACATAGCAGGCCAGCACTCTCTTCTTTGTTCTTATTCTTAACCACTTTTAATAAGGTTTCCCTTTTACTTTCTTTCGCTCATTCCGGGTTGTGCCATCAAGCTCTTAATATAGTTTACTCGCTGCATTTTCCCATTCCTCCTAATTTCAATATGTCTTATGAATGTCAGATTTTATAAGCCATCTTTCCTCATTATTTTCTTTTTAATTATATCACCCCGGGCAAGGCGGTAAGGCCACTAGTGTGCAGGGGGCTGCGTAAGAGTGAAAAAATTGGAAAAGAGAAAACCGGAAACCACATAACGCTTCACAGTTGTTATTTTCTAATATGAAAAAATGCCTTCAATTTCATAAACAACGATCCAAATTTTCGAGCTGCAAGCTCAAATCACTCTTCTATGTGTCGTACCCATTTAAGACATGGGCTATGGCTCACCACAACTTCCTATTTCTTGCAACTGTTAATAAGGTTTTAATTTCGTTACCTTCTGCATTCCGGGTAGTGCTATCTTTATAAATGCTCTACTTAATAAAGACGGTAACGAGCGGTACGAAAGGGGAAAGGTCTTAGGCATTCGCCTGACTGCTCTATCACACTGTCAGCCCTCTGTCTTCGGGTAGAGGGCGCTCTCTGCTTCCGAGCAGAGAGCACAAACCCTGTCGTGGTTCCGCCGAAGGGTAGAACCACGACTGGGGAAAAATAGACAGACATTTTTTGGCCCGGCTATATGGCCGGGAATACCCACTATAAAATGACCATGTGTCTCATCTGGCCTTGCGTGGGAAGTCTAGTAAATACAAAAAAGGTCTTAGGCGAAGGCATTCACTATTCGATAATCTATTCCGCTCCAACCCGTGGCTTACCTATATGTGTATTGTTGTTAATTGTACCTTAGTATAATAAATCTGTATTTCTTATTCCAGGTGTGAAGTTCCATTCTTCAACTGATCATTTTATACTGTATTCCTTTTCGGGATATATCAAGTTCCTAACTTCAATATGTCCTATAAGTGTGTAAATCATCTTTATTCATTAAATACCCTAGAAATGTCAAGCTATTGCGTATTATATATTATTCTATATAACTACGTTTGTTTTCCTTAATGTCTTTTCATCTCTGATGAGATGTGGACTGATATTACATAACATTTGTTGGTTTCTAACGGAATCGTCTTATTTCGCAGTACTTTACTTATTTTTTAGAAGACGAAAATAGACAAATAAAACAACCAACACCCGAGAAAAAATAAAATAACATGAACAACAAATCTAAATGAATTAACAAAAACAAATGAAGCAACAAAAGCTTTAAAAATACCCACATAAACACCAGTAAATGTAATAAAAATCAACAACAAATAATTATTAGGTTGTCCCAAAATTTCGTAAACACTTGCGAAATAGGTCTATCTGGTCCAGCACAATCGAGACAAGGCGATGGGTTGAGAAGGGGCAAGAAACACCGTCGGTTCCAAAACAAGATCGATTCGGCAAGAAAGTCATGTTGTGCGTTTGATGGAACTTTGAAGGAATCGTGCATTTTGAGTTGGTTCCGTATGGTCGTGCTATCAGTGCCGAACTTTACTGTTAGCAACTTCAGTGGGTCTACGAAAAGTTGAAGCAAAAGTAGGCTCTGATCAACTGAAAGCGCCCTTTCATGCTGCAGGACAATGCCAAGCCACACACCGCCATGAAGATCAAAGACAAGTTTGAAGAGCTGGACGGCGTTAAAGGTTCTGCCACATCCAGCATACAGTCCTGACTGGGCTCCATCAGATTACAGCCTTTTCCGCTCAATGCAACACTTTCTGCAGAGCCGCGGATTCGACTCGTTTGATGAAGTCGAAGAAGCGTGTCAAGAATTTTTGATTTGAATCCGGCTGAATAGTACCTTGACCAGATTCGAAAGCTAGCAGATCGATGGCAGAAAGTCTTGTAAAACGATGGTCTTTAATTTGAGCAATAATTTTTGTTGTTTTTGCGAGTAAAATTTCAAATTTTTGCAAGTGTTTTCTGGTAACCTTAGATTACTTGGCGAGTAAAATTTCAATTTTTTGCTAGTGTGTACGAACTTTTGGGACACGCTAATAATTAATCAATTATAAATAAGGAGTAAAAAACAATGTGACATTATAAAATAGCTACAAATAACAGCATTCGTATCTACAATTATTTCTAATCAATAATCTTTAGAATGATTTTAATAATAACCACACAATAACCGTTAGGAGCATAAAAAATATTGCTATCCATAATTCACTAATGACCAGCATATATACATAGTCCGAACAAAACAAAACTTACACGGCCCGAACATTATGTTCGAATATGAAACAGACTATCGCCATTCTGTTTCTGCCAATGTTCATTTTGATTTTTACATACACTATCTCTGATATTGAGCATTTTTAACAATCCAAAAAAGTAAAAGAACGAAGAATAAAATTACAACGTTTAAAATATGAATTCAGAATAGAACTCAATATAAAAATAACTACTACAAAATTGTGCATTTTGTTTCAACATTGAAAAAACAATGTCTCATCAGATAGTTTAAATGATGGTAATAAACGCTTTTATTTAAAAATTTATTTTATTTCTGCTTATATATATATATATATAATTCAAGTAGTAGGAAGATTTGAACAATTATTAAGTAAATCATCGAGCTTTATATTCGACCTCAACAGAATGCAGAAAGCACTGGACGGCCGTTTCGTCCTATATTTGGGACTCATCAGCAGTGCGCATCCACTACCAGGAATCGAACCCTGACAGTCTTGGATCAGCAGTGCGCATCCACTACCAGGAATAGATTCGCACTGCTGAAGTGTCCTGAATTATATCTCTGTGCTTCAACCACGAAACACGCAATGGATTTAGAGGCTTGGTTGGAAGAACTCGTGGCTTGGGGAGTAGTTCCACCACGGAATTCGTGAGGAGCGGCACACTTCATCGAGCATAATTCGTTACCTCTTCGTCACCAGGGCCCGTGGTACAGTTGGTATGAAACCAGCTTAATAGCCAGAAACTGTCGAGTTTCGATTCCTGGTAGTGGATGCGCACTGCTGAAGAGTCCCACGTATAAGACGAAACGGCTGCCCACAGCTTTCTGCATTCTATTGAGGTCGAATAAAAAGCTCGATGATTTACTTAAAAAAAAAAAATAATAATTATATATATAAGTGTACATGGTAGAAATCTAGGTCGTGTAATAACTCGTTTACAATTATAGAATGTATTTAATTACTTAGCTTTTTGTCATAATTCAATTAGACCAGTACACAGTTGTATTAAAAAGTGTTCAATATAATTATATTGCAGAACTTTTGAATATTTTTTATTTGTATCCGAGTTATTACGCGGCCTAGTTTTCTACCACGTGGTGTTTTCAATCGGTTTGCAATAACTGATTTTACCGTTTATGACTAAATGTAACCATACCATAAAATACATATTAGGGTCATGCAACCATGGATGAAAACGATATAACTTCTTCTAATTTTGAAAATTGCGCGTTCAAAAACATCCCTGTTGCGTGAGCAATCTTAAAAAACGGTAAAATCAGTTATTGCAAATCGCTTGAAAAACACCTCATGGTAGAAACCTAGGTCGCGTAATAGTTCGTTTACAAATGAAATATACATAAGTATGTGGGTGTGTTAAATGCATAGCCATTTGAAACCGATTTTCATATTTTAGCCGAATGTATTACATTCACTTACATCCAAATACCCTTGGAATAGTACGAATTCACTTTTCACCCGTTTTATGGGCTAAATAGCAGGAGGGGCCGAGTTCTATTGTCTTGGTAGACAATAATTCTAGAGATGGTGACTCGATAAAATTACACGTCTAATTAGTGGAACAGACAGGGCTGTTTAGGTGTAAAAACACTGTTTCAAATTTCAGAAAAAAAGGTCGTATGTTTCAAATACGAGTATTTACTATAATAACGTTTCAACCTATAAAAATGTTGAATTAAAAATAAATCCATTAATTTATGTATTTAAGCGTGTTGTGACCTCATCCCCAAGTTGTTATGGTCTCTGGGGGCCAGAAACAAAGACGCGAAAACGATATAGTGTTAAACAAATATATTACAAAGACAGTAGTAGAAACATATACCAATGAGCATCTATTAGCGTGACTATAAGTCTGGCTGTTAAAATTATCTGCAGGAATAGATTCCACTCTCACTTTTCTCTACTACTAGTCACTATAACATATATATATATATATATATATATATATCCGCAGACAGATCTGTTTTGCTGTATCACACCTCATCAGTACGGTTAGACTCCGATTGCTTTTTAACCAGGATTGAAACCCGACCGAATTCTACCTCTGAGCTATGGGCGCTCGGTAGAAGGAGGCAGACTTTTTAGCGTGTATATTATCATTATACACGTCCAATAGCTGAGAGTGTTCTAATTCATTGCTGAATGATCGCTGCGTAAATGTCAGAGTAGGTACTGTTTTTCAAAGTCTACCATTGTGCGTTGTGGCGCAGTGGATATCGACTCGGAACGAGAAATCGGTAGAGCCGAGTTCGAATTCCAGTTGAATTCATTGCATTCACTTACGCGCAAATACCCTTGGGAAAGGTATTAATCCGTCTATTCCTTCCAGTTATGGGTTAAATAACAGGACAGATTGGGTTCTATAGCCTTGGTCGGCAACCAGTCTACCGCAGAAAGCAATGGCAACCTACTGTGGGATAACCTTCTGCCCAGTCAGTCATGTCTCTTTCGAGACATGATCGCCCAAGCGTGTATCACGTATGGCACTTAACTGACTGACCATTCCTCCAGCGTGCTCAATCAAGCTGTGAGAGCGTATATATATATATATATATATATATATATATATATAAGCACGAAGTTTAAACTCGTTGTGTAAATCATCGCTCTTTCTCCACCTCGATATTGAGCACTTTACGATAAAAAAAAACCCTGCTTGCTAAAATATATATTTATCAGTTAAAACGATGAAAAAAACATTCTTGATAAATATCAACACAAGCACTATATATATATATGTGTGTGTGTGTGTGTGTGTGTGTGTGTGTGTGTGTGTGTGTGTGTGTGTGTGTGTTTATAAAAGCACTTATGAATTAAACAACGATTGATTTAATGAATTAAATTAACACCGAGCTCATATGCAAAAAAAATATAATCGAGTTGTATGACCATATTAATGAATCATTTATGAGATTATCACTCAGTTGATCAGAGTAACGATGATTTCAACAATTCTTCAATTAATGAAAAGCTATAGTTCCGTTTATACATACAAGGATGTTTTTTTTTTTTTTGTTGTTTGTTTTTTTTGTTTTTTGTTTTTTTTGCTTCGGGCGACTATCACGATAAGCTTGTATACACGTCTATGGTTTGCTTATTTTGATCATGATGAATTATTAAAAGCAATCTGAAGTGTGATTTTAAAATCTGATTATTTACTAATAATTATAACAAAAGGTAAATAATGATGCAATTGAACGTGACATAAAAGAAAGATCTGGGTCTAGAAGTCTATGATTGGAATCTTTCTCTGGCGTTTATTGCGTCGTTCTTTTGAAATAGTGGAAGAAATAACTACTTGATAACTGGAAAAGTTACGATAAACAATTCATATGAAAACTAAATTCTAAGTCAATAGAAACTCAACAGAATGCTTGTTGCTATCATATGGCATACATCCGTCTCTTCTTTCCTAAAGTAAGGGTTAAATAGAAGTTTTGCCGAGACCTTCTGAATTCTAAACTGAAGAGAAAGCAGTAGAAATCTGCCACATCATATTTCTTAATTTCGTGTTAGAAATCCGGTTAAATCCGTTGCATTCATTGACGCGCAAATACCTTTGAGAAAGGTATGAACCGTTGCTTCTCCATCCAACTATGGGTTAAATAACAAACATAACAAACTATAGTCTTGGTTGGCAAAGTTTGCCGCAGAAAGTAATGGTCACTTACTGCGAGAAAAACTTCTTTCCAGTCAATAAAGTCTCTTTCGAGACATGATCGCCCATGTGTGTATCACGTATGGCACTTAACTGACTGATATTTCTCAAGACTCAAATTCGGAGATAATAAAGAAATATATTTTATGAAGACCCATTATGGCCTAGAACCTAGACCAGCGTTTCTCAACTTTTTACCATTGAGGAACCCTTGAAATAGTGGAGATTATTATAATTTTAAATAATATAAGAAGTTGAAACCGTTATGATAACGTCAGTCAGTTAATTGCCATACGTGATACACGCTTGGGTGATCATGCCTCGAAAGAGATACGACTGACTGGGCAGAAGATTATCCTGCAGTAGGTTGCCATTGCTTTCTGCGGTAGACTGGTTGCCGATCAAGGCTATAGAACCCAATCTGTCCTGCTATTTAACCCATAACTGGAAGGAAGAGTCGGATTAATACATTTCCCAAGGGTATTTGCGCGTAAGTGAATGCAAGGAATTCAACTCGAATTCGAACTCGGCTCTCCGATTTCTCGTTCCCCAAAGTAAAATTATGAATATAAATTTAAACAAAAATTGCTAAAAAATGTATTAGTTTATTTATCAGTATTTCTTCCGGAATCCCTCGTGACCTTTTGCGGAAAACTAGACTTCCGGAGAATTCTTGTTGAAAGTCACTTTTTTAAGAGCGGCACAGACTTTTTTTCAAAAAAAATATTATTATTGTTTTCCATTTACGTTGTGTATTATGAGTTCATCTACGGCTATATCGTGTTGAATGCACCGGTTCCAGTCCGATCACCGAAGTTAAACAACATCGAACCTGGTTAGTACTTAAATGGGTGACCATTTGGGAATGCCAGGTGCTGTAAACGTAAGGACCAAAAATGGTCCACTGGTTCTCCAGATTTGGGGGTTGGGTGCAGGGCTAACAACTCTGCCCCGTAAAAAACCGTTTGTTAGAGAAACAGCAACAAAAAGTTGCTGTCCTATGCACCATCTGGGTGTGATGGATAAATGTTGATTATGAGTTCTCCTCAAGTCTCTACAAAAGACAAGATTTTTTTGTATCAGATATAAACAGATGAGGTGTCATACATTCAGAGAGAAAGATGTGTAATTCTAGTCCCTGCATGGAAAGTTTACGAAAATATCGGAAATACTTATTTTGATGAATTTTAAATTTTAGGGTTCCCGGAAATGATATCCACGTATCTGTTTACACACTCCACCCACGTCTATTGAACAGGTGTAGAGGCTCATCCCTTGTTCCCTGCTTAGGACGTGGTTTCCGGCTTTCTCTTTTCCAATCTACTCACTCTTTCGTAGCCCCCTGCACACCAGTGACCTTACCGCCTTGCTTGGGGGTGATGTGATAAAAAAAATCTTTTAATATAATTCCAAAACCGCCATGAAATATTGCTATATTGAATTACCACATGTCAATGATTTCTATCTCAAAGTCTTTGTATTTACTTAGTTTCTCAAACATTTTCCATGATGTGTTTTCATCGGCTGTAGCTGTTGAAGAGAATGCAGTAAAAATCCGACACACCATATTTCTCAATTTGGAGTTCGAATTCCAGTTAAATCTGTTGCTCAATTGAGAAAGTTATGAATCCGTTGCTTCTTCATCCAGCTATGGGTTAAATAACAAACATATTGAGTTCTATAGTCTTGGTTGGCAGAAGACGTGTTTTCAATATGATCTTTCACAATTATTTCTGATCGAGTTACCTGGATTTCCCAATCAGTTATTTGGTTATTTATTAAACGGAAGATAGTAATGATGAGAAGTGATTATGAATCCTTCAGTTTTTCGATTGTGACTAGAAACCACCATTCATTTATAAGATCTTATATTTCTCATATTTTTAATATATTTTTTTTTGTATAAGCACATTTATTTGTGGAACGTTTATTTTTACTTTTATAATGTGTGCTCGTGAATTCTCCTGCCTGCATGCATGCGCGTAGATGTATAATGTCGTGGTTATTTTGTAGTAGATTTTTACATGTTTCAAATTAATGCCTTTGAATGTTGTAATTTTATTCTTCGTTCTTTTACAAATGGATTGTTAAAAATGATCAGTGGTGATAGTCTGTTTCATACTCGAACGCAATTTTCAGGCCATGCGAAGTTTGTTTTGTTTGGACTATCTATATATGCTGGTCATTAGTGTATTATGGGTAGCAAGATCTATTTTATTCTCCTAATGTTTTTTGTGTGGTTATTATGTTTTAAATTATTCTGAAGATTATTGATTAGAAATAATTGTAGATACGAATGCAGTTAGTTTTAGTTTAGTTTATGTTACCATTTTTTACTCATTATTTATAATTGATTAATTAATTATTTGTTGTTGGTTGTAATACGCTTACCGGTGTTTATGTAGGTATTCTTAAAGTATTTATTACTTAATTTGTTTATTTATTTAGATTTTTTTGTTTACTGTTATTGGGAATTACCTACACACTAATATGAACTCTACCGGACTACATAAATACCGAGAGTTATCTACTCTCGGGGGTAGTAGTAAGTAGCAGCAGTTACGATACTCATTTGTCAGTAGGCCGTTCCGGCACTAACTACTATTATACTCTATTTCCTCTGTACACTTTTTTTTCTTTTTTAATATAATATTGTTTCCAACAGTATACCGTGTCCAAGTCTTTCTTGTGACCTTTTCTCAGGCCAATCAATTTGCAACGAAGAAATTCGAACTACCTAAGACCCTCTACTAATCATCGTCCACATCAATTAGCGACGAATAGTTTGTACTTACCTAGGCCCGCAACAATTCTTCAACACAAAATTTTTGACAAGAATTTCAAATCCACAAAGCTTAACAACTGCCTACAAAGAACTCGAAAATAAGCGACTGACAAGTTGTTCAAGCCTACATGGAACCTTAACTGAGGCTATAACAAACCGTCCCATAACTCAAATTGTTGTTCTCGTTCTGTTACGTACAGTCTAAAACTGTAATTTGTTTAATAGTTACAGTAACTAGCGGGAAAATAAGAAAGTTTCCCCACCTCACGAAGGAAAAAAATTCCATTTTTTCTTCTTGTTGAGAACAGAATTTATAAGTAGTAAGAATTGTTTCTTTCTTGTTCTAAGTAAAAGTCCATAATGGAGGATTTTAAAGCCATCATTGTCCAGGTAATGAAAGCTCAACTGTACCATCAACACAAAACAGAAGAACGTCTAATAGAACAACAACAACAACAACAGCAACAGCAAAAAGAACAACAGCAAAACTTGTTAGAGTTATTTAAAAAAATGCAGACAGACACAGGGAAACACTTAAAAAAAGTGAAGACAGATATTTAGAAACGCTTCAAGCAAACGAAAACAGACAAAAACGAGTCGATGAATTGCTTCTCGAAGCTCTGAATTACAACCCCCCCCCCCCCCGCCGAGAACAACGCGGCGTTCTCACAAAGTACCATCGGGAGTACAATGGAAATTTTCACATATGTGCCGGAAGAAGATAAGACATTCGACGCATGCTATAGAAGATACGAAGATCTCTTCAAGGTCGACCATGAAAACTGGCCTAATTAAAAAAAAAAGGCCAGGTTACCTTTGCGAAAGCCTGGTACTATCGAACACTATAGATTTGTGAATTACATTCTACCTAAGAAAACCACAGAACTAGAATTTACAGAAGCCCAAAGATTGTTATCAGAACTTTTTAGCCCTAACACGTCTATTTTTCATAAGAGATAGAAATGATTTAGACTACTTAACTTTCGCGACAATCGTAAACAAGTACTGCAACCATTTTCGGCTGGTGGATCTGACGGCAGAAGATTTCAAATACCCCATTTTCCCCCAATGATTAGTATCAGCAAAAAACGCCAAACATTAGGCGTAGGGTACTTGCGAAGTTAGAGAGTGAACCAAATTTAACACTTCAGAAATTGGCAGAAGACTGTCAAAGAGCGATAAGCATAAAGAACGACTCGAGAAATATAGAGGAATCGGGTATAGGTGACATCAACAAAGTAAAATATAACCAAAAATATTACGCCTCGAATAAAAAGAACAAAGACCACTCACAAAACGGAAAAATCACACGAAAATTAAGAAAATTACCCCCCAGTCCGTGCTATCGCTGCGGTGACTCTCATTGTAGAAGTACAAAAACAGTCAAATATCGAGTCAGACACGCTAGGTTAAGCGAGAAACTAGATGGAAGCTTGCGAAAATATGTCACTGTCAAGATATTGAATAAGACGGTTAAGCTTCAGTTAGATTCTGGATCAGACCTCTCTATTATAAACCTACAGACTTGGAGGAGGCTAAACAAGTCAATGTTTAAAAAAAAGTAGTAGATCAGCCCGCACGGTGACTGGAAGTAGGATTAATTTCATTAGTGAGTTGTAACTCTCAGTTATATTAAACGGTACGACCAAAAAAGTAAAGGCATTCGTACTTTTTAATACTGAAAATTTATTTGGCGCTGACTGGTTGAACCGCTTGAATTTGTGGGACCGTCCTATCAACGCATTTTGCCAAAGAATTCAGAATATTACATCTGAAGCCGAGGAACTTAAAGCGGAACTCAGACAAACATTTTCTAGAGTCTTCTCGGTTGGCTTAGGCAAGTGTACTAAGATACAAGCAAACCTCGAAGTAAAGGAAAATATACAACCTATTTTTAAGAAAAAAAGAAGTGTACCATTTGCTGCACTGAACAAGATCGACGAGGAACTGGATAGACTAGTCAACACTGGTATTCTATCTAAATCGAGGTATTCACTAAGCTCAATGGCAGGAAGACTCCTGTGTATTAATACCCCATAGAGGACTCTACAAGTTCGACAGATTACCATTTGGGATCAAGGTCGCATCTACGATTTTCCAGCAGGTCATGGATACCATGCTGGGCGGCCTTGACTTTGCAATGGCGTATCTGGACGTTATAATAATTACTAGTCAGTGCATATAGCAACATAGGGAGCATGTACATAGGGGTTTTGAGAAAATTCGTATGTATGGGTTCAAAATTAAAGAATCCAAATGCGAATTTGTTTAAATGAGATAAAATATTTCGGACACATCAACGAAAGCGGTAGACGTCCTGATCCCGAAGGGCTACACCGATCAAAGACATGCCAGCCACGAACAACATACAAGCGCTGCAAAGCTTTTTGCGATTGGCTAATTACTACCAAGTCTTTATCAGAAATATGCATGACCGGCGAGCCCCACTGAACGTATTACTGAAGAAAAACAAAGCCTGGGAATGGACACCCCAATACCAGGCGGAGTTCGAAAAAATTAAAAAAAACACTTACATCTGATCTCTTCCTAACCCATTATGACCCGAAACTGGACATTATCGTAGCAAGTGATGCCAGTTCATACGGCGTTGGAGCATGCATCTTACATTGAATGCCTGACGGCACACAAAAACCAATCGCACACGCTTCCAGGACATTACTAACCACGGAAAAGTAAGATTCACAGATAGAAAAATAGGCTCTAGCCATAATATTTGCAGTGACTAAGTTCCAAAGGCCTTAGCATGGTAGACCTTTATCACTTCCCGACTGACCACAAACTTCTAATCACAATCTTTGGGTCAAGAAAGGGTTTAACGCCCCATACGGCAAATAGACTATTTACATGGGCCACCATCTTGCTGAATTACAATTTTAACTTGGTATACTTAACGTATAAATTCGTCATGCAGACAGCCTATTGAGGCTGATGCCAAAGAAAAACACCTCTTTCGACGACACAATAATCGCGGCACTCCGAACAAATTGCGAGATCAAAACAATGATCGCGAATATGGTCAGAGAACTCCCAGTAACACTAGTTGAAATAAAGAAGGAGGCAGTAAAAGACGATTTCATTCGCAAAGCAATTTAGCTACTGACCAAAATGCGTCTGATGTGTTCTTACTGTGCGATGAAGTATTGCGAAAGAGTTGTAATACCAAAGAACTTACAAAAAAGGATTCTACGAGATTTCCATTCGGGACATCCAGGAAAAAATCGGATGAAGTGTCAAATGAGTAGTTTCGTATAGTGGCAAAATATGGATAGAGACTTCGTGGAAATGATAGACGCCTGTAAGGGGTGCGCTTCAGCGGCCAAAGCGCCATCAACTACATTCAAGCCTTGGCCAAGGACTGATCAACCTTGGTCGAGGATTCATGTCGACTTCGCGGGCCTACTCAAGAACCACTACTATCTGGTTGTAATCGATAGTCACAGCAAGTGGCCCGAAGTCCTAAAATGTAGAAGACCCACCACGGGAAAAACAATCAACTTTTTGCATGAACTGTTTGCGCGGTTCGGCGTGGTGGACTCCATCGTGAGCAAAAATTGAATATAATTTACATCAACCGAGTTTAAGGCGTTCAAGTAAAACACATCACCACTCCCCGGTACCACGCCGGTTCCAACGGGCAGGCAGAGCGTTTCGTAGACACCTTAAAAAGAGCTTTGAAGAAGGCCCAAGGAACACCTAAGGACGAAGCGCTTCAATGGTTCTTACAGGTGTATAGGATTACACCAAACCCTAACACTCCGGCAGCTGTCTCTCCAGCTGAAACCATGTTCGCGGGAAAGATCAGATCGGCATTCGATAAACTCCTGCCAAAACAAACTAAACTACGAAAAACTGTGTGCGCGCCCAGAAGACGTTTCAATCCCGGAGAAAAAGTTCTCTTTAAAAAGTACAAAAATAATGTCTTTCTGGGAAATGGACACGATTGACAAGCGAATAGGTGACATGGTATACATCGTTAAGAGCCCACGACACACACGTAAGCGCCACCAGAACCAACTAAAGAGGCGTCGCCCAGATGATACGCGCGATACGCCCCCGGTAAAAGAAGAACAAACTGAAGTTATCTTTGAGACGTTTGACTTGGATCCACCCCAGCCAGCACCCGAACAACGTTGGTCGGGCAGAAAACGAAACTTTACCAACCCGATGATTATTAACCAAAAACGTAATAGGTACTAACAGCTTTTTCGGGGAATTATCTACACACTAATATGAACTCTACCGGTCTACATAAATACCGAGAGTTATCTACTCTCGTGGGTAGCAGAAAATAGCAGCAGCTCCGATACTCATTTGTCTTCCAAAAGATAATTAAATTACTGCGAAATAGAACAATTTCATTAGAAACCAACAAATGTTATATAATATCAGTTCACATCTCATCAGAAATTAAGAGATTTGAAGAAAAACAAATGTAGTTATAAAGTTTCTAGGGGATTTAATGAGGAAAGATGGTTTAGACACTTATAGGACATAAAATTCACCTGGATTTCCTAATCAGTTACTTGGTTATCTATTGAATGAAATATAGTAATGCTGAATAGTAATTAGGAATCCTTCAGTTTTTCGTTCGAGACTAGAGACCACTAACCATTTATATCATTTATATAATGAATACGTATATATATATATATATATATATATATATATATATATATATATTATAATAATTATCTATATATGTATATATTTATGTATGTATATATGTATGTTTGAGTGAATAGAGAGAGAAAAAAGACAAAATTAATAGGTGCTGTATTTACCGGTGTCAATACATTTAATATTTAAATGTATTTTACAGACACCATAATTAAGTTTTAAATGTCACGAAATCTTGCCTTCTTTATCGATTATCAAGTCACAGATTTCAATTAATTTCTAAAACTTTCGATGATGAAATAAACTATTTTCAATTGATTTCATTGAAGATTTAACTCAGATTGTAGGCCGGATGAAGGTTGTCTAAAAATGAAGGATTCCAATTAACAGAAGGGTCAGTGTCGAAGCAGACATTAATCAATCATAAAAAGATCACTGACCTTTTTCTTAGAATCTTTGATTCCGTCTGTCAAGTTAAACAGTCGATACACCAATTGTCATATGAAAGAGCACTAAGTCTAAGGATGATGATAGTTGTGCAGAAGTGCCTGGTACAAATGGTAAGCTTTGCGGAAGATTCTTACAACTCAATGTTTGCTTCCGCGCATTCTCTTCTTTCTTTTCCGACTGTTCACTGTCGGGTTTGTCCCTCCGCTGCAGTAGTGTTGCCTACACATGCAAAAGAAATTTTCTATAAATATGCATATACATGGACTTCATGTCATGTTGGAAGATATCGGTGTATTGCCTCAGCAAGCGCCCTAAAGGAGTAAGTTCTTAAAGGGCACATTTCGGAATGCGACCATTTCTTATACGTGCGAAGAACACAGAACAGCATATTTTTCGCTATCCGAGCAGACATCTGTTGAATAACCTGGTTACCAACGCTCGTCTTGTCATCCATGACAGTGACACTAATATGGAGGAATGGGCAGCTGATGAGCTTTCGCGCACATTGAGCCGATGGTGAGTCGTTAATCAGCGAATGTTCTCTGTTTTTTCTCTCTCTCTCTCTGTTCTGTTTTTTTTTTATCATAAACCCCAAACTTATATAACCCAAAACTCCTATGGAGCCCTGCCCCTTCTGGCTGTCGCTCAATTGACGTCAATCATATCTTTGTTGGCCATTGCCTTTCAAGCCTTTGTTGTCGCCTTGTGTATTCTGCTTTTGATATCAATCTTATCTTTCTCGAGACAAGGTAATATGTTACACGTGCATGTAATGTGGGACACCTTATGTTAAATAAATGCTCCTTATAGATTTGTCCTTGGCTTCCATCTCAGGAATGACCTAAAATGAAATAACTACATCGAACCCATAGCTTCATCTGCTGCTAAGAATGTTGGGTCAGTGTGTCGAATCAGGATGTTTTTTTCTCGTCAGAATCCTGTTTATACATTTCTAAATCTACCATTCTTCCGTACATTGAATAATGCTGCTATATCTGGTCGCGTGCTCCTGCTATTCATTTTGAGGTTCTCGTCAAAATCCAAAGAAGGATCTGCAATATAATCGTTCCTGACTTGTCAACCCGCCTACTGTCACTGATGTTGCTTCTTTCTGAGTTTTCTTCAGTGAACCTAATGGCAACTTCTTAGACAAGATTTTTTCCCTGATACCCGGATCGCATGTATTTATTCGTGCTATTAGATTGGCATAAAGGTCTCACCCTTTTACCGTCGAAATACTTGAATGTAGCCGCCTCTTCTACTCTAACAGTTTCGTTTCTCTTACTTCCCGCTTGTGGAACTCACTTCCATATGCTTGCTTCCCTGATTGCTACAATCTCCGAAAGTTTAAATGTAACATCAATTGCCATTTTCTCTCTTCTTGATTCCCACTCATCTCTTATCTTTTCTTCAACATCCCAATAGCTACAATCTCCGAAAGTTTAAATGCATCGTCAATTGCCATCTTTTACTACTCGATTCCAATCCATTTCTTATCGTTTCTTCAACATCCCAATAGCTACAATCTCCGAAATTTTAAATGCAACGTCAATTGCCATCTTCTGTCTTCTTGATTTCCACCAATCTCTTATCTTTTCTTCGGTACCTCCTGAATCTTTGCTATTGTGTGTGTGTGTGTGTGTGTGTGTGTGTGTGTGTGTGTGTGTGTGTGTGTGTGTGTGTGTGTGACCCCCTGCTCACCAATGACATTTCCGCCTTGCTTTGGGTGAAAGGATTATAAAACATAGAGTAAATTGTTCTCGTTCCAAGAGTCATGCCACTTTCATATTCTCAGTTAGCTTTCTTTAACTCACCTCTTTTGTTTTCGTTCACAACTACTGTCACCAGGTATTGAACTCACAACTCTTTAGGTCTAGTCACTGGATCTAACTTTTACCCACTAAGTTATGTGTCTTTGAAAACCCCAGTGAACGAAATAAAGGATTCTGTTAAAAATTTCAATAACCTGAAGAAGGTCAGCGCGTACAACGGCTGAAACTTCGTAAGTATGACATCAAAAATGAGGAAAACCGTTTCAACAATGTTATGAATGTAAAGAAGTACCTTTGGTTGAAATTTACAAAATCTTTCTCTTAAAACAAGCTCTTCAGGAAAGTAAGTTTTTCGGGTTAAGTAGATTTTATTGCTCTTTCTTGTTATTGGTGGTGAGACCTACCTACCCTCTTTTTTGTTTTTGAAGTAGTGGAGAGCGTCAACTTCATGATTATGCCATTATTTTTTCTTCGTGTTACCATTACTATCCGTTTTAACTGTTGCGGCTGTTGAAAGTCTCTCAAGACATTCACTCACTGAAAGTTATTTTAAGCATCGATCTTAGATAGCGATTGTATTCAGTTTATATATTTCTGTAGGTGTTTTGCGCTATGTATGACATCCATATGCAAGTATTGATCTGACTTTCAAATTAATTGCTTCTCTAGCAATTTGCGATGTGGGGTGAAAAGGAAAGTAGAGTAGTTTATTTATTTTATATTAAATTTCCTTTTCTCCTGTACAAAAAAAAACACACGTGTTCCTACCCGCACCGTATCAGTATAACCATCTGCTAGAATAGCCAATACGGTCAAAAAATGACTCTGCAAAAATATGGAAAAATGCAATTTCTTTCTTGTGACAACTGGTAACGTATACTGATCGTAACTACTGCTGACAGGTTCTTATAATTTAGACTAGTTAAAGAAAATGTTCGATTAATTCATGCTGTGTATATTTTATTACATATATTTTCTTTCAGAGTAACTTTATTTTTGTATTCAGGACTAGACAATTGTACTTATACTAAGTACATACTTAATAATATTGTTTTCTCATACAACTGGGACGTTCGCATCCGTGTAGGAAAAATAAATTTAAAAAAAATGTTAACCTACAAACAGCGGTAGAACTCTCAAGGAATCAACGGCCAATTAACTAGAGGTGGTGTCTCAATAAACCACCGTGGAGAAGGCAACGGGATACCACTCCACTGTCTACCCCCTGCTCAATCATGGTTACTTACAGAGTGCCTACATCTATCAAAAAGTTTATCCAACAAAATGAAATCTCTACATGAACACTCACAAAATTAATGTAATTTGGAAAAACTTGTCATTTTCATAGATGTTTTTTATCATACATCAAAAAAGAAAATATAATTTATAATTTTAAATATCAGCTTCTCAATGAACTTATCTATCTATCAGTCAGTTAAGTGCCATACGTAATGCATGCTTTGGCTATCGTGACGTGACTGACTGGGCAGAGGTTTGTCTGGTTGCCGGTCAGGGCTGGAGAACTTACAAGGTTATTTAATCCGTAACTGGAGCAGGGAGAGGGATTGATGTCTTTCCCAGGGGTATTCGTGCGTGGGCGAGTGCAGGGAGTTCGACTGGAATTCGGGCTCGGCATCCCGATCTCTTGTTCCGAGTCGATATCCCCTGCACCACAACGCACATCCGTATCTATACTTAGCAAAAAAACATCCTTACGTAAGATTTACATGAGACAAAATTATTTAAGAAATATAATACTCTTCTTTTGCCTTAAATTTTCTGCTCAACTCTGTGAGACATATAGAAGAAACAACATAAAATTGTTTGTAGCTAAATAAAGTTTGTGGCAAATTGAACAGGTTTAGAGGCTCATCCCTTGTTCCCTGTTTAGGATGTGGTTTCCGGCTTTTTCTTTTGCAATCCTTTCACTCTTTTCTTTTTCTTCTTTATTTTTTTCAATTGGAGTAGATAGACTAAACTATCGCCCGGTTCACACTCTAGCCATGTCTATTGAACAGGTGTAGAGGCTCATCCCTTGTTCCCTGTTTAGGATGCGGTTTCCGGCTTTCTTTTTTCCAATCTTTTCACTGTTTTATTTTTATTTTTTATTTTTTTCAATTGGAGTAGATAGACTAAACTATCACCCAGTTCACACTTCACCCATGTCTATTGAACAGATATAGTGGCTCATTCCTTGTTCCCTGTTTAGGATGTGGTTTCCGGCTTTCTTTTTTCCAATCTTTTCACTCTTATGTAGCCCCCTGCACATCAGTGGCGTTACCGCCTTGCTCGGGGTGATATGATTTAAAAAATTTATTATAAAACTAATCGATGAAAATATGTTTCTTAGTTACGACTGTTATGCATGTTGCCTTTTAATGATAGTCAGTACAGAAAATATTATTCAAAATATCACAAGAGAAGAGGACATTTTTCAGCAAAATATTTTAAATACCCCACTTTAAGAAAACTATAACCTTTTATATGTTTCTCTTTTAGCATTATAATTTACGAATGGGTAAAATGACGGCAAAATATTCATATCGATATGCCGTCTAAAATGACGACAATATATATATGTAGTAAAGTTTTGTAATTTGCTTGAAGCATTGCGTGAAATAGTTCTCTGTGTTATGTCTTGAAGGCTGTCACAATGCGTTGAATGAAATAAAGGAAGGTCGGGAGGTGTTTGTATGACCTGTTTATTTATACTAGCAGTATAGCCCGGCGTTGCTCGGGTGTAATGAAAGCTTTAAAACTAATCCATGGTCCTGGAGCTCAGACTCTTTGGACGTTGGGACATTGGCACGAAAGACTAAAAAGCAACAGTTGTTTCCAGTTAAAACAAAGCCGTAGACTGAAAGAAAGT
Organism: Ascarosepion bandense; assembly: GCA_037127315.1. Taxonomy (NCBI): domain Eukaryota; kingdom Metazoa; phylum Mollusca; class Cephalopoda; order Sepiida; family Sepiidae; genus Ascarosepion; species Ascarosepion bandense. The sequence goes on from JBBBDQ010000851.1 coordinate 5,305,137, forward strand.
TTTTTAGTCGTAAACTGAATTTTGAAGGCGAAATAAGTTCTCTGAGTAAATGGTATCATGGCTGAGACTAAGAACTACAATTATACCTACTTAGAGCCAAACCTGAAGCAAAAACTAAAATAAAAGGGCTGAAAAATACAGACATACAGGCAGATAAACAGACACACACACAAACATCTCGCCTTTTATATATATATATATATATATATATATATATATATATATATATATATTATCGATTTTCTGCACTATTGTAAGAACTTCAACCTTGAAACTTCAGAATATCGTTTCTTATGTCTTTGTGTATGAGTGTATCAAATTTAATTAAAATCAGACCACTCCTTCTATAACCCGATTTTTTTGATTATCAATTTTTGTATTTATCGGGGGTACCTCGACACAAAACCTAGCTAATAACACTCGCAGACGATTATAGTACAACTGTGTATATTTTCAAGAAAATCAGTTAAGCCGTTTCGGAGTCTATAGGTAACGGACACACACACACGCAGACACACACACATACACACACAAAGTTCCATTTATAAATAAGTTTAGATTATTATTAAAAAGTAATGCGAAGTCTTTAATGTTCTAAACATTATAACTTTTATTTGAAATGAAACGTTATTCTACCTACTCAAAATTATGAGTTTTATTGTTTTTTATGAAATAGACAAAGCAGATTAACAATTTCTCAACAAAATATGAACAAACAAAAATAAGATAATGTTACAAAAGATGATTTACTTCATATTTATTTCTTTAATGACTTCGATTTGTTTTAATTTTTCCAAATGGATTTAAATTTGATTCGTAGATTTTATTGAAAATAATGCCTTTGATGTCTTTCTTTCTCCTAATAAGAAATAATTTGATTAACTATTATATAATCCTTTTTCTAAATCGTTCTCTTCTGTTCTTTACAGGTTATTCTCTTATTCAACGCTGTTTAACCAAATAGTTTTATTCGATTCTGTTTTTGTTAGTGAAATCAGGCAAAACCAAGAACATTGGGCTTATTTAATCAGTAATGGGGATTCGAATAAAAATTGATAAATGTATAAATAATAAAAAGGAACGACAGAAGAGAAAGGGATAGAAAGTTGGCAAAGTAAACGAAAGAGAATTAGGGAAGGAGAAAGGCTAAAAATGAATAATGAAGCATAAATAATAAACGATATTGTCAATAAAATAATTAAAGTAGATAGCACAGGAAATATATTGATTTTACATAAAGGAAAGGAAAGAAAATAGAAAGAAAGAACGAACGAAAAGAGATATGGAATATGAGAAAGAAAATAAGTTATATAAGAATAATGCAAATTATTTTCGAAAAAAAATATGACCCTAAAGGAAAAGAAAGAAAATATAAACAAACGTAAAATGGAATTGGAGAAAAGAGAAATAAATACCGAGAGAAAATTAAGAGAAAAATGAAAGAATAAGACAAAGTTTTCTTTGTCTTATTCTTTCATTTCAGGCTAATAGTAAAAGATGAGAGAAACGAAAAAGTAACTACAGAAAAAAAAAGAGTAATCGATGAAAAAAGGCAAAAACGAAAGCATAACCCTACAGAAAAAGGGACAAACAAACAAGAATTAATGGAAAAAAAGAACGAAAAAAGTAAGAAAAGAAAGAAAGAAAATGAATACTCAGTGAAAGAAATAAGGAACCACATAAAAGAGAAAAATAAAGAAAGTACTGTTACTGAAAAAGAAGATAACGAAAAAAAAAAGAAAGAATGCGATTTATGAAAAGGTCACGAAAGAATAATTCAAAGAAAGAAAGAAATAAATATCAGGAAGAATAATTGAACAAAAGAAAAAAAGAACAGCTTCATGGGACATCCTGATAGAACGGGACAAATCTACAAAACGACTTTCTTGTGGCAATAAGTAATGGCCTTCTGTATCGAACGATTTTAACCGCGTATTTTTACTGCTAAAATCGATACTGGAAGGCAGTGGGGAAAAAAAAACTTTTCCTCCTCGTTGTGATTAGTTTTTATCATTTGTTTTCTTTCTTTAATTTTCATTCGGCATTTTTTCTTTCTTTTTTTTTTCCTTCCTTTTCCTCACCTATGATTTTATTGACTTCATTCTTTTTTTTTGTTGTTGTTAAATTCACCGATGAGTGGCATTACAGATGACTTCATGAATATTTGTTGACTTCGAAATTTCCTTTTCTGTGAGTTTTATTTATATTCCTTTCTATTCTTTATTTCCTGCATTTGAATAACTGTTGACTCTGACCAATTTATACACACACAACCACACACATAATTTATATAATTTTGAACAGTTATTGTTCAGTATCAAAATTATACCAGTAAACCGTTGTATTAAAAAGTGCTCAATACGCATTTAAAAAAAAATTAACATGCAGAGGTTTTCGATATAGAATTTTTGGAAGATCAGCCGATTACGCAGTCACGGTTTCAACCTTTCGGTATTTCCAGGCGAATACCTTTTCGGTATTCCTAGATTAACTAAATTTCCTAACGCTTTATTTTTAAACGCACCACCGGAAGTTTAAAATAAGAGGAGGAGTAAGTCAAAAGTAGCCAGATAGTAGAGAAGGGGGAGTAAATAGATTATACATACTTTCGTCCGGTTTTGTACAAGATATAAATGTACAGAGCAAAGTATACGTGGAATGTACTGAAGGAACTTAAATTAAACACTGAAATAACTACAAATCATAAATCTAGAGAGCCTTAGAGTTTGTAGCAAACTAGAAAAAATAATCTTAATGTAAGCTGGAATATACTGAGAAAAGACAAGCCTTACAATAGTAATGGCTGCAGATTGTGCCAAGAGGAAAGATTTCGTTTAAAAAGTTACTAAATTAAAGGTTTGAAATCATGTCCGGTTGTATACACATTAGAAAGTATATTATGTCTGAATATGACATTCGATTTGCTTTATTCTTTATATTTAATCTGAGAAAAAGACCAAAGAATGTAGTTTATCGTAATGATGAACGTTTTCAGAAGGATTTAAATACTAATGTTGGCTAAACGATTTTTATTATATTTAATATTTATCACTTCAAGTGAATTCCAACAACTACAGATCCTTAAACAATGTTACTATGGTCACTATAATTTTTATATAATGTTACTCTACCGATATTTTTATGAAGCATCATCTTTTAGCCCCTTGCGATAACAATTTTGTCAATATCTTTTTTACAATAACAATATAAGGCATATGGAATGGACAGAAACATAGAACCTCGGTTTGCTAATAACTTATTACACCAAATTACTGCCTGCGGTATCAAGGCCTCTGGTCGGAAGATTGCAGGTTTTGAAGAGCCTTGAACCACTTTTTAATAGCTGTTGTTCGCAGGTCCACCCTGACTCAGGGTGGTTAGTAGTCCCAGCAATGAGGAAATGATGACATCGGCTCACAAACAAACTATAAATGTATAAAAATACATATGAAATTACCAAGAATACATATTGGACTATTTCTGAGATGAGGTTTTGCAATTATTTACATTACTTACATTGTTCGGGCTGTTGTCCTCGCCTTTGTTACTACAATCTGACAATACATATTTATAGCAAAATGACCAACAAGAGTATATTGATAGAAAAATGGACAACAATACATTTTATAGCAGAATGACTAACAATACATTTTATAGCAGAATGACTAACAATACATTTTATAGCAAAATGATCAATGACACATTTTATAGCAGAATGACTAACAATACATTTTATAGCAAAATGACTAACACATTTTATAGCAAAATGACTAACAATACATTTTATAGCAGAATGACTAACAATACATTTTATAGCAAAATGACTAACAATACATTTTATAGCAGAATGACTAACAATACATTTTATAGCAGAATGACTAACAATACATTTTATAGCAGAATGACTAACAATACATTTTATAGCAAAATGACTAACAATACATTTTATAGCAAAATGACTAACAATACATTTTATAGCAGAATGACTAACAATACATTTTATAGCAGAATGACTAACAATACATTTTATAGCAGAATGACTAACAATACATTTTATAGCAAAATGACTAACAATACATTTTATAGCAGAATGACTAACAATACATTTTATAGCAGACTTAATTAAATAAAATACATTTTATAGCAAAATGACTAACAATACATTTTATAGCAGAATGACTAACAATACATTTTATAGCAGAATGACTAACAATACATTTTATAGCAAAATGACTAACAATACATTTTATAGCAGAATGACTAACAATACATTTTATAGCAGAATGACTGAATAACAAGCATTTTATAGCAGAATGACTAACAATACATTTTATAGCAAAAATTAATTAACAATGTATTTTATAGCAAAATGGACTAACAATACATTTTATAGCAGAATGACTAACAATACATTTTATAGCAGAATGACTAACAATACATTTTATATAAACACTAACAATACATTTTATAGCAAAATGACTAACAATACATTTTATAGCAGAATGACTAACAATACATTTTATAGCAGAATGACTAACAATACATTTATAGCAAAATGACTAACAATACATTTTATAGCAGAATGACTAAATAACATTTTATAGCAGAATGACTAACAATACATTTTATAGCAAAATGACTAACAATACTTAGGAAAGTAGAACACTAACAATTACATTATAGTAAGAATGACTGAATAAATATATTTTATAGCAGAATGACTAACAATACATTTTATAGCAGAATGACTAACAATACATTTTATAGCAAAATGACTAACACACATTTTATAGCAAAATGACTAACAATACATTTTATAGCAGAATGACTAACAATACATTTTATAGCAGAATGACTAACAATACATTTTATAGCAAAATGACTAACAATACATTTTATAGTAAAATGACTAACAATACATTTTATAGCAGAATGACTAACAATACATTTTATAGCAGAATGACTAACAATACATTTTATAGCAGAATGACTAACAATACATTTTATAGCAAAATTAACACAACATTTTATAGCAGAATGACCAACAATACATTTTATAGCAGAATGATCAACAATACATTTTATAGCAAAATGACTAACAATACATTTTATAGCAAAAACACTAACAATACATTTTATAGCAGAATAATTGATCAACAATACATTTTATAGCAGAATGACTAACAATACATTTTATAGCAGAATGACTAACAATACATTTTATAGCAAAATGACTAACAATACATTTTATAGCAAAATGACTAACAATACATTTTATAGCAGAATGACTAACAATACATTTTATAGCAGAATGACTAACAATACATTTTATAGTTAAATAATTTATGCCAATACATTTTATAGCAAAATGACTAACAATACATTTTATAGCAGAATGACTAACAACATTTTTATAGCAGAATGACTAACAATACATTTTATAGCAAAATGACTAACACCATTTATAATAAAAATGACTAACAATACATTTTATAGCAGAATGACTAACAATACATTTTATAGCAGAATTAATTAACAATACATTTTATAGCAAAATGACTAACAATACATTTTATAGCAAAAATGACTAACAATACATTTTATAGCAGAATGACTAACAATACATTTTATAGCAGAATGACTAACAATACATTTTATAGCAAAATGACTAACAATACATTTTATAGCAAAATGACTAACAATACATTTTATAGCAGAATGACTAACAATACATTTTATAGCAGAATGACTAACAATACATTTTATAGCAAAATGACTAACAATACATTTTATAGCAAAAACACTAACAATACATTTTAGGTAGCAGAATGACTAACAATACATTTTATAAAAAGAATACTAACAATTACTTGAAAATATAAAATTAATAACAATACATTTTATAGCAAAAATGACTAACAATACATTTTATAGCAGAATGACTAACAATACATTTTATAGCAGAATGACTAACAATACATTTTATAGCAAAATGACTACCACATTTTATAGCAAATGACTAACAATACATTTTACAGCAGAATGACTAACAATACATTTTATGAAAGAATGACTAACAATACATTTTATAGCAGAATGACTAACAATACATTTGACAGCAAAATGACTAACAATACATTTTTATAGCAGAATGACTAACAATACATTTTATAGCAGAATGACTAACAATACATTTTATAGCAAAATGACTAACAATACATTTTATAGCAAAATGACTAACAATACATTTTATAGCAGAATGACTAACAATACATTTTATAGCAGAATGACTAACAATACATTTTATAGCAGAATGATTAACAATACATTTTATACAAATGACTACATCACATTTTATAGCAAAAAAATGACTAACAATACATTTTATAGCAGAATGATCAATAATACATTTTATAGCAGAATGACTAACAATACATTTTATAAAGAATGACTAACAATACATTTTATAGCAAAATGACTAACAATACATTTTATAGCAGAATGACTAACAATACATTTTATAGCAGAATGACTAACAATACATTTTATAGCAAAATGACTAACAATACATTTTATAGCAGAATGACTAACAATATATTTTATAGCAGAATGACTAACAATACATTTTATAGCAAAATGACTAACAATACATTTTATAGCAGAATTTGACTAACAATACATTTTATAGCAGAATGACTAACAATATACTTATATATAGAAATGACTAACAATACATTTTATAGCAGAATGACTAACAATACATTTTATAGCAAAATGACTAACAATACATTTTATAGCAAACAGACGCAACAATACATTTTATAGCAGAATGACTAACAATACATTTTATAGCAGAATGACTAACAATACATTTTATAGCAAAATGACTAACAATACATTTTATAGCAAAATGACTAACAATACATTTATAGCAGAATGACTAATGCTACATTTTATAGCAGAATGACTAACAATACATTTTATAGCAGAATGACTAACAATACATTTTATAGCAAAATGACTAACAATACATTTTATAGCAGAATGACTAACAATACATTTATAGCAGAATGACCAACAATACATTTTATAGCAAAATGACTAACAATACATTTTATAGCAAAATGACTAACAATACATTTTATATAAGAATGACTAACAAGACATTTTATATAGAAACACTAACAATACATTTTATACAGAATGACTAACAATACATTTTATACAAAATATCCAACAATACATTTTATAGCAAAATGACTAACAATACATTTTATAGCAGAATGACTAACAATACATTTTATAGCAGAATGACTATCAATACATTTTATAGCAAAATGACTAACAATACATTTTATAGCAAAATGACTAACAATACATTTTATAGCAGAATGACTAACAATACATTTTATAGCAGAATGACTAACAATACATTTTATAGCAAAATGACTAACAATACATTTTATAGCAAAATGACTAACAATACATTTATAGCAGAAATGACTAACAATACATTTTATAGCAGAATGACTAACAAATACATTTTATAGCAAAAATGACTAACAATACATTTTTATAGCAAAATGACTAATAATACATTTTATAGAATGACTAATGTTATGCATTTTATAGCAGAATGACTAACAATACATTTTATAGCAAAATGACTAACAATACATTTTATAGCAAAATGACTAACAATACATTTTATAGCAGAATGACTAACAATACATTTTATAAAGAATGATCAACAATACATTTTATAGCAAAATGACTAAATGTCATACATTTTATAGCAAAATGATTCGCTAACAATACATTTTATAGCAGAATGACTATAACAATACATTTTAGCAGAATTGACTAAATAATACATTTTATAGTAAAATGATCAACAATACATTTTATAGCAAAATGACTAACAATACATTTTATAGCAGAATGACTAACAATACATTTTATAGCAGAATGACTAACAATACATTTTATAGCAAATTGACTAACAATACATTTTATAGCAAAATGACTAACAATACATTTTATAGCAGAATGACTAACAATACATTTTATAGCAGAATGACTAATGTAAATACATTTTATAACAGAATGACTAACAATACATTTTATAGCAAAATGACTAACAATACATTTTATAGCAGAATGGACTTACCAATACTTTATAGTTATAAGAATGACTAACAATACATTTTATAGCAAAATGACTAACAATACATTTTATAGCAAAATGACTAACAATACATTTTATAGCAGAATGACTAACAATACATTTTATAGCAGAATGACTAACAATACATTTTATAGCAGAATGACTAACAATACATTTTATAGCAAAATGACTAAGAATACATTTTATAGCAAAATGACTAACAATACATTTTATAGCAGAATGACTAACAATACATTTTATAGCAGAATGACTAACAATACATTTTATAGCAGAATGACTAACAATACATTTTATAGCAAAATGACTAACAATACATTTTATAGCAGAATGACTAACAATACATTTTATAGCAGAATGACTAACAATACATTTTATAGCAAAATGACTAACAATACATTTTATAGCAGAATGACTAACAATACATTTTATAGCAGAATGACTAACAATACATTTTATAGCAAAATGACTAACAATACATTTTATAGCAGAATGACTAACAATACATTTTATAGCAAAATGACTAACAATACATTTTATAGCAGAATGACTAACAATACATTTTATAGCAGAATGACTAACAATACATTTTATAGCAGAATGACTAACAATACATTTTATAGCAGAATGACTAACAATACATTTTATAGCAGAATGACTAACAATACATTTTATAGCAAAATGACTAACAATACATTTTATAGCAGAATGACTAACAATACATTTTATAGCAGAATGACTAACAATATATTTTATCAGTAGTTGAAGATATGCAGCTGCGTTCAAAATATTTATATTTCGGTATTAAATAACCTACAGTTGATATGCCTCTAAAAACGATCACCCATACCAACTTTGCATTACAGATGATAAGCTCATTATATTCAAGCAAATAGAATGTTTTTTTCAGTGTTTAATATAATTTTTTTTAAAAAGAGATAACTACTAAGAAAGAAAGAAAGATAGATAGATAGATAGATAGATAGATAGATAGATAGATAGATAGATTAATTCTAATTTCTGTTTTGCACATTTCCTCGGCATTTCCTTTTCCGCTAGGTTTAATAGAGGCGTTGAATTCGGTTCATCTTACTTGCTTTCTCCTCGTAATCATCGCTTCCTTTCTCTCGATATAACCCGCTCTGGCTCTATTCACTCGTCGCCTTGGCTTACTCTTAACGAATTCTTGCATTGGTCATTTTTCTTACTCTGTCCAACCGAAAATATTGTTAACGCGTTTTTTAGCATACGGAATCCGAGCGTCATTAAGACATTTATAACTCACCCTACATTGAGATAGGACACCTGGTGTGCTGAATAGATAGATAAATAGACAGATATTTATCGGGAAATATTTTGGTGTGGAGAGACAAAAACACTTTTAAATTCATACATACATGCATACATACACATATGTTTATATGACCTGACAAACCGCGTTTATGCATGAAACAGAATGTCAGCCACTGGGTGTGGACCTCATATATATATATATATATATATATATATATATATATATATATAACGTAGAATAATTGGTATATTAGTCAGGTAAATTCTGATAGAGACGAACTCAAAAGAACTGAATGTTAACAGAGTAACATAATTTAGAATTTTTTTTAGATATTCTACAATTTCATGGGTAATACGTATTTCGCCGCCGATGATGATGACCTTGAGGATCGTCAAACCCAGATGGGTCTCTCTTTGGGAATTTCTTCTTCTTTTTTTTTTTTTTGAATGAGCTAGGAATTGTTTTTTGTAAAATACTGTTACAAATATCTGTTCTAAATATGGACATGTGAGCTTTCTGAGTATAATGTTTTTAGGGGATATTTTGAAGATTAACTGTTGTATCATTTGAGTGTGACGAGCCATAAGGTCATCATCATCGGTGGCGAAATACGTATGAAATTGTAGAATATATATATATATATATATATATATATATATATATATCAGTATGCAGTGTGGGTATAGAAGAATCCAAAGGAGTATCCTTGACATACAGTGGTAGGATAACTCTCTGAGAGAACTCTAAGCATATGTGCATATAAAAACATATAGAGCAAATATAAGATAAATTAAGACAGACACGTTATTTCAGGCGAACCATCGTCAGCTTCCGTCTTTATTTTACTAAAGATATTACACGAATCTCTCTCTCTCTCTCTCTCTCTCTCTATATATATATATATATATATATATATATATATATATATATATAAGAACAAAGAGTTTGTTAACTGAGCAGGTTCATGCCGACTTCGAAGTTTCGTGAGTACACTTTTTAAAGTGACAAAATCTTGGTGCTTATCAACACTTTATCTCCACCCCGATATCGAGCACTTTACGGTAAAAAACCTGCTTACCAAAATAGATTTTATCAGTAAAACCACTGAAAACTCAACAACCTTGGTGCTAAACATTATTACAATTAAACACAAACACACACACACATATCTATATATATAAAACAAAATGGAAACTTTTCTTAACTAACACGTTTCGACGCATGAGTAACATTTCCAAGGTAAATTTTATTTCTTAACTTGTATAAGCAACTTGGAAAAAAGCTTTTCATGTATTGAATTTGAGCATGCGCTAAAATATTCTTAAAGATCGTTATGTAAGGAAATATAAACTATGAAGGATGCTAAATGATGTAATTGCCTAATAAACAAAAGAGATTAGATATTATGATTGTTGGCTTTATTTTTTAAGTAATTATTATTCATTTCTATGTATTTTATTTTATTATGTACAGAGTTTGATGAAGAAATAGTCACCATTTTATATTTTTAATTTTGAAAATGCGCGTTGCTTATTGTTGACTTTATATACAGTATAGTAAGGTCAGTTTGGAACTGTCTGTGGGAAAATAAGCACCATGACGCAATTAACTTCGCCAAAACTTAGGAAACAGCATTTATACTGCTTGTCATTCGCGCCGGAAGCTCCAATACTAACACTTCAGAATGTTTGGGTGCCAATCTTAGGACATACTGAGAATTAGAAAAGAGTTAAGTTGAGTATAATGGTGATTACGAAGGTGTTTCGAGTGATCACTAGTGATGGCTACGTTATGCCACAATTCATCTTCCCACAAGTCCTCACACTCAACACTAAGGTCTACATCGTTTTTTGGGGAAGTAGTGGTGCCCAGGGTCAAGAGAGTGGCTGCTGGAAGAGCCTATGTCTAACAACAAGACACTGAACCATATCACACAAGCAGAAGAACCCACTCATGGTTGTCAGACAATTTCTTTGGCTACATCAACCCTTATATTTGGCTACCTAACTCCGCAGACCGAAAACGTTTTGATTGTTATGTGTAGGGGGTGCAATTGAGCTCGAGAACTCCTTGTAACACCAAAGTTAAACTGAAGGGAAAAGATTACGGCAGCATTGACCAACTTAAACACGGAGACTGTCCAGAATAGTTGCAGGAGATTCCGAAGTCGTGTGGAGGCTGCGGTTGAAGCAAACGGCGATTTTATTTACTCTTTAATATTTTAAGATATTTTTGTGTAATTTCAGTAAGTATATCTGTTAAAATGAGATTTCAGTCTTAGTTTCATTATTACTTAATTTACACGTCAATTCCTCCACTGCACCCTGTATGTATTAATTCATGTATAGATGTATGATTCATAATTCATTTTCTGGTGAACTAAAATAAAAGCGAAACGTGTCAAATTCCATAAATGTTTCCGATTTGTTCCTTATTTCAAAAAATCAGTCGAATTTTCATCCATAAATTCTTCCCTATTTTTTTTTATCTTTATTCATATAGAAATAGAACGATGTAAAAAAAAATGACCGTAATGCAAAACTGCTATTTATTTTGCCAACATTGAACCAGTTGGAGTAGATAGACTAAACTATCGCCCGGTTCACACTCCACCCACGTCTATTGAACAGGGGAAGAGGCTCATCCCTTGCTTCCTGTTTAGAATGTGGTTTCCGGTTTTTCTCTTTTCCAATCTTTTCACTCTTTTTTTAATTTCATTTAATTTTTTTCAATTGGAGTAGATAGACTAAACTATCGCCCGGTTTACACTCCACCCACGTCTATTGAACAGGTGAAGAGGCTCATCCCTTGTTTCCTGTTTAGAATGTGGTTTCCCGTTTTCTCTTTTCCAATCTTTTCATTCTTACGTATCCCTCTGCGCATCAGTGGCGTTTTCGCCTTGCTTGGGGTGATATGATTAAAAAAAAAATTCATCACTTGGGGTTATTTAGTGAGTTAACTCCCGTTTTAGTTTACGATTTCATTGCAATAATAAAAAAAAGCAGTTAAAATAGATTGGGCGCAACAGAGACTGTTCACAATTTAAAGGTAATAGTTCATCTTGATGAGAAAATTTGCCAATATGTTATTTTTTCCAGACGTAATAATCTTTTGTAGGATTTTAACTACGATTTTATCTTCCAAAAATACGCTTCGGTGAGTTTTTATTTTTCATTATCTTTAGCTTTTACCGATCATTTTTATACAGAATTTGAATTCGGTCCATATAAATTGCTTTCCTTTCGTAACGATTACCCCCTTTCGCTTGACTTCATCCACCCCCGTAATTATTTCCACTTTCCCTCTTGGTAGCTCTTAATCAACTCTTTCACGAGCAATTTCTCTTAATCTATTCAACTGTAAATATTTTTTTAACATTAGCCATTTTCCTGGGTTTCGTCTCGCCGGACATTTCTTCGGTCTCTTGAAACCACTTTGGCGGAAAAATAAAAAAACTTTATATTCCATCATTTTTTCTTTCCCTAAAACTATGGAGGTAGCTAAGTGAAGCAATTTAATGCCGAATAAACGAAAACGAGTATATGTTGAACAACTTAAACCTAAAGAATACAGCACTTATTAAAAGAGAATATAACTTACTCAGACTGACAGTTCTTAACGGAGCCGATATCAAATCTTGCCTTAATGTTAAACTTCATCACGGAATTTTTTATATATCTTTTTTTCTAAATATAATACTCCTTTCTGAAGCCAACATAAATGACCATAAGAATGTGAAAAATTTTAAATAAAACGATTAAGTCAAAACCTTCCATTACTTAAAATACATACATACATAAATAATTTAAATTAAAATAATATATAATAATCAAATTAATAAATAAACTTATATATATATATATATATATATATATATATAGGTTTTCGTTGAATAATATAGACAAGTTTTGTCTATTTATTTTGGGTAGGATCCGTTCGTATCGTCTAATAAGCTTGATGGTGCTATCGTTGAAAGACAAAAAGAAATCACAGTAATTGTTGATTTTTTTATCAGGTCTAAGCTTTCGGCTTACATAAGCCATTATCAAAGAATAAACATTAACATGTATTGAGCATAGAACATTTAAGCTATTAACAAAGTAGGAATTAAATAAAGAAAATTAAATCAAAGAGACAAAAGTCTATTTCTACCGTGGCGGATGGCCGCAGACAGTGATAAAATCGTGGTGGTGGGGTTCTTGATCCGATTACAGGCATAAAAAAATGAACAATTACTGTGATTTCTTGTTGTCTTTCAACGATAGCACCATCAAACTTATCAGACGATACGAACGGATCCTACACAAAATAAATAGACAAGACTTGTCTATATTATTCAACGAAACCTGTATTAATGAAAAAATGCTGCCAAAATACACACTATATAATTATAGATAGATAGATAGATAGATAGATAGATAGATAGATAGATAGATAGAGTGAGTGAGTGAGAGAGAAATTTAAAAAAATCAACAACTAGAATATATATCAACCAAATGCAGACTACAATTCTACTCCTGCAGCTTCTTTTCTCGCACTTCCCGCCTGTGGAATTCGCTTCCATATTCTCGCTTTCCTGACGGCTACAACCTCCAGGAATTTAAATGCAATGTCAATACTCATCTCTTAACCATTCGACTCTAGTTCTTTCTTCACCACCCTGTATATCTTTTCCTTTCTCTCCACCTTTGCAACTGTCATCACACCTGTATTCCCATCGTTCTGTTGCTCCTTTCTAACTGGTTCGTCCTTCTCTTCACTCTTAATTTCTACTTAATTTTTTTACTCTTAAGTAGCCCTCAGCACATCAGTGGCGTTACGGCCTTGCTCGGGGTGATACGATTAAAAAAAATAATCTTTTACTCTATCAGTCAGTTAACTGCCATACGTGATACACGCTTTGGGCGATCATGTCTGGAAAGAGTCATTACTGACTGGACAGAAAATTATCCCGCAGTAGGTTGCCATTGCTTTTGCGTTAAACTGGTTGCCAGCCAATGCTATAGAACCCAATCTGTCCTATCATTTAACACATAACCAGAGGGAAGGTATTTGTGCGTAAGTGAATGCAAGGTATTCAACTGGAATTCGAACTCGGCTCCCCGATTTGTCGTTCCGAGTCGCTATCTACTGCACTACAACACACATCCTTTTACTCTGTAGGGTGCTTGATTCATTTCCATTTCGTCGTTTTACCTTCTGAATTGTGTGAAAGCCATAAGAATAAATGTGTTTCGTTTAAATAAATAGGTAGGCATTTCTTCACAGAACAGAATAACATCAATTTATAGGAAGTAAAAAATATTAACTTTTGAACTGTTCGAAGAGAAATTGTAGGAAAGAGTTAAATGAATTCAGAGTTCGTTTGTTTTAGCGAAATTTGATTTGTACAGAAAAAGTCCATATTTGGGCTGAGTGTATTTTCTTTCTCTCTTTCTTTTTTTGCGGCCGACAAGTAAGTGAAAAGGAAGAAAAGGTGATAAAGGAAACTTGTACTTATCAACGTTAATTTTAGGAGTCAGTTGAAGTGTTTTATTGTTTTTGTTGTTTTCTTCTTTTTGTTGACAGCGAGTAGGAGAAGACGAAGAAGAAGAAATAAATGAAAATATAATGCGAGACGGAGAGGAAGCGCGAATGTGTATTGCAGGAACAGTTGTGTCGATCAGCGATTTAAAATGTTTCTTTTACATCGTGGCGGTTCCCTATTTGATCTTCGCTCCCATCTGACTTATTCAACTTTCTTTCACTAATTATATCAAAGATCTTTTTGATGCTGGCATATTATTTTCTGTCAGTTTTGTAAATCGCTCTCTTTTAATTGGTCAGAAAATAAGTAACACTGTGACTTGCGAAATTTGCTTAGATCTTTTTTCCTTCGGTACGGAGTTAATCTTTTTTTCTTTTGCTAAATCCTTTTTCCTGTTGGTCAGTATGGAGTCAATCCTTTTTCCTATTGGTCACTAGCTTGCGAATTTGCAAACACTGAAGAACAGAGAGTTATTTTTATTTTGCATTCACCACAACTCAGTTTCGTTAATTAGGCTTTCATTGTTTATTATGTATTAAATTACATCACTTACCATCTTCTATAGCTTTCATTGACTCTCATTTAACCTTAAGAGTTCTTATGAGTTTTCTTATATCTTAAAATGTTGAAAAGCTTACGAAGTATTTTCTGTTTACATTTGTTTATGAATACATTTTATAAAATAAAATCATTTTTTACCGAAATGAAATCCATGAAAACAAAATGAATTAAAGAAAGTTTATTGCTTGCCTGCATTCTTATTGCCTCTTTACTATTCCTATCGTCTTTTTACGTGGAACACGCTTTGGCGATCACATTTTTTTCGAGACATGACTGAGCGGAGAGAAGATTTTCCCGCAGTAGGCTGTCATTACTTTCTGCGGTAAACAGGTTGCCAACCAAGGCTATAAAAACCGAGCTGTCTTGCTATTTAATCCATAGCTGGATAAAGAGGAGACTGAATAATACCTTCCCCAAAGGATTTTTGCGCGTAAGCAAATACAACGAATTCTTCTGGATTCGATCTCAGCTCTCTGAATTCACGTTCTGAGCCGATATCCAATTCATCCGGACAGATTGGATATATACTTTACATATATACTTCATTTATTTTTTTCGCATATGTCTTTGGTATTTATATGTCTATGTGTGTCGGAATTAACTGTTCGTCAAATTTTGTTCGTTTCTTTTAAGATACAGAAAAGTACAAACTGAAGGAAAAAAGAACGTATTTAGATTTGGCCTGTTCAGGCTCCTGATCATTTTCATGCACCTGTGTACGTCAGTATTTTGATATTAACAGCTGTAATCCTGCTTGTCCATCTGTAAACCTTATCAAAACAATAACAGCGGGAGACTCGAGAGAAAAAACTTTATTATCGAACAGGGAAAAAAGAAAACTATGTGGAAATATTCGTTCGTCTCAACAGAAAAAAAAAGAGTTATACATGGTGGATTTTAATCGCTCATTTTCCTGACCAGAGATTCTGGACATATGTTTCTGAAATGAAAAAGAACGCCGGGTATAAACGTATTAGTTAAGTACAGTTGAGTAAACAATATAGAAAATGACAAACTATGTACTCGGCGCTATACTTCTTCTTCATGTATTTACTTATTTTTTATCACTGCTTGAAATCTGTCCATAATTCCACTAATATATATATATATATCCAAGTGAATAATAATATTGACAAGTGTTTGCTTAATTAAAGAATTACATAACATTAAGCAAACACTTGTCAATAATGGATTTCTTAACTCCGTTATTGATCAACAAATTAAAATGTATCTCTACAAAATTAACAATAGCTCTAACAATATTGATAATATTAATAATAATGGTGTACATCAAAATAAACATAACACTAATTAACTTATACTATTGCAACCAAATACATAATAATTACAAACAAGATGAAAAAACTCTCAAAAACATAATACGTCGAAATGTTAATCCAGTGGATAGTAATAATCAAATTAAACTCATCATATATTATAAAACATTCAAAACAATTGAAATCATAGTCTCTAATAACCGTACAAGCACTCAACTAAATCCTCTACAAAAAACAATGTTAGTGTATCAATTTACATGCCCGTTCAGAGATTGTATCTCTAGTACTAATAATTAACCCACTACATACATTGGTTTTACTACAACCACGCTCTCCCGTAGACTTACTTATCATCTTTCTGATCAGAGTACAATTAAACAACATTTCTCAGAAAAACGTAATCATGCAGGTAATATCAGATAGATTTTAGTCGGCAATCAATAATCCTCAGTCATACACACAGTAAAATGAACCTTCAGATATTGGAGGCCATCTACATTAAATCCAAACAAACCCAACCCAAACTTAATAAAATCACTTTTAAATCTGGTCATAACACATTAAATTGCATTTAAATATGTGGTTCTGTTATCATTTCGAGCTCTCACGAGGTGTAACATCATAGAACTGCATTACAAATTTGCGAACTGCGTTTGCTATTTTTGGTAACTGTTGCCGTTGCTTAGCGGCGTTTTATGTCAACACAAGTAAAAATCGTCGCTGATGGTGGATGTTTTTGTGTTAACGTTCTTGTAACCTCTTTGACGATGGCTCATGTGAGCTGAAAGTTTAGAACCAACTTAATTAAAAATTATCCAAATGTTGGAGAATTTTTGTCTTTATTTTCAACTGAAATTAAAGCCAAAATACGATGTTTAGAACGGCTCATGATTAAACACAATAGACATCCATTGTCTCTCATATTTAACTATATATTTTTAGAAAATTATCTGCTGCCTCGATACACTAAATTTAAGTTATATATATACACGTGTGTGTTTGTGTGACGAAGTCCTAAAGGACCAAAAGCGTAACAATATATATATGTATGTGTGTGTGTGTGTGTGTGTGTGTGTGTGTGTGTGTGTGTGTGTGTGTGTGTGTGTGGTGACATAAATGACTAAATATACATATGAGGAGGGTGTACATATGTATAGTATTATTATTCAGATGTTAATAAAACGGGTTGATGTGTGAACAGAGCTGTATTATATATAGAGAGAGAGTGGATAATTTTTGAAGGTACTGAGTTGTGTAAAATTCTCATTAAACCTCACGTGTCGAATATGATAGGATGTTCTATGATGAACTTTGTGGGTATGACCAGATGTTTGCAAAGGCGTGTAACTGCTAGCGTTGATTTTTTTTTTTTTTAGCATTGCGTATATCTACAATTTTTATTTTCCATATGTTGAACATTCTTGCCCATAATAGAACCCATTTTAAATAATATAAATATCTATCTACGTTTCTGTCTAATAATATTCCCATCAAAATTACCGCCTATTTACCACCTACAAAATACATTATATAAACAAAGTAGTGTACCGTATAAAACAATATGAACAGAAAAAATGACTTTTATTGCTAACGCGAGTTTAACATAGAGTGATCATTACACAAATACAAAGAATGTATCTAGCTTTATGCAAATTTCTCCTCTAGGTTTTTCATATCTGTAGAGTTCCGCATTTAAAAAAAAAACTGAGAGTAATTTTTTAGAAAAGCTTTTTATTAATCCGAGAGATTTTATATCACTTTAAACGTTATTTTTCGTGGTTACTCACATCTGTGTAGACGCCCTATTTGTTAAATGATACATATATTCACTTTAGTCTACCGGCCTGGATGTTCGAAAAATCTCATTGAATAAAAATGTGCGCTCTCCATCAGGAATTGAACCTGCACAGGGCAGAGGTAACCATCAGTATGAAAGGATCATTTTGAAAGAATTCAACTTCTTTTCCGCCACAAATGTTAACTGTACTTGTTCTTTTTCCTTCTTTGTGTGATTTGTCTCCGCAGAACTTTGGCCATCATGGGTCACCATAGTTTTCTGTTTCTTGTAATTCGTAATAAACGTTGTCTTTCTGTTATTTCTCTTAAGCCCAGTTACGCTATAGTGGGTTGCTTATCTATTCTTTTTTGTTAGTAGTGGAGAGTCCGTTCTAGTGAAGGGTAGTTGTATACTATTGCAGGCTAACGGAATTTGGCCTTGTTGTAGATAGCCCACTAATTTAGTGTATCGAGGCAGCAGATAAGCCATAAAAAAGGAAACTAAGTTGAAAGATAACATTTTATATATAACACATATCAATTAATGTTTTTACAATTGAAGTAATACATGATGTATAGGTCCAACGGAAGTTAAAATGTCCATGGCAATAAAATGCTGAAAGAAAATTGATGCTTAGGAATTTAGGAGTGTGTAAAGTAAGGAATGTCTTTGATGTATTCGGTCCTTAGGTCAGTAAGTAGTTTTTGATGCAGGGAAGAAGGAAAGCGGTAAGGGAGGCGAGCGTACTAAGCCGCATGACTTGGGTCAAGGGAGATACTAATTACTCTCTTCTCCTCGAGTCGGTCTGCCTGGCGATGCTTTCCGTATCCGCTTTTTATATCTTCTTTTTGGATCACAGCAGCTCGTTTGGCATTTCACACATGTATTTGATTCTGGGTTTCCCATTGGCTGATAAATAAAATTCGCGTAGGCTCGCGAACTGGAAATTTAATATTTAATTAATTTTTAGTTTTCAACCGGAACATCTGAGCGGAGCCGGCGGCGCACGGACGACTTTTGGTCATTTGCTTTTTGGTCGTGAAAGCGAAAACATCCGGTTCATCGCTTTTGCTCGGTATTACCACAATGCTACGCCTTTACTCAAGCTCGCTAAGTATGTTATGCCTTTTCTTTCTCTGTTCCTCGTGCCTTGAACCTGTCATACGATTATCAGAATTTTCAATCGCTCCTTTATCAATATGTACTCCATAAACCTCAACCGTCTTTAGCTGATGCTGAGTATTTATTTTCTTTTTACTTCCATTTTCTCCAAAATATCGTTGTTGTTCACATGTTCAATCCATGGCATCCTCAGCATCCTTCTGTAGAACGACATTTCTGTTGCTTCAAGTCTCCTCTTCCAGCATTCTATGTCACATAGGAGGATAGATATTATGTAGCAACTTAGTTCTCTTTGTTTCTGGCGAAATTTTTCTATTCCTTAACACTCTACCTAGCTTTTGGAATGCTTTCTTGTTTATCCTAATACGCATTCGAATTTCAGTTCTACACTCTCCATCCTCTGTTAAAATATTTCCCAGATACTTAAGTTTCCGTACGTTTTTGATTTTGGTATCTCTGATTTGCAATTTGAACTTTGGACTCCTCAAAATCAATCACCCACAGATGACAAATATCCCCACAAGTTCATAAATGAAATGTCATATGCTTATGAGATCAGATAATTCACGTTACCTTGCTACATACTAATCAATGTTCACATTACCTGACATTTGGCACATCAGTATCCATAATGATTAGAAGATAACTCATTAGTTTTAAGAGCGCTTAATTAAATTGACCTTAACAATTAAAACTATTTTTGTATTGACAAATTTAGCCTGGGAAAGGGTTGCAAAAATATGCATAAATATAAACAATTTTCAGGTTCATAATTTTTTTCCTAAAAGCAGGTGCTGTTTAACTTCCCAATACCGCAAGCAGGAAAATATTGCATATCCCTACAGATGCAATCATGTTGTGTTCAGTCTACCATTAAATAGAAATAGAGCCGCAACTTT
Source organism: Ascarosepion bandense (assembly GCA_037127315.1). Classification (NCBI taxonomy): domain Eukaryota; kingdom Metazoa; phylum Mollusca; class Cephalopoda; order Sepiida; family Sepiidae; genus Ascarosepion; species Ascarosepion bandense. Next base: position 5,325,779 of record JBBBDQ010000851.1, read on the forward strand.
TTTATATAACCTAGGGACAATAACTAATCCCATATACCAGTATTCTGTTAAAAGAAATTCTGTTTTCATGTAATCTTTGCTATCCACTGAAGCGACAACGAAAGAGGGAGGCTTAGCAAGCAACACTTTCTTCTTTTAATATTTCTGGAGAAAAATCACCTGTAGAGAAACTGACATCCTGGAACTCATCTTGACTGTGATGCTAGGATTTGTTTAGAATAATAAAAATTGCAATTCGTATCATTTCGTTTAAAATGGATTTAGAAAGAAACTATCAGTTCTTTTTATTAATATATTTAAATATATCTGCGTAGGTATATCTATCTCAGTCTATTTATATGTATTTATATCTATCTAGGAATGAGATTGTTGGTAAGAAGAGTTGAATAGCAACCACCGGTGGTTAATATCGGTGTTACATTATTAGTTACAGAAAGAAAATGTCTATGTTAACTCACAAGAGAGTTCCATTACTCATTCTAATTGAGAAATAAGTAACAAGAAACATTCCTACAAACAGAATCATTACTTTCTTTTAACTGTAAACGAAAATCTCACACAGACACACACAAATATAAATGCGTGTTTAAAGAGAAAGAGAAAGAAAGAGAAAGAAAGAGACACCGAAAGAGAAAAAGTGAATAAAAAAAAGAAAAATTGAAAGAGGAAATGATGAACTGAAAACATCCAAAAGAAAAGGGTAAAAATTGGGAAAGAGAGAGAGAGAGAGAGAGAGAGAAATCGAAAAAAGAAAGAGAGATAAAGAAATACTGTTATGATATAATTATCAACAGTTCCTTTGTAATTGTCACTCTTATGTTACCATGGAATCTTCGGAACATGTGCTCTTACTATTTTAGTAAGTTAGTTAATGCATATGTATCGGTTGATGTATATAGGTTACTCGGGGAATGAAGGGAAATCGAGAAAGAAGAAACCGGCTCTTCCCAGTTTTGTTTAGGGATAATTAACAGTTAGGCATGCTCCTAAATTCTAGATTACCTATTTACGCTGCATATTTGATTGAAGAAATTGCTAATTGGCCTTGAAATTCTTCGAACAACCCCAAACGCAAGCGAGCACACACCTACATGCACACACACACACACACACACACACACACACACACACACACACACACACACACACACACACACACACGGACATTATATATATATATATTGTAATATAATTAATTTAACATTTTCGTAACGCCGAATTTTCCATATTTCGAAATCGTATTTTTACTCTGACTCCATTTTCAAGATATCTTTTTTGGAGAGACTAACAGAATTTTTTTTTCAAAATAAAATTTAGCTCTGCTTTCATATTGAGTACTTTAAAATTAAAAACAAAAGTTAAGGAACAGTAAATTTCTTATTGTTCTTTCTTCTCATTGTTGCGTGTATATATATATATATATATATATATATATATATATAGTCTATCAAGGCAGCAGATAATTTTCTAAACATATGCTGTTAAATATAAGCGACAATGAATGTCTATTATTTTTAGTCATGAGCCGTTCTAAACATCTTATTTTGGCTTTAATTTCAGGTGAAAATAAAGACAAAAACTCTCCAACATTTGGATAATTTTTATTAAGTTGAAGATGGCTCATGTGAGCTGAAAGCTTTAAACCAACTTAATAAAAAATTATCCAAATTTGGAGAATTTTTGTCTGTATTTTCACCTGAAATTAAAGCCAAAATACAATGTTTAGAACGGCTCATGTGTAACATAATAGACATTCATTGTCTCTTATACTTAACAGTGTATATATATATATATATATATATATATATATAATTTTATTCATTTATATCATTAATTTATGTGCTTGTTTCTCTTTCTTTTTTCTTAGTTTTTATGTTTTGATGTTTGGATTAAACTTTGAGTATTAAGTTTTGGGTATAGCAGATGGAAATTGCTTTCGTGTCTGACATTTGGAAAGGGATTGACATTTTGTTTAGGAATTTATCTTATTCATGAATAGGGATTTTCGCTATTTTTTCCTGTAGGTAAAAGTTACCCTGAAATATTTGGTTGGTTCTGCACCAAGCCTTCAACAGTATAAGCAAATGATATCTATTGGTACTCCAGCAATTCAGATGTAATTACTGTATCATTAGGTTATCATACGCCATAACTGATAAGAGAGTCCAGAAAAATAGATGAAAAGATATGTATCTCAAAGACACGATTACTTTATTAAGACTATCAAAGGCCATGACCGATTATGCTGTCAAAACGACAAAAAATAAGCAGTAAAAATAGAAATGGCTTCCTACACGTTTATCCACTAAAATATAACGTTTATTAAATAATAATAATAATAATAATAATAATAATAATAATAATAATTTTTCTCTTTGAATTCCAATCGCGTCTGTCAGTTGTCGCTTGGCAACCCATTTAGGAAAAGGAAAACTCCGAACAAGAACCCACAACTCAAGGTGCTAATTGTGCTGAGGAGTGAATGGCTACTGCTTTATGAGATCACAAACGATCTCCTACAGGCTTCGGTACCCTGTTTACAAAAGACCGTTACCCAACGTGCCGGGCAAAACTTTGGGTGGACTTTTGGACCCGTGAATCAATCGAGGGAAAAATATGAGAATTACAAATAGAAATAAAAAGTCCAGTATGGTTCTTCCAGTGGATAAACAGGGAGCCCGTCCTTCAGGAGGGAACCTACCTGAGGTCGAAAAATCTGCATTAGGAACAAACTCCTACACAAAGAATTAGTCTTCAGGTCCCCACAACCAGGATAATCCTAATGGTGGCCCTGAAAATTCTCTAGCTTCATCTATAACCATATATTTAAAAAAAATCAAAAATAAAATGGTCTCGTGAGGAGTACAAAGTCGTTATGACTGCATTTCATGAAGCGTTACTCAAACATATGGCATTTGGCGAGAAAATATTGGACAAACAAACAGAAAGTACATTGATGAAAATAAATTAGCTAATGTACGAAGATACATCATGCAAAATAACTGATTGACAGAGGCTGAAATTAATGAGATAAAAAGAATTGCAACAAGAATAGACGAATCAACAAAATATGTAAAGGAACCGGAATCAGAAATAAAAAGTAGTAACATCAAACAAGCCGCAGGTCATAATGTAGAAACCGTGAACAGAATTATTTTACGGAAAACAAGGAACAGTATACAAGAATCCAAGGAAGAAATCAAGAACCATATAAGTTAGATGCAAAATATTGAAATGGAGGAACTAGAACAGCTCCCCAAAATCACAACCAACAAAGAATAACCTCGTAACTATTAAGCTCTACAATGCAGAACAAATTAATTTTGGAATAAAGAAGACACTCATATAAATCTCAATGAAGCAATATATCCATCAGCAATAGCAGCAACAAAAAAAATTGAACATCAAATTAAAAACAAGGTAGTCTCGCAGACATGAAGATCTAACCTTGGAAAAAAATAGAAAAAGAAATCGAACAACTTAGAAGTGAACTATCAGTATTAGATGAACTGACAAGAGGAATAAATGTAAGAACTAGAAAAGGAAGAAGAGTCGAAAGAAAATACAACAATAGAAATGAAAAATGAAGTCTTAGCAACTAAGGAAAAAATAAAGCAAACAATACAACTAAAGGTTCAAAGAATAAAACGCTATGAGAAAAGATCAAGATTCTACAGACAAAACAAGATGTTCCAAACCGATGCAAAGAAATTTTACAGGGAAATAGGTAAAAGAAGAATTAAAGTGACGGTCCCCACAAAAAATGGAAGAACTTATACAGTTCTGAGAAAAAATATGGGCTTGTCCTAAAGAACATAAGAAAAAAGTAGATTAGATTGCGCAAGAGATAGAACGAATGAAAAATAAACCAGGACAGACATGGGCTAGAATCACAGAAGAGGATGTTAAATGTGCACTGAAAAAAGCACACAACTGGAAATTTTCAGGAACAGATAAAATTCCTAACTTTTGGCTATATTATTTAAATACAGCACATAAAAACTAGCCAAAGAACTTCAAGAAATGGTTAACGATCCCACTAAAATTCTTGCATGGATGACCAAAGGAATTACATTTTTTCTACCCAAGAATAGTGACACAAGCAACCCGAAAAAATACAGACCAACGACATGCCTTCCAACAACATACAAACTATTAACATCTATTTTAACAAAACAGACATATTTCTTCTTGGAAAGAAATGACACACTACCGCTTGAACCAAAAGGGTGCAAACGTGGCTGTTACGGATGTAAAGACCAATTACTGATTAACAGAATGATGCTGGAAAACTGCTACAATGCAAAGAAAAATCTTAGTACTGCCTGGATAGATTATCGTAATGCATTCGATAGTGTACCACATTCCTGAATCTTAAAGACTTTAAATATATACAAGATGTCACCCGTCATCATCAATTTCATCAAATAGTGTATGTCGATATGGAAAACAACCCTTTACCTCGATCATATAAATGGAACCTATAAGTCTGGTGAAATAAACATCAAAAGAGGTATATTTCAAGGTGTCTCTTTGTCTCCCTTACTATTTTGCATCTCATTAATAGCACTAACTAGACAACTTAACAAGAGAGAATGTGGTTATAAAATAGCCCCCCAAAAAATAACCCATCTATTTTTACATGGATGACTTACAGTTGTATGCTAAGAATGATAATGAGCTGGAAGGTCTTCTGCTAACTGTAAAATGCTTCAGAGAAGACATTGGAATGAAATTCAATTTGAATAAATGTGCTAAACCTGCAGTTTTACGTGGATCGCTACAACAAACATCCTCAATTAGCTTAGACCTTGTTGTAACAATAAAAGATTTAGAGCCAGAAGCTTATAAATACCTAGGTGTAATTGAGAGTGAAAAAATTCACCATATGAAAGAAATAGTGCGTAAAGAGTACTATAGAAGGCTGCGGCTGATATTAAAAACTGAATTGAATTCTCAGAACAGAATTATGGCCATCAATAATAGCCTTGCCATCCCAGTTGTCCAATATAGTTTCAACATCTTAAACTGGACTCTAAACGACATCAGGCGAATGGATTCTAAAACAAAAAAGCTTCTTTCTAAGCATAAGACGCATCATACATAGGCTGACGTCGACCGTGTATACAAACCCCGTAAAGAAGGTGGAAGAGGTCTTATTCAGCCAGAATTGCCATACAAGACAACAACTATTGGCTTACTAACATACATAGAAACAACAAAGGACTAGATGATACAATTAGTCAAACAACATAAAAACAGAAAGAAACAATATTCAATAATAAACGAAGGCAGTAAATACAAACATGATTTACATTTTTTAGATTCTGTAGAAAAAGCAAAACAGAAGCCAAGAACTAACTATTGCGGCAGAAATATGAAAATGAATGCCAAGGATAAAGCTCTTGAACAGATGAAACAACGCTGCCAAGAGAAACCTCTGCATGGCCAATATCCAGAACGTGCCAATAAATTCAATGTTCATAAAATTAATACTCATCGATGGTTACGTGCATCTGGATTAAAGTCTGAGACTGAAGGCTTTATTCTTGCAGCGCAAGACCAAAGTCTTTTCACTATAAACTTTCAGGCAAATAATATACATAATATGGATCCAAAATGCAGGTTCTGTGATAAATACCAAGAAACAATAGACTATCTAATCTCAGGATGTTTTGTACTTGCCCCAAATGTATATAAAAATCGTCACGATAGAGTGGGGCAATATGTACATTGGACAATGTGAAAACACTATAGAAAATATGTAAACAAACACTGGTATGAACATCACCCAGCACCGGTCACAGAAATAGAAGATGTCACCATTCTATGGGATTACACCATCTACACAGACAAAAAAAATTGAAGCAAACAGGCCAGACATTATTGTTAAAAACCAGAAGGAGAAAACTTGTCTATTAATTGATATGGCTTGTCCAGCGGATTGTAATATAGCGACCATGGAATTCGAAAAACTGTCAAAATATAAAGACCTGGAAATTGAAATAGAAAAAATGTGGAAATTGAAAACAAGAGTTGTGCCAGTGAGAGTAGGTGCACTTGGAATGATAAAAAATGGAACAAAACAACACATTGAAAGAATCCCTGGAAACCCCAGTTTAAGAGATATACAAAAATTTGTATTGTTACGTCCACCCCTCAGACTAAGAAGAACTTTGTCTATGTAACGCTAGGAATGTTAGGGGAGATATAAAAACATGAAATGGACCCTTAACAACACACCACGACCTGCCTTAGGTCTTCCCGCAGATTTGGTTGGTAGTACGACCATAGCTGAAATGGAAATATGATGAAAAATTACAGCATAATAATAATGATAATAATAATAATAATAACAATAATAATAATCGCTCATTCAGTAATGAATTCGAGCACTCTAACGACTGACGTATGATACATGATACGCTAAAAAGTCTGCTTCCTTCTACCGAGCGTCCATAGCTCAGAGTGAGAATTGCCGACTGACGCGAATTCAGTTGGGTTTCAATTCTGGGTAAAAGCAGTCGGATGCCTAACCGGATGAGCTGTGATACAGTGAAACGGATCTGTCTGCGTATGATTATATATATATATATATATATATATATATATCTACACTACCGGCTATAATTATTAGATCACCCTAGTATTTAAAAAACCTGATGTATTTCATACAATTTTTCGTATTTATTGCCAAGTGAATAATTGTAAATAAAAATAGAATGGTTCTTTTTTTTTTAATACAGCACAATAAAATGTGCATCAAATGAATTTATAAATATTTAATAATTAACTATATTGCAGTTTCATCAATGAAAGAATGAAGAATTTAGGTTGATTCGGACGAGTTCATCATTCCTTCCTTGCCTTGTAAAATTTTACAAAGTAATAATAACAATAGAAGTATTATATATATATATATATATATATATATATATATATATATATATATATATATATATATGATTGATTCACGACGTATGAGGTCTAGACAACCGTTTAATTTGATGTAGCATGCTCGCATTTACTCAGTCGTAAATGGCATTTGAGTCCTGCCAGAGATTTACAAACAAGTCCACAATGGGGGCAAGAAGGGAGATTGCACGAATGATCGGCTGGGACACTTGCAGATGCTTTGGTTCTCTCACGTCTTACGCGCAGTTTGTCAATCTCAGTCTCAGAGAACTGCTTGATGCCCCTCTGGTAGGCAGATCTCCATTCAATTCGTTGAGAGGCAATTCGTTCAAAATCACGGTGAGGAATATTTGTACATGTCAAATTCATTTTCAGCTTATCCTTAAAGCGAAGCAGAGGTCTACCCACATTCCGCCGTCCACTGCTGAGCTCGCCGTACATCACTTGCTTTGGTATCCGGTCATCTTCCATACGTAAGACATGTCCTGCCCAACGCAGCTGTGATTGGATCAAAAAGCACTCAATTCCGCTAATACCGCAGCGCGTGAATAGGTTCGCATTAGACATCCGATTGTTTAGGGTGAAACTACAAATTGTTCTAAGGCAATTTTTGTGGAAGACACTAAACTTCTGGATGTGATTATGATAGACTGTCCATGATTCCGATCCATAAAGCAGCGTCGTTAGCACAACTGCTTTATACACAAGTACTTTAGTCCTTAGGCTAACCCCCTATCATCCCACAACCGATGGCGCAGTTTCCCAAAAGCACTAGTTTCTTTCGTAATTCGATTAATGATTTCATCATCAAGAGAAGCATTCCAATTAACCTTACTTCCAAGATAGGTAAAGTTTTTCACATATTTCAAATCTTTGCCATCTACTCGAATTGGAGGAGGAAAGTTATGAGAAAGAGTGCCAGGTTATTGGGGGTGTCAGGAAGTGGGTAAGAGATGAGAGTGGAGTGAACGGATAAACGTTTATGAGAGAGAGAGAGGGGATGCAGGTTAGTGAGATAGGAGATGACTATTGACTTTACTTTTAAATTCTTGGAGATTATAGCTGTCGGGAAACCAAGCAAACGGAAGGGAATTCCACAGGCGGGAAGTGCGACAAAAGAAGCTGGCGGAGTAGAATTTGCATTTACAATTTATTGGTTTCACAGTAAAAGGAAGGGAACTATTTGCTAATCTTTTGTTTTGAGTAAACTCATATGTAGGAGGTACCAGTGAGCTAAGTTCATCGAAGAACAACCCGTGAAAATATTTGTAGAAGAGATACAGGGAAGCCACATTGCACTGGTGAGAAAATGACTGTTTCTGAGCTGCCAAGTCGGGATCAATTTCTCCGTTAGATTTTTTCCAGAAACCCTAGATGGATAGCAGGAGCACCCAACCAGATATGGTAGCAGTATTCAATGCACGGGCGGATGGTAGATTTATATATGTGCAGGATTATTTCAGACGGGAAAACTTTCTGGCCCTACATAGAGAACCGATCTTCGTAGCATCGGATTTATCTATGGATTCTATATAGTCATTCCAAAGTGAAAGTTAACCCTAGGACGATTAGCCTGATCCATCCTAATGGGGGTGGGTAGAAGCGATCGTCTTTGATGGTTAATAGATAGTAACTTCGTTTTCGAAGCATTAATATTCACAAGCCATTTCTTACCCCAGTCCGTCAGGGATTGGAGTTTCTTTTCAAGTTCGGCAGCGAGGTTTGCTTTGTCGGCCTCGGCAGATTTTCTATATATATATATATTTGATATATATATTGATATATCTAATATTATTAAGACATAAAGAAAAAAATAATCAAACCCCCCTGAGCATTACAGGAAAATATATATATATATATAATGTATTTAGGCAGCAGATGATTTTCTAAACAGATACTGTCAAACACAAGAGACAATGCCAGGAGAAAATAAAGACAAAAATTCTCCAACATTTGGATATTTTTTTATTAAGTTGGTTCCAAGCTGTGTTAACGTCCTTGTAACCTCTCTGAAGATTGCTCATGTGAGCCGAAAGCTTGGAACCAACTTAATAAAAAATTATCTAAATGTTGGGGAGTTTTTGTCTTTATTTTCACTTGGGATTGAGGCCAGGGAGCTGTGTTTGGGACGGCTCGTGATTAGACATGGTGGACATTCATTTTCTCTTATGTTTGACAGTATATATATATATATATATATATATATATATATATATATATATATATACTAATATTTTTATCATAAGAGTTTATAATAAAAACATAGTTTGCTACAACACAAAAGCCGTTGTGAAATATTTTTGTTAGGAATCATTATACTTAGAAACTTAAAAAGAACACAATGGTTACCATATCCAGACAATTAAGAGGGGAATAGAAAGCCAGGTCATGATGGAAAGGTGAAATTAGATTATAAGGGTAAGGGCGTGAAGAGAATTCTTGTGTTGTAGTAACCTATGTTTTTATTATAAATTTATAATAAAAGTATTACTGTATATAATGCTCTAGTAAATATCTAGCACACTTAAAGAAGTAAATCACTACAAAGAATAGACTGCTTACCCATTATTTGTACTATTTCTAAGATATATATATATATATATATATATATATATATAGATAGATAGATAGATAGATAGATAGATAGATAGGAAACCAAAGTTAGAAATTTTTACAAATCCATTGGCAATATGGTATTTCGCGATCCCAGCCGCTTTTCAAAAACAAATTAATACAATTGTCTGTTGTATGAATTTGATTTTGAAAAGCGGCTGGGACCGCGAAATAACGTATTACCAATGAATTTGTAAAAATATTCACTTTGGTTTCCTGATTATAATAACTCTGTTAAATTTAGCAACAAAGAAATTAACATTGAATTCTCTTTGGATTTTGTCTCTATTGGAATTTAACTTACCAAATTTCAAGGATTCTATTTTATATATTTATGTGTGTATATACATTATGTAACTAATTCTTCCTTTCAGAACGTAGCTTTATTTCAATCAACTTTTTCAAGAACATTCATTCACTAAATGACTTTCTCTCGAAATTGCAGTCTATGGGAGAAAACGCTTTCTCCTTCTATACACTTAAACACAGTTAAATGCATGCTTTCCCAAACTATTGTATATTTGTTAATACATGTTTATTTTGGTTACAATTGGTGTTGTTATTTAATTTCTTGAGGCTTGAGTATTATCTACTCACGAATATAAATATTGTGAAGGTTTCCGATATAATCTCTAGGCCAAATCAACGTAATCGGTATCATTTACAAGTCCTTGTGCTAGACGTGATTACAAATTATTGAAGAATCATTTACACTCTACCTTTAAATAAGCGAGGTCAGGCTTACTTTTTGGGAAGGAGCTACCCTGTCCTCACTCTCCAGTATTGATAGAATCCAAAAGTATCTCCCAGTTCTTGTGGGTGACAAATTTTTATCCGTCCCGCAATCTTTTTCTCACAGGCTGAATGTGACTGGCTTCTCAATGCTCTATCGCTATTTCTATGTAAAGTACACGGACGAACAACATTGTTTAGTTTCACCGGTTCTATTCTTCACGGCTAGGACCCGTCATGACACTCACATTGCAACAAACTACCCACATTTTCTCCGTGTTCCATTAGTGAGAAATAAGTTCTACTCGAACAGTTTCTTCCCGTGTGACCGCGTTTGGAACCAACTCCCAAGAAGGTGTTTCCTTGATCACAACAATCAACCTGTTCAAGTCTTGGGTTATCTCCTTTTTCCAATCTGCATAAGCTGTATCTTTATGTAACGCTCTACTTCGAGTGGATACCGGGCCTTGTACAGAGTGAACGTTATTGTAAAAGAGAATCAAAACTGCCACACGCCGAAAATATATGATAGAGTACATCGTATTTCTTTTTCTTCACAACTCTTTTAGTTTTACCGATAATTCACGATTATAGATCCGTTTCCCTATACTACTTCCCTAAGTAAATTCAGCCACTTTCGCCATCTTCAATAAATAAACATTTATTTTCTACAGGAATAGATGTTTGCTTTCTCCTGTGTCATATTTTTCTCTAGTTTAACATTACATTTTGTCTTAGGATTATTTGTCATGTCACTTGTAACGACGTAATCTGATTTTGCAATTTTAGTCAAGATGTTCGGACAGTTTCAAGAGGTACAAAATATCTCGCATTGTTGTCTATTTGTTTTTCTGAGGGTGAGGCCTTTAAGTAGACGGGGATGTCATTTCAGGAAATATATTTCCAATCTTGAATCCTCAGTAAAATACAATTGCAACTATAAGAAGGAAAAATAAAATTAAAGCAATGGGTGATTTTTAATATGTACCTATCTAGAGACTTTCAGCTACGAACCGCCGTAGCACCTACACAAGACCGACTCGTCTTCATTTTCTTCGTATTCTATTTGTAAGGGTGAAGTTATACGCGGAAAACTTCTTCGCCGTAACTTTAACTTTAAGAGAAGAGATTCGAGAGAGGATGCTTTCCGATGGCTACGATCTTATCCTCAAGTCTATTATCAACCGTTATCTATCCTACATATCCTTATAACATGCACATATGGCTTCTTCCTTCTAGTCATTTAGTAACACTCTATCTTGAATGGTTTCTGCGCCCTTTATTGGTTAAAAAATAGTCTAACTCACAGGTATTGGGTGAAAGATAGTATAACACACAGACATACGTATATATATATGTGTGTGTGTGTATGTATATGTGTATGTATGTGTATATGTATGTATGTATGTATATGTATATATATATATATATGTATATATATATGTGTGTGTGTGTATGTATATGTGTATGTATGTGTATATGTATGCATGTGTGCATGTATGTATATATATGTATATATATGTGTGTGTCTGTGTGTGTGCGTATGGAATATGTATATGTCTATGTATGTGTATATGTATGTATGTGCGTATGTATATATATATATATATATGCATATATATGTGTGTATGTCTGTGTGTGCGCATGAATATCTATATGTCTATGTATGTGTATATGTATGTGTGTATATATGTATGTATGTGTGTATATGTATATATAGAACTTTGTTGAACACACCTTAAAAAAAATAAAATTTATTTATTTATATTTTTTATTTTTAATGCTAAATACATATTACCGTTTAATTTAAACAAATAGATTAATTTTTGGTTTTACCGATAATTCACGATTCTTCTTATAGAATATATATAATAATTCGGTTCCTTTCAAGCTAATCTGCCATAGATTTAGTTTCTTAAGTTTTAAAAATAATTAAAATTAAGTTTAATTCGTGAATTTCGAATATCCTTTATATTATATTTAAGTAAATTATGTGCGTGAGTGTGTTATTGTCTGTGTACGTGTGTATGTACTTGTAGTAATATAAATTGATTCTTTTTTAGATCTACCTATGAATTTAATATTTCTAATTTTTAATTTTAAATTTAAGATTAATTTTTAAATTTTTATGTCCAAATTATTCTATAACATTTGACCCAGTCATTATTTATTTAAACTAAAATCTCTTAAGATTATTAACCCATTTGAATTTGAGTAAACAAAATTTCGTTTTCGCCGTTGCTGAAGAAGCGAGGATTTCCTCGTAGAAATGGCTATTCAACGGATTTAAATATCAACATTTTTGTTATATTTTTTATATTTGGCTCTGTAAATAAAATGTAACATTTGTATGGAACCCTCCACCTTTATCAATTTTAATATTAATGAAATTAATATTAATAGGATGGGGTTTTTGTGATTTACCTATCTGATCATCCTTTTCGATTTAAAATATATATATATATAATCGTTTCACCCCAAGCAAGGCTGTACTGCCACTGATACGCAGGGGTCTACTTAAGAGAGTAAAAGTTTCGGCAAGAAGAGAGTGAGGTGAAAGACGAACCAGTTACAGAGGGTGTCACAGAAAGGGCAAGTGAAGGATGTGAACACAGGTGTGAGGACAGTTACAAAGGTAGAGAGAAAAGAAAAGAACAAGATATACGAGATGGTGTAGAAAGGACTAGAGTCAAGTGGATAAGAGATAGAAATTGAAATTGCATTTAAATTCCTGGCGGTTTTAGCAGTCAGCAAAGCAAGTATACGGAAGGGGTTTTCACAGGCGGAAAGTGTGAGAAAAAGAATTAGAATTGTCTGCTGCATTTGATTGATCTAACTGTAAATAGGTGGGACCTTGTTGCTAGTCCGGTTGTACAAGTAAAGTCTTGAAAAGTGGGTAGCAATGACCTAAGTTCGACAGAGCAAAAGCAATAAACATATTTGTAGAAGAGACAGCGGAAAGCCACGTCAAGTCGGTGATAATATATATATATATATATATATATATATATATATTTGCTAGTAAATTTTAATGCTTCTAAAACGAAGCTACTGTCAATTAACCATCATCGACAATCTCACCTACCTCCCATTAGCATGGACCAGGCTTGTCTCCCAGAGAGTAAAACACTACGCCTCCTTGGTCTCACACTTTCAGCGGACCTCAAATGGAATGACTATATCGAATCCATTGCTAAATCCGCTGCTATGAAAGTCGGTTCTCTGTGTAGGGCCCGGAAGTTTTTTCCGTCTAAATCTATCCTGCACATTTACAAATCTACCATCCGCCCGTGCATTGAATACTCCTGCCATATCTGGTCGGGTGCCCCTGCTGTTCTCCTTGGGCTTCTCGATAAGGTTCAGAGGAGGGTCTGTAATGTGATAGATACCGACTTGGCAGACCGCCTGCAGTCTCTCTCCTACCGGCGAGACGTGGCTTCCTTGTGTCTCTTCTATAAATACTTTCACGGCTTCTGCTCCGATGAACTTAGATCACTGGTGCCCCCTAAATACGAATTTGCACGAGATACTAGATTAGCAACTAGATCCCACCCTTTTACAGTGAAACCGATAAAATGCAGCCGTAACTTCTACTCCAATAGTTTGTTTCCTCGCACTTCCCGACTGTGGAATTCTCTTCCAAACGATTGCTTCCCCGACGGCTACAATCTCCAGGAGTTTAAATGTAAGGTCAATACACACCTCCTAACACACTAACCTGCTCCCATTCTATCAAGCACTCTTCCCATCTGCCCGACCCTCATCCTCGCTATCCTTACTCATCTGTCACCTTTCTCCTGACATTCCCTATGTCTATCCACTCCTTCTCTTTACCTTCCCCTATGTAGCCCCATGCGCAATAGTGGCAGTGGAATGCCTTGCTTGGGGTGAGATGATTAAAAAAAAAAATATATATATATATATATATATATATATATGGATTGAATACTGAAAAAATGAATGGAATAAGTAAGGAACATGTATGAAAAAAATGTTTTTAATCTAATATGCTTCTTTAGAGATTCTTTTAAAGACGAATGATTTAAAAAATTTAATTTTTTTAAAAATCCAAAGGCAGTATGTTGAGGTTTGATTTTATTGGTCAGATACGTCTCATGTGTAGTAAAGCAATAGATAAACATTTTTTCAATGTAGAAAAAAAACTTATGCCGGTTTATATGTATGTGTCACATGTAATAAAAGCAATCGATGTTTATTTTAAATGTAAGTGTATGTAAACGAAAATAATGCATGTGTCAAACGTATTTAAACTATAGACGAACTAAATGTGTTTATATGTCAGTAACGTTTGTATTTGTGTAAATGACAAAACGAAACAAATTTACGTTCAAAATTGTAACGAAATGACCAATGAAATCAAACCTCAATCAACACACTGTCTATTCGGATTTGTTAATTTTTTTTAAATTATTAGTCTTTAAAAAATCTCTGAAGAAACTTGTTAAAGTGAAACATGTTAGATGAACGACACTTTTTTCTACCTCTTCTTTACTTGTTTTAGTCATATATATATATATATATATATATATATATATATATATATATATATATATAATTGAACAACGCTGAAAGGTAACAGTCTGTTTTAAATTTGAAAGCAATCTTCATTGCTACCGGAAAATGTTATATATATGCATACATATATATATATATATATGTGTGTGTGTGTGTGTCACACATTAATCTATTTTTAGAAATTTTTAATTCATAATAATGTCAGAGCAATTAAGAATTATTAAAAGTTATTGTTCATATCCGATTTTATCCTTAAGAAACAAACAGTTATCTGAAATATACATTATAGGAGGAGCATTTAATAAATCAGGTAAATTTTTCGGTATAAGGTCTTCTACGAGGATCATTCAATAAATAAAGTGAAATTTTCGGTTATAAAGACTTCTACGAGTGTCATTCAATAAATAAGGTGAATTTTTCGGTATAAGGACTTCTAATACAGATAGAATCTTACTTTTTTTTTAATTTCCTTTACTTCTTTTTCAAAGGGATTTAATTTTTTTTTACAGATTGAAAAAAAAAACTTTGAGAGTTTTGGAGATTAACAAAGATGGCCGAACAAGAAGCATGCTCCTGGATTGAACAGAGGTCATTATCAAGTTTTTGGTTGCTGAAGGGTGCAAACCAGTTGAAATTCATGGGAGAATGTCAACTGTGTATGGTGCCACATGTTTCAGCCAAAAAATGTCTACAAGTGGGCTAAATTGTTTAAAGAAGTTTGAAAGTGACGATGATGTCAATAGCGCTGTGAGCGATTGGCTGAGACATCAGCCCAAAGATGTTTACGCTGAAGGAATACGAAGCTTGTGCAGAGATGGGAAAAATGCGTGTGACACTGCAGGGATACTACGTTGAAAAATAAAAACAAATAAAAAAAAGTAAGCTTCTATCTATATTAGAAAAATTCACCTTAGAAAAATTCACATTGAATGACGCCCGTAGTTTAAATGATAGTGATATTAAACCATGCACACATATACCTGTGTGTGTGTGTGTGTGTGTGTGTGTGTGTGTGTGTGTGTGTGTGTGTGTGCATAGTTTAATATGACTCTCATTTAAAATATCCTCCAGTTGTATTACTTGTCTCTATGTTAAGTCAACCAGTTAAGTGCCATATGTGATACACACCTCTGCCCACTGACTGGGTAGAAGATTTTCCCCGAATAGGTTGCCATTACTTTCTGCAGTAGACTTATTGTCAACCAAGGCTATATAACCTAATCTGTCCTGATATTTAACCTATACCTGGAGGGAGAAGAGACGGATTAATACCTTTCTCAATGTGCGTATGTGAGTGCAATGAATTCGACCTCGGCTCTCCGATTTCTCGTTCCGAACCGATATCCATTGCATTACAACGCACGTCCTCATGTCAATCATCGCAATTAATACGCACAGTAGCCTTTATGATTGCATTTATTCTTTTATAAGTAAACAATAGAATCCCGCTTCCAGAATTACCCCAGCGGACCAGGCGATTTTTCCGTGATCCTGAAATAAGGAAGAAACTGAAAAATAACATTCCTTTATTTGGTTTTAATTTAGGAATAAAAGCTTATCTGAACAAAGCTGGCAGGTTCCATTATTTCAACGAATATGATAAATGTACGTCTTTTGATATGATCCGTTAACTGTCCTGGTTATGGTGATAAATGTCCATAAGTGAAAGTTGGAAAAAAGAAACGAAGAAAATATACATGAATCAATGATGAATTATTTCTGAGAACGAAAAGCTTAAAATAGAAAAACAAAGCGAATAAATCCCGGAACAATATTCTTCGTTTTATACTCACCCGGTCTTGCCGCAAGTGAGGAAATCTTTTACGTCTGGGACGTTTTCGCCATTTTGACTGATTTTGAAAGAAATCCAACATATACATGTGTGAATATATAGAAAACGGCGCAATGGATTTAATAATATTTTCTCCCTTTTTGGTCATTCGTGGAATCGACTGTCGCACAGTTTGAACGACGCAAGCTGATAAACTGATTGCGGAGCGCTTGATTGTCCCGATGACAGCCCATTTAGATTCTCTATGGAAATAATGGGCGCGTTTGCATCATGAGAGAGTTGGGAAATGTATTATAGAATATTTTATCGAAGTTTTCTTCAATTATATTACGAATAATATTTAAGCACAATTAGTTCCCACTGCGACTAATTTATGCCAATGTGTTGCATTTAAACATTGCAAACAGCAGAAAAGAAATATAATCGTGAATAGTAAATGTCTTCAGAGGTTCCTAGAATAGCAAAATGAACGAGCATTATTAATCTTAGTATTAGTATTATCATTATTATTATTGTTGCTATTGTTAGTAGTAATAATAGAAGTTTGGCTGTATTTCATTTTGCATAATGAATCTTAGAAAATTATTAAGTATTGGAAAAGTAATTGTAGGACAACAACTTTAACAACCATAACAACAACAAGTAGTAGTAGTAATAGTGGTTACACTAGTAGTAGTAGTAGTAGTAGTAGTAGTGGTGGTTAGGCAAGTGAATAACGAGTCAACAAAAACTGTCTCTTGGTCGACACTCTTCTTTCGGGTAGAGAGCAACCTAGACGAGGCTCCGCCAAAGCGTAGCGTTTAGTCAGGTGCTAACAAACAAGAGTCCGACCAAGCTTGCCTTAAGCAGGGACTACGGGAAATTTTTATCCGAGCTTCAGGGCTCGAATCTCGCATTAATTTCGGCCTTGTGCCACATCTAGTCTTAATAGGGGTTTCATCAGGGTTTTGATTTTTAAAGTTGTTATTCTCCGCTTCCCACAAACAAAGTGAGCATATGGGACTAGTTAGGATTTCATACAGACTTCGTAGTATTATGGTGTTTGTAGTAAGAATGCTAAGTTATAATGTGATGTTTTGCTGCTAGGAATATTGTATAGCTTACTTGGATCAGCGATGCATCTAGCTAATTTATTTTAAGACATATTCCTGGCCTTTCCCCACACTTTTTGTGCGTATTAAACAAAAGTAAACATCAGTTATCCAAAGATGTCTTTTATTCGAACTCTGCCTCCGGAGAGGAACCTAGACTATGACGAAGGGCAGAGTCTCGCCTGGGAAAAAGCAGACAAGAGACCAACCCTGCGTATGCGGGTTCTACGAGGAAATTTTGCCTGAGCGTACGCGCTTGGAAAGCCTCACTTAAAAGTCGGCCTTATGCCACATCCCGCCTCTGTTGGGTGGCTTAGGCAAATTCTGATTTTATTAAAAAGCTTACATTTAAACCAATACGAGTTGTCTCTAACAATTCTACTGCAATAATAATTATCATTATTGTGGTAATAAATAATCACATCCTTTCTCCCTTCTCCCGTCCATCACAATAAAATAAACATTTTTCAGGGCTAAAGCTGAATTAATAAAATAAAGCTTCATAAGCTTCTATTCAAAGTTGTTACTATATACAATCCGCCCGTGCATTGAGTATTGCTGCCATATCTGGTCGGGTGCTCCTGCTATCCACCTATGGGTCCTTGACCAAATCCAACGAAGAATCTGTAATGTGATCGATCCCGACTTGGCAGGTAGGATACAGTCGCTTTCTCACCGACACAATTTGACTTCCCTGTGTCTCTTCTACAAATACTTTCATGGTTTCTAATCCTATGAACTTAACTCACTGGTATATGAATTTCCTCGAGCCACAAGATTAGCAACTAGGTCCTACCCTTTTACTGTGAAACCGATAAATTGTAAACGAAAATTCTACTCCACTTTCTGATATTAGCTGCCTAAAACATATATGCATGCTTACTGTCTCACCACAGTACACAACAAGCCCGACTTTAGTGCCTCTGAAGTTATCTTTTGGCTGTTTGCTGTCAGTTTTTGGATGTATCTTTCTATAGCGTCCCATGTTTTTTGAAGAGCCGTCCTCACCCTTTGGTCATTTGAGGGATCGACGAACAAATAATAACGCTCTATCTCTCATCCCCATTTCCTGAACCCACTATTTAATTTAACGAAATTGATATTTGTGCGTCCACAGTGAGTCGATGATATTTTTAGTATCTGATGCGAGGCTCTGAATAAATTCGGCAAAATGTTTCATTCTAAGTGTTGGCAAAAATGACAAAAATTAATGGGCATTTATCTTACCAACCGTCTGTTGTGCGTGGTATCATGTTCGTAAAACCTACTCGGAAGTATGCACATCATGGTACCACAAAGAATCTGATGCGTTCAGTACCGCTACTACCCAACGCTACTACATAAAACGTTATTAACGAAAAGGATCATTTCTTTTTGTTATTCGTTCTATTTAGAGTGGCAGCTTGTATTTTAAGAGTCAGTAGGAGTGATGAGGTAAAACGAACGCCTGTCGCACGTTGACTCGGCGTCCATCCATGGGTGGTCTAAACCGGTAACAAACTCGGACGTGAGAGGGATATTTCAAATTTCTTGAAACCCTCTGATGAATTCTCGAAGTTTGGGACTTATATTCAAAACCCAGAAAAAGGCAATCTGTCACTGTCACAATTGTTCCACCCAAGAGTAACTCAAGCAAATCGCTAAGCATTCTGGCCCCGGCTTTCGCATTTTGTAACAAAACATTTCATTAACACCGAGATTTAAAAAATGCGTAGAGAAGGGTTAATAAAACCAAGCCACTCTTTAGGGAGAGTGCAGGTCTTTGTAAAATCCTCAGAAAACCACATAAAATGATTGGTTATTGACTATGCATATCCATTAATACTCATCGACAACATGATAATAGTGATTGCCAAATATGGCGTGTATAGTATACTAGATCTTCGAAGTGCTTACCATCGAATCCCAATAAAACAATGTTAAAAAGTCTATACGACATTCGAGGTGGGAGGTCGGTTATACTAATTTCGCAGAATTCTCTTCGGTGTAACGAATGGAGTGACCAGCTTTCAAAGAACCTGTAAGACGACATACTCTTAAAAGAAATATTAAAAGATACTTTCGCTTATATAGATAATGTAACTATATAAAGGCCTTGATTAGCCCGGCAAAGATAGGAATCTTAAGCAATTCATGACAGCAGTAGAAATTATAACTTACGGTAAAACTAGTCCTGGAGCTCAGACTCTTTGGACGTTGGCACGAAAGACTAAAAAGCAATACTTGTTTCCAGTTAAAGCGAAACCGTAGACTGAAAGAAAAATGAATGGATGTAAGTCAAATTTTGATTTCTGGTATCGATATCATCAAATAAGTTTTTTTTCGTCGTAAACTGAATTTTGAAGGCTAAATAAGTCCTCTGAGTAAATGGTATGATGGCTGAGACTAAGAACTACAATTATACCTACATAGAGCGAAACCCGAAGCAAAAACTAAAATAAAGAGCTGAAGAAAATAAAGACATACAGGCAGATAGAGAGACACACACAAACATCTTGCCTTTTAAATGTATATATATATATTATCGATTTTCTGCACTATTGTAAGAACTGCAATCTTGAAACGTCTGAATATCGTTTCTTATGTCTTTGTCTCTGAGTGTATCAAATTTGATTAAAATCAGACTACTCCTTCTAAAACCCGATTTTTTCGATTTTTGATATTTATCGAGGGTACCTCGACACAAAATTTAGCTAAAAACATTCGCAAACGCTTATAATACAACTGTGTAAATTTTCAAGAAAATCGGTTCAGCCGTTTTGGAGTCTATAGGTAACGGGGAACACACACACACAGAGACACACAAACATACACACACATACACACACACAAAGTTCTATTTATAAATAAGTTTAGATGTTAGTAAAAATAATATGAAGATCAAGAACAACAAAAACCGCTTTCTAATTTTCCGATCTCCGGCAATCTTTCTGCGGTAGACTAGTTGCCAGCCAAGGCTATAGAATGAAAATATTTAGGAGAGAAAACAAAAAGAAAAGAATCATTAAAAGCTACTAAGGACCTCAAATTGATGAGAGTCATGATCGCCAACGCTCAGAACGAATGCAACACATAGAAGAAGGTATAGAACCAAACGCTAAAAGGTATCTTTGTGGGCGCGTACGTGCGTACGTCTGTGTGTACTTGAGTGTCTCTTTTCCATCGACGGTGATGCCTGTTTTGCGAGCCTCAAGAATTTTTTTATGTTATATTCCTTCAGTGAAATCATTCCAGAAGCGTTAATGATGTGAGTATCATTTTCTACTTCCATGCCAGAAAATCGGTACTTGTCCGATTCGACTTGCTGATAAAGAATTTTTATTCTTTATCAGCAAGTGGAATCGGACAAGTTAGGAAACTTGTCTTAGTCTAACATGAAAACTTGTCTTAATCTAACATGCATAATTTTTTTTCTTAAAACATCTTCAGAGATCAAGTTAAAGATGACAACTAATATTTATTTATTTTTTTTTTACAAAGAGACAGTATGCTGAAATGCTGCTTATTGGTTAGATATCTACTATGGATGTACGTTGTGGTGCAGTGGTTATCCACTCGGAAGGAGAAATCGGGGAGCCGAGTTCGAATTCCATTGGCTTACGCGTAACTACTTTTGGAAAAGTTATTAATCCGTCTCCCCCCCTAGTTATGGGTTAAATAACAGGACAGATTGGATTCTGTAGCCTTGGCTAGTACCTAGTTTACCGGAGAAAGTAATGGCAACCTACTGCGGATATCCTTCTGCCCAGCCGGTCATGTATCTTTCAAGACATGATCGCCCAAGCGTGTATCATGTGTGGCACTGACTGACTGATCTATTACAGGTGTGCGCAGTAGATATCGACACAGAACGAGAAATCGAAGAGCCGAGTTCGAATCCCAGTTAAATTCGTTGCATTCATTTACTGGCAAATGCGCTTGGGAAAAGTATTAATTCATTTCTTTTTCCTCCAGCTATGGGTTAAAAAGCAGGGCAAATTGGGTTGTAGCCTTGGTCTGTAACCAGTGTACCGCAGAAAGTAATGGCAACCTACTGCGGGATAATCTTCTGCCCCGTCAGTCGCCTAAGCGTGTATAACGTATGGTACTCTACTGACTCATGAAGAGGAACATTAATGAACAAGCTGAAAATATTCAACAAAATTATTAGTTTTTTCACCGAATACAAATCAGAATCTCTAATAAATTTAGATAACCATAACAAACAGAAGAATAGGAATCTGAAAAAGGCTGCAATAATTCAGTCAACCATTTTGACAACTTGTACTGCACTGATCCCATCATGGACAAAACAGTTATAAAAAAATATCCTCCTTATGAATCTTAGGTAAACCATATATACGCGGGCATTGAGACTCTGTAGGTCTAATCCTGTCGTACACTAATTTGGAAAGAAACTTGCTTTTGAACACAGCAAGCAAACGTCTTTGTACCTTCATCTTTATTTCACTGGTACCATCTCAAGAATCAACATGAAGAATCGTTCAAGAGACTTCCATTTGCTGGTATAGTCCTACTTGTTCAAAACGACTACTCAGGTTTAGTGATGTCAGTATCACTCCTGATTTTCTAAAACTTAATGGTCTCGTAATGAATGCGTCTCCTAGATAGAAAAGGCCGCTCAATAGGAAGAGGCTAATATCTACATAGAAGGTCATACAATCTTGTCTTGTCTAAGGAAAATTTATCAGTTAAGGTCGCTTTATGCAAATTTAGTTGAGAAATCATTCAATCAAACACATCAAGCACTTGTTTCTTACTAATTCTTGTAGGATTAATACAATAGTCCAAAACTCTCGAAAGACCCAAACGTTCAATCTCTCCTAAATGTGACATTGGCAAATCTGAATAAATTTTTATGCAAATTTCATTTTCAATACCATATCTCTTGGAAATGAGCCACGCTATCAAAATATAAGCAACCAAAAGATAAAGAGCGTGAGATCCGGAAAATCATAGAACAATAAAATGTCCTTAATTCCCACAAGAGAAAAACGATGCAATCATAAGCAAGAACCATGCCAATTTGAAAGCTTCTCCTACAAATGGTTAATAAAATCACGTTCAATGGAAAGACAGTTCCTAATCTTCATGTGAGCAAATGATATCTAATAAAAGATCGTATTGTAATAAATAGAAGATTGCAGATATTGTTTCTTGGCTCGAATTGAATTTAAACTATATCAGAAACGCACAGTGATTTAGTTTATTAACAACACTTCTGTGGTATTCAACGCGCAATTATTTAACCGTGGTTCTTTATTTACACTCTCTTGCACTTTTTCACTTTTGTCACATATTATTATTATTATTATTATTATTATTATTATTGTATGTTTGAGCATTTTTTCAACAAATCTTTCTGAAGAAGTGTTAGAGTTCCACACTCTCTGAAGTGACTCCATTTTTTTTCCGACGGGGATCACCTAGTGGTTTATTGTGGCCCCCATGGAAGAACTATTAACTTCTTCGGGTGAGCGTGGTTACTTGATTCTCGTGTCATCTTAAAGCTAGTCTCAATCAGCGAAGCAAGGCGGAAGATCTCTTCAAGAGAAACCAATACTTCGGAATGACTAATAATAATTTATTGACTGAAATACTTAACAAATATGCATTGCCTACGTATGCAACTAACAAAATGGTGATTCTAAATATTTTGTGTCTTCAGTTTCGTTTTACGTTTTCATCAAATAATATCGGGGGTGGGGTTCAGCTCTGTCTCTGGTTGCTATTGACAATTTTAGGAATAGACGTTCTTACACTTTGTGTCTTTGTGTCCAATCCGTTCACAGAATGCGTGTGTAGTTTTGTCTTTCAGTGGAGTGGATTTTCTTAGCACCTTGTTTTATGTTCTCTTGGTGAGTAATAATTCCAAGAGTTCATATTGGTGTATGTAACAATTACTTAGAACCTTAGACGACCTCAACTGGTTCATTGCCTAAAAAACATATGACCCCAGCAAAAACATGTCTCGAACTTGTATTGAGAAATACCTTATGGTAAAATGTGTTAGTATTTATCCATCTTGGATCAATTTCATTTCATTAATCCAAGCAAAGACTTTTTTTTCAGAGAGAGAAAAAAAGAGGATCACCTATGAGAAATTCCAATGTTAATGACATTTCGTTAAATTCGTTCAGGGTCCAATTCTTTCTGAGTCCCTCATCTACTTCATTGTAATTCTCAGTCTATTTTCCCATTTTCTTGTAATAATTTAAAATATCATTCAGGGTGTGTTTGGCAATTTATTTCTAATTTTTAACCGCCTCAAATCACCATTTTACTTTCTCATGCAAGTAAACGTCGAACCAAACCAGTGCCCTATTACATCTTTGTATAGACGTATGGACTATTGCTTTCATGCATTTAATATTAGAGGTTTTACTCTTAATATAGCATATGATGTACGATATACCTGAAGTAAAGACCCGAGATTGTAACATAAATGAGAAACAAAATACCACTAATAAGATAGCGATTGAGTATATTTCTTTCGTGTTTCTTTAATGTTCTTTTTCGTGTCTATCTCAAAAAGAATATTGCATCTGAATAACATTAATATAAACCTTATATATCGTGAACGGTGGCTAGAGTCAAAAACAAATATTTTTATGTTTAAGAATATAGATATATAAATATTCCCAACCAGTCTGGACCGTGAATGAAAGATAAAATGGACGGGGGGGGGGGGAATGTTTATGAGAAGCAGCAAAAAAAAAAAATGACACAGCCTAAAATAGGCCTCACTATGGTAAAAATAAAAGTATTATAACTTTGTGTTTAGTGCTAATATCGATCGTTCTTTTTCCGTCGGTTTTCTTTCGTTTTCATGTCTTTATATTTCTTTATCTTTTCTTTTACTCATTCATGTCTCCGAGAAGAATTCCATCAAACTCATTCAAACTCAAAAATAAGTTAAGAGATCGATAGATAAATATCATATCCATATGTGCAGATGCACACATATTGGAAGGGGTAGAAAGATGCATACATATATAAATATGTGCATACGCAGACACTAATCAATACACACCGCCATATATGTACACGCACATATAGTAAACATAGATAATTGTACACCATATATTGATTGTTTAATTACTTAGTTTTTGGTCATAATAAAAGTAGACCAGTGCACTTTGTATTGAACACTGTTAAATACAATTATATTGTAGAATTTTTGAATATTTTCTATTTGTAAACAATTTATTACGCGAGCTGAAGAAACTCCTGGTAGAAACCTAGGTCTCGTAATAATTCGCTTACAAATGGAAAATATTATATATATATATATATATATATATATATATATATATATAATAGCAGTATAGCCTGGCGTTTCTCGGGTGTAATGAAAGCTTTGAAAATAATCCATGGTCCTTGAGCTCAGAATCTTTGGACGTTGGCACGAAAGACTAAAAAGCAATAGTTGCTTCCAGTTAAATCGAAACTGTAGACTGAAAGAAAAATGAATGGATGTAAGTCAAATTTTGATTTCCTGGTATCGATATCAAATAAGTTTTTTTCGTCGTAAACTGAATTTTGAAGGCTAAATAAGTCTTCTGTGTAAATGGTATCATGACTGAGACTAAGAACTATAATTATACCTACTTAGAGCCAAAGCCAAAGCAAAAACTAAAATAAAAGGGCTGAAAAAAATACAGACATACAGGCAGATGAACAGACACACACACACAAACATCTTGCCTTTTATATATATATATATATATAATATCGATTTTCTGCACTATTTTAAGAACTGCAACCTTGAAACATCTGAATATCGTTTCTTATGTCTTTGTCTAATAGTGTATCAAATTTGATTAAAATCAGACCACTCCTTCTATAACCCGAATTTTTCAATTATCGATTTTTGATATTTATCGGGGGTACCTAGACACAAAACTTATCTATGGACACTCGCAGACGTTTGTAATACAACTGTGTAAATTTTCAAGAAAATCGATTCAGCCGTTTCGGAATCTATAGGTAACGGACACACACACACACACAGACACACACACATAAACAAAGTTCCATTTATAAATAAGTTTAGATATGTGTGTGTGTGCTCGCTTACATATATGCACATATAGACATACACACATATATATTGTCGCATACCTACCTATATACAGTAATGGTATGTTCCTATCCTCTTAAATACGTGAACACAATTGGACTAAAAGGAAGAGAAGATTGACTATACGGACTAGTAGTTCACTAGCGGTGTATCTACCTCTTGCAGTGTGCGAGTTTTGTACTTGCTTATATAATTTTATTAATACATACATATATATATATATATATATATATATATATATATATATAGGTAGGTAGGTAGGTAGGTAGGTAGGTAGATGGAAATAAACAGAAATCATGTAAACGTAACATTATTTGATTTAACCCACCTTTCAGTCGTAACGTTCAAACTAACAGTGGTAAACTATTCCTTAACTTAATTCATGAGCATTTCTGCCATTCATCCACACTAAATAAAATCTTCAACAAAAACAATGTCAAAGTTAGTTATCGTTGCGTTAAAAACATAGATATATTTCACAACATAATACTATAATATCTAATAAATATTTGGCTCATCCATCACCCAACTAAGAGCAAAAACGACTCTTCTAGAAATAACTGCAACTGACGAAAAAATAAAACCTGCCCATTGAATGGTCAATGTATGTCCGAAATTATTGCTAGAGAGCTCGAATTCATTCGGATGATAATGATGTTAAATTTTACTTTGGAAGTACTTCTAACTCGTGGAAGATAAGGTTTAACAACAGTAAATACAGCAAAATACTGCTTTATCCATGCATTATTGGAATTTAAAAATCAGCAATAAGAACCCAATTATTACCTGAAATACCGTAGCTAAATCCAAACATTACAATGGAAAAAGAGATAAATGTCATCTGTGCATCTTAGAAAAATTTGTCATCTCATACCATATCAAGAATCCAAATTTACTTAATAAGAAAAGTGATTCAATAACCACACGCTGACATAGAAAAAATACTTACTTAAATTCTTAAACCCAGATAGATATAGCTCCATCTTTACGTTTGCCTATTTCTGTCTTTCCCCCGCAATATTAATTTTATCAATTATGAATTAAACCCCTTTTATTTTTGCTCCCTACATTTTTAATTCTTAATTGTAAATTTTATCTCTTAACATTTCTTTTCATTTTTCTTTTATTCTAATATCATCTTATTTATATTTAAAATTTTAAAATTGTAAAATTTTAAATTTTCCTATATTTTATGTACATGAGTTATTTGAACATTTAAATTTTTCAGGCTCATAATTTATGCCCCTTTCATTTTTCTCCCTGAATTTTATAATTTTTTTATTTAAATTTTAAATTTAAACTTTTAATTTTTATCCACATGTAACTATAGAATATTTAAATTTTTAACCTTGTTATTGAAAATGCAGTAACTTAACTTTATAAGATTTAATTCCCATGAACATCGAATGAACATAAATCCAAATCTGTTAAACTGTCAGTTTCAAATATGCACCTGATGATTGCATAACGCATGAAACACCGAGTTGTACCATAGACTTAGGATAATATATATGTAAGTCCTAATTCGTCTTTATTTAATAGTGAAATCATTCCTGGGCAAGAGGTTATGATGTTAGATCTATTAATTGCTTCCCCTGTGTTTCTAGGGGTTGCAGGTACGAATCCTGCCAAATGATGCGTATCTTTCTGACAAAATTTTTCAGAAATATTCAGATATATATGTATGTATGTATATATATATATGATGCTTAATTATAGTTGAGGAAATCAACTCAAATACGAGTATATGTTAAAAATAATGTTCAAACAAATAAATTAAAAATATGTTGGTTATTTTATCAATTTCGTAACTTTCCGTAATAATTCTTAAAATTTATATTTATATATATTTATGCATGTTTGATTAAATAATTTGGACATGCGTCTATTTATTTTATTTTAATCCTCTTGTAATTACGAATAAGTTCCTTGGTACGGTGATTAAAAACAAAAAGAAAAGCGTTCTAGATATTTTCATTACTTTTATTTTTATTTTCCCAAGTACCTTAATTTTCATTAGTTTTAGTTTTAGTCAAATGTTCGAAGCCAGCTTTATCAAAAAAATAAAACCGACTCAAAAATTAATTATAAAAAAATAAAACAAAAGTAATTATAATAACAATGCTCTCAAATGCCGATAAATCATTAAAATATCTAAGTTGCAATTTCATAAAGCAAAGCAATAGTTTGAAACATTTAAATTGTAATTTTTTATAGAAATTCAAAAAGTAAGTTATTTCACTTGTATCATATAATTTTGAAATAGACGTCGCGTATGATCAAAACTCTTAACGGTTAAATAGCAAAATATTCATAACTGACAAATTTTCATAACGGACATACACACTAATTATGTCTTAACAATCAACCCTCTGAAGATGATCTTGGATAAAATTGATAAAAATATCTACAGCGCATTTTTTTAGTCTCAATATCAGGAAACTTATTCGTTACTATGATAGAATTAATATAAAAATAAATAGATTCATGTCTAAATTATTTAATCAAACATACTTAAATGAAGATATACTCCCTAAATATATACATATATTAGCATACAAGGCCACAAACACAAATAATTGCACACACGTATATATTTACAAACATATATCTACACATAGAAACGATCATGAACATATATATAGATACACATGCACAAACATAAATGATCGAAAACACATACGCACACATATATATGTATATCTACATATATATATATATATATGTGTGTGTGTGTGTACACATGGACAAACAAACATATATGCGTACACATATATATATATGTACACATATATATCCATATATATATATATATATATATATATATGGATATATATGTACACCCATATATATATATATATATATATATATAGTAATATTTATAGTTAATATAAACATAAACGTAACTACACACACATAAGCACGCGTATATAAACACAGCTATATCCAGAGATTGGTAAACACACACACACACACAACTACAGAGACAGAAAGTGATATTGAATCTCTTATTTAAAAAGAGACATTTGATGTAACAGAAGGCGAATATGGGTATCGCCTAAATGGCGCGCATAGAATGATGGGGAAAAAAACGAAAATAAGCAGGAAACATCACCCTAAATCACTTCGGGCGCCCCGCTTCTTTCTGGACTCTAGTCTTATTTCCTCCGAGTTTTTGTGGTGGTAGTCGGGTGGTAGATGTAAATCTTTTTTTTTTCTGAAAATAAGTTTTCTTTTATGTTTACTCCGATATCCGACATTTTGACTGTTTATAAATATATATATATATATATATACCTGGATTTTTCTCGATTATTTTTTTAATTGTGTTATTTCTATATCTTCGCGTAAAAATAACAGACAGTAATGGCATAGAGTAAATGTTGTTATATTATAGTAGATCAAGTGACAGTGATTAATCCCAGCACTTCAAAAAATAATCTCGTCATTTCACCTGATTTCTTCTTTGGATTAATCAAAATACTATTTCTTCCTGGAAGCTTCATTTTTACCAACCTATTTTGAAAATGTATTTTATATGGTTGTAAATATAAAAACAAGAGCTTTATTATTAGTAGTATTGGCTGAATATTCAAATCAGTTTTATCTAATGGCCTTTTCTAGAGATCCTATTTTCATTTCCTAGGCAACCCAAAAAGCTCCTTCTCTGAACTTGTCGATTTTAATAATAGCATCGTTTTGAATAATTTCAGTTCTTTTTTTAATGGTCTTCAAGGTGTTTTTGAAATCCTTTAATATTGATATATATATTTAATATATAGTATTTACCATTACTAATATTGCCTGGATGTTTCCTATTACTTAAGATTTAGAGACTTTAACATTAATTAATGTGTACTTATTTTACTATTATTTTATAAAATCCGAATCGGTTAATCATTTTACTTCACTTGTACTTCTATTCGGATAAGCAATATGGCTTCCATTTCTCTAAGTCTACCACCAATGTGTTAACAGCTATTACTGAATTTGTTTATCAAGTTTTATATATGATCAGCGATGCTCGGGCTGTATCCCTACAGAACTCAACAAAAGATTAAGAACTATGTCGTATTTTAACAAATATTTGACTTAATCGAGTCGTTCCTAAAAACTCGCATGAGGATGGGTTGTCTTGCATGGACACGCTTCTATTCCATATATTAATTCAGTGGCCTAACAGGGCTCTGTCATCAAACCAACGCTGTTTAGGATCTTCATAAATGACAGTTCCCGAATAATATCTATTTAAATGACACAACTGTTTACTATTGTCTCCGCAGCAATTCAGACAAAATCGACAAAATTAGAATTGGCAAGTGCTTTAGAAAATGGTCTCAGATCATTGGTTAACTGGAAATGGTTTGTGAATTTTAACGCCTCCAAATCAAAACTGCTTTTAGTTATTCACGACAGAGGATCAATATAGTTGACGATACTCTAGATGAGAAACACTTTACGCCTTTTCGGACTCACTTTTTTTACTGACATGTGGAGTGATTATGAGGTTGTGGAAAGGATGAAAACGAAAATGAAATTAATACTGAGCATCAAGAAGAGACAGCTGAAGTTCCTGGGACATGCAATGAGGAAGAAGGGCTTGGAGAACCTGATACTAACAGGCCAGAAAGAGGGGAAAAGAGACAGATAAAAGCAGCGGATAAGATATTTGAAGGACTTGATCAGGTGGATGACGGAACGAGGGTTGCGTGGTGTAACAGGAGAAAGCGTGATAAGAGCCACCAGGGAAGGGAGACGTGTAAAGCCATGATCGCCTACGTCTTGAAAGGATAGGGCACATGAAGAAGAAGAAGAAGAAAGTGATAATATTAAACCAATTTTTTGGTCTACTAATAGAAAAGTTGTTCGTTATGTTGCGCCAGAGAGTTTTTTCCATTAGACTCCATCTTGCACATTTATATATCATCCATTCATCCTGATACTGAATACTGCTGCCATATATGGACTATTACTTACCTCGAGATTTTTGAAAAAATTCAAAGAGTCTGTAATTTAATCAATCCTAACCTGGTATCTTGAGTTTTATCACTGTCTCACCGACTTGACTGGGCTTCCCTTTGTCTTTTCTACAAATATTTTCATGACAATTGTCCAGATGTTGATCTTCTAAGCGTAGCTTAGATGTATCCCAATGTCTAAAGTATGAGAAACCCAATGACGATCGAACTCACCCCTCAATTGTAACTGTTCTAGCGAGACAAGCTTGATGCACCCATCAATTCCAATGTAATAGTTTCTGAGCCCGGCGAAAGCACGCACACGCAGTTCGAGGACGCTTCCACGCATGCTCGTCACACTCTTCCCGATCTTGAGATCACACAAATGGCAATGCAGGGCATGTCGCTTCTGCCTGGTTCTTCGTCTCAATGGTATGGTGTCAGGCGTTTCCTCAGTGGTTACAGTGTTGGTTCTCCGCGTACCTCGGTCGAGTCCATTATGGTACTCTAAGGTGTGCCCGACAAAAGCAGGCACACGTAGTTTGATGGTGACACAAATCGATATACTACCTCCAAAATTGAACACCGTGTTCTCGTCGCAATGCGTTTTATTTTGCGATGTTATCGAGAACACAGTGTTTAATTTTGGAGGCAGGATATTCATTTTGGTCACCGTACCTTCCTCGAACTGCGTGTGTGTGCTTTCGCCGGGCACACCTTGGAGTACCATAATGGACTCGACCGAGGTGTGCCCGGCGAAAGCACGCAGACGCAGTTCGAGGACGCTTTCGCGCTTGCTCGCCAGAGTTTCTTGTCTCGTGCTTCTCGTCAATCGTCATCTTGTGTCTTCCTGAATTCTGTTCCTTTGCTGTTCTTTTTCTCACCTCTCTTCACATTTCTCATTCTCTTACATTCCCTGTAACCCATTGCGTCTTAATAGCTTTGCTTGGAGTGAAACGATTAAGAAAATATATTTCTCATTAGTTAATAGGATCTCGATAAATTATTCTTGTTTAATAATCTCTAGATATTTTCTCATTAATTAATAAGGTGAATATATTTACACTTTATTTAATAAGGTCTAAATTTTACCCATTACTTAATAGTGCCTTCTCATTATTTGTTATTTGTGATCGGAATACTAATAAAAAGAGCAATACAAATGCAGAAACTCATACATTTTTTCAATAGAACACGCAAAATATTTGAGTTTTGTTTAATGGCATATCAACCTCTGTGTGTTATTTAGTGCCAAAAAGGTAAGGTTTTAAGGTATCCTTTTTTTTTTTAATGTTTGGTTATAGTTAGAAACATGATTTAGTCAGATTTTTTATTTTAAAAAATTGAAAATGTCTTCTAGTTTTATATTCAAAAATGTTTTGCTGAGAATATAGTTTTCCTTCAAAAACGTGTTATGGTAATAATTCTTTTTTCAAAAATGTATTGTTGGTAATATTTTTTCCTCAAAAATGTATATTTTTCTATAAAAGTCTATGCAGAGGGGTAACCTTCGGCAACGAGGCATCCTGTGTATGACGATAAACTGCATCCGGGTCCTTGGTTTGACGATAAACTGCATTTTGCAGCAAGGGAATTTTTTAGGAGCATGGAACCACCTCTTAACTGCTGTTGTTCCCGGGTCCTCCCTGATAAGGGGTGCTAGCACCTGTTAGTTTCCCAGCTATAGAAAAATAGTTAACCGGGTCAAACCACTATGAAATATAAAAGTATATAGAATTTTATAGTGAAAATTTCAGCAATACTATTTGGAGGAAGAAAATATTACCAGCAATACATTTTTGAAAAAGAAAAATATTGAGTAATACATTTTCGTAGAAAAAATACACATACCAGTAATACATCTGACTTTGACAAAACCCTGTGTACAAAAATACGTCAAGAAAACCTGATCTACAAACTGATTTCTTATAAAGAATACATATTCTATTCATACGAATCTATTGTAAATATCCTGTGAGCATTAAATAACCCTTGAGATTGATATGCCATAAAACAAAACTAACCAAACCTTCTTTCTTTCATTTTAGAGGAGTTTATAAAAAATACAAAACCAGAACACATCTTGAGTTTTCTAAAAAAAATAATTTTTTAAAAAATTTGACTTAGTCAACCTTTTCACTATAACCGAGCATTTAAAAACAAATTTCAAAAATACCCTAAAACCCCACCACTTTGACATTAAATAACCCACGGAGGCAGATATACCGTTAAACAAAACTCAAACTCGATAATAAAAGTACAATCCATTACGGGTTCATTAATTTTCTAATTAGTTATATCATCAGAGTATGAAACAACTAACTTAATTATTTCCAAGATTCTTTTAAAGATAGGCTTGTCTTCGGACCACATGAGACAGAGTTTTACAAACTTTTGTCTTAAATTGTCTTAAATTGGCGGCTATGGCGCATTTCGAGACGTTTGTCTCTAATAACAGAGATAGAGTATGATCACACGTCGTAATGGCTGTTTTCTCTATACCCCTCTTTAAAATATTAAACGCTTTCACTGCTGTGGGAAATAACAGAAATTTTCATACACTTGTTAGAGGGTGGATTTTTTTTGAAAAAGCCGGTATCTAATGAGCAGTGTGAGAGAACTTTCCTAATGAGCGGGTAAATCTTTTGAGCGCTAAGCTGAATAATGGATTCAGATGTTTCTTTAACTGTTCTAACTCAGTGCAAGGCTGACTTGAGCTTATAACGATGTTTATCTTTAACTTACACTAAATTCTCGACAATGAAAAAGAATACGAACGTTCCATAAACATTTTGAAACCTTCCAACGGTAAAGTACAAATTTTGTTTGGTTGTTCCAACTTAACGCAAGGCTGACATGAGATTATACTTAATTACTTACCCTATCTTCTGAACCAAGACGAAAACGAACATACCCAAGAGACATTGAGAACTTTCTTTCGCTGCAGTTTATATATACAAAATAGAATAAACTCTTCGTAGTAGAAACCCAAACTTTTTTTGCTTCTTCTTTAATTGTTTACAGATGAACATGCACCAACCTTTCATGCTCCAACCGCCAAACTCTAAGTTCCATAAGCACAATATCGGTAATACCTAGATATCAATAATTTAAGCCCAGTTTCAAATTTGAATATCTAAACTTATTTATAAATGGAATTTGTCTGTATGTGTGTCCGTTACCTATAGACTCCGAAACGGCTGAACTGATTTTCTTGAAAATTTACACAGTTGTACTATAAGCGTCTGCGAGTGTTCTTAGCTAGGTTTTGTGTCGAGGTACTCCCGATAATCGATAATCGAAAAAATCGGGTTATAGAAGGAGTGGTCCGATTTTAATCAAATTTCATACACTCATAGACAAAGACATAAGAAACGATATTCAGAAGTTTCAAGGTGGCAGTTCTTACAATAGTCTAGCAAATCGATAACATATATATATATATATATATATATATATATATATAAAAGGCAAGATGTTTGTGTGTGTGGCTGTTTATCTGCCTGTATGTCTGTATTTTTTCAGCCCTTTTATTTTAGTTTTTGGTTCGGGTTTGGCTCTAAGTAGGCATAATTGTAGTTCTTAGTCTCAGCCATGATACTCTTTACTCAGAGGACTTATTTCGCCTTCAAAATTCAGTTTACGATGAAAAAAACTTATTTGATATCGATACCAGGAAATCAAAATTTGACTTACATCCATTCATTTTTCTTTCAGTTTACGGTTTCGCTTTAACTGGAAACAACTATTGCTTTTTAGTCTTTCGTGCTAACGTCAAAAGAGTCTGAGCTCCACGACCATAGATTAGTTTTAAAGCTTTCATTACACCCAAGCAACGCCGGGCTATACTGTTAGTTGTAAATAAAAACTTTAAAACTCCTGGATCGATTGAAACTGTATTTATATTATGACTAGGATCTCTCTTGTAAAATTATAATCTTTTTTCTATTTTGACAAATGTAGACAGAGGAAATTCTAATAAATCTACAAAATAAGTCACACAAAAATATTTTTTTTAACAGTGGGACTCGTTTATTTAAGTTGTGCCGATTTCTTAAGGATTGAAATAGTGGAAGATTGTTTAAATGTTTCCGAAATGATCACTTCAAGTCAGGATGCATTTTATAAACAGGTGTTCTTGTTATTTGTCTTAAAATTCTCGATAGAAGAGGATCTGCAGTATAATCAATCCAGACATAGCATCTCGCCTTTTGTCACTTTTCAGCCGACGTGATATGCCTTCCCTTTTCATGCCATCTGCTCTGACGAGCTTTTTTCCACTTGTTCCCCGGTCATATGTAGTTTCTAGTGCTACTAGTTTGGCATGTAGGTCCAACCTTTTAACCGTCAAAGTAGTTAAATGTAATTTCCTATTCTATTCTATCAGTTACTTTTCTCTCCCTTCCCGTTTGTAAAACTCCCTACTGTCTGCACGCTTCCCTGATAGCTCAGTCACTTAGGTGCCATACGTTATACACGCTTTAACTGAGCAGAAGATTATCCTGGTTGCCATTGCTTTCTGCGGTAGACGAGTTTCCAGCCAGTGCTATAGAACCCAATCAGTCCTATTATTTAACCAATAACTGGAGGGAAGAGACAGATTAATACCTTTCCCAAGGGTATTCGGCAAATGGATGATAGAACAGGGTTTGGGAAAGGTAACAAGGGAAAATGTATTGAGCTACAGGAGATAAGGAGATGTGGAGGGCCATTATCGCCTACGTCTTAAAGAGACAACAGCACATAGAAAAAGAAGATGAAAAACTGATATTTTGCAAGACAGAATGAGGCAGACAAAAGTAGAATGGCGATGAACATGCTAATGTACAAAACAAAATAGATTCGATGCAAGAAACATTTCAGTATGCGTTTGGCTGGGTTACTTAAAGTGGTTAAATTTCAGTTCTAACGAGTCAATGTTACAATTAGAGAAGACACCTACTGTCACCAGTATGAGCGTTGAAACACCACTGTAAAGAAGAACCTGTCCAATCCAATCAATCGCGATGGCCTAGCGTTCCATTAAGTTAATGCACGGACCCCACAGATCAAATATAAGATCTGAAAGTCTTGGCGAGGAAAAAAATCCAACCTCGTTCTTATTCTCCAGATCATCGTTTTGAGTAGAAACTATTGTGTAGCTTATAGAACCGACTTGGTGAACTCGTTCTTAAAAAACGGGATCTTCAAGAAACTAACTTACTTACATTATTTACCTCCATTATTTACATATTTATATTCGTACAGGATGGGCATTGTGGTGCAGGGGATATTGACTCGGAACGGCAAATTGGGGTGCCGAGTTCAAATTCCAGTTGAACTCCCTGCATTCACTTATGCACAAATACTCTTGAGAAAGGTATTAATCCATATCTTCCCTCCAGTTATGGGTTAAATGACAGGACAGACTGGGTTCTATAGACTTGGCTGGCAACCAGTCTACCGCAGAAAGCAATGGCAACCTACTGTGGGTTAATCTTCTGCCCAGTCAGTCATGTCTCTTTCGAGACATGATCGCCCAAATCGTGTATCACGTATGGCACTTAACTGGCTGATTATATTAGGACGATTGTCTTCATCTTTATTTTTGTTATCCGCACGAAATAATAGCTTAGTGAATTATAGCGTTGGTTCGTGAATTTGGTGATAGAGTGATTGTGAGTTTCAGTGAGAACTTGGACGTGGAAACAGGACGATAAATAACTAAGCAGTTCTATAAATCAAAAATAGGCAATATATCCATAGACATAAGCAGTGGAACGAGAACAGTTCATCCCATTAAATTAAATAAAGGATTACGCAGATCGATATACTTTGGATGAAAGCTAGAGTTGATGGGTGGGGTCACAGCGACAGAAAGATTGTGATATAACAATAAGAAAATGAAGACAATAGCCCCAATGTAAATAGTTTAAATAATAAGTCCTCATCCCAGAAATTCTGTCTTAAACTTCACTCTATATTGAAAAAAATCACGTTATTACGAAATTAAAGAAGCGTTGTGTTAGGGTGGCACCCCTTTCAGTCGATTGACTAATGGACTATTCCTGACGTCAAGTCCGGTTACCGTGTTCTGTCTTCCGGGCAGTCAGTTCCAGGGACTGAGAGAGTAAAGGTTGTAACCTGATTTGTCCTGTAGCTGAGTGGAGATACGACTCAGCTTTAACAACTATATATATTTTGTTAATACATTATTTTTATTTCACTGTTTCCGGGTTTTCTCGTTAGTTATTTATACATTGGAAAGAGATTATTTAAGATTTACCCTGTATTCATAAATTAGATTTAAATATGAATTTTATAGCTTCTCTGGACCTAATTTCGTTTTATTGGGTCACATAATTTTACAAACCTACTATAGAGGTCTTAATTAATTCTGGACCTGTTTAGGAAGATTTCCATTGATTTATTGTGGAGATAAAGATGTTTTCGTTTTGAGAAGGTGGGTCTTGAAACAATTCAAACTGCTTCAACGATTACAAAGGACAGTAATTACTTAAACTTACTGTTTTATCTCTCAAGTGTAGTCCTTCTATTATCCTGTTTTTGTCTCTTTTCGATTCATTTTGAATTTTCATATCCTTTTTTATTTATTTATTTTTTGACGCTTTCTATTTTGTTTTTAAGTTCCAATTCTGTTGTTTATTGGATTGTATAAATTGCCTGGATATGCAGGTGGATTAATTGCTAGAAGCTGAGAATGTGAAATCGACGAGCTAAGTTCGAATTCTGGTCGAGTTCGTTGCATTCACTTTCATACAAATAATTTTGGGAAAAGTATTATTCTGTCTCTTCTATATAAGACTTAATAGGACAGATTTGGACTACCTAATCGTGGTTACCAACCAGTACAGAAAGAGGACAACTCTAAATTTAAAACCGTGGGTGGTTCTTGTGGATAGATAATTAAAATGTAATTATAATCCTCTTAGCATAGCTGCAACATACGCCACTCTTTCGATATTTTTACAAACAAAAACAAATGGGTTTGCGAAGACGGACGTACTCGGTAATAAGTAACCATGTTGAAGATGGGAAATTCCATTGATTTGCACTGTGCCTTCAAGTCGAAGCATCTCTAACACTGGGAAACACTCATTTTTGTTGCATTTCAAAAAAGA
This sequence comes from Ascarosepion bandense, assembly GCA_037127315.1. Lineage (NCBI taxonomy): Eukaryota > Metazoa > Mollusca > Cephalopoda > Sepiida > Sepiidae > Ascarosepion > Ascarosepion bandense. The sequence continues at coordinate 5,363,620 of JBBBDQ010000851.1, forward strand.
ACTTTCTATAGTCAATTTGAGTGTGGTGATTTCAAATCTGAAGTCGATTTTTGTCTGCAAGCTACAGATTTTATGCAATTTGACTCTTTTTTATTATTTCGTTATCATAGGAAATTATAGGAATAGCTTATCTGTTTGTTTGTGTATTTTATTCAGGTAGGAATTTGCGTTTGTAACTTTGCGTTTGTACACTTCATCCGGGTAATCTAGTTTAATGCTCCAGCAGTAGACCGCCATCATACTTTTGCCATTATGTAAAAGAACACACTTTAGACTGCGTTTTGAGCTGTCTAAAAAGAGTCTACATTCAGCAGGACTATAGTAACGTACACCCAGTTCTTTGAGAAGCCTTGGGATGTCATGGCCGTAAACAAAATGTCTGTCTTCATAAAAGGGGGTCACAAAAAGCTGGTCACGCTTTTTGAAATATGATACTTTAACAGAGTGATCAACAAGGTTTCTGCCTTGTAATCTTGATGCCAAAAGCTCTGCTGCATTCTTTGAAAGTTCTAAATCTCGCACTAAATCATTCAGTTCAGCCTGGGGAAGAGACTTGGGGAGGGGGAAAGGTTCAGTGTCTGAAGAACAGTTCTCCGATTGTGAACACTTTTCTGACAATTCACTGTCACAAATGTCTTGTTCGCTTGTATCATGTCCAATGTTTTTATCGTCCAATGAAGGCAAGGCTTTGAAAACTGGAACAGGAACTTTTTCAGAGTGCGGAGCAGGCCGAATAGCCAAGGGAATGTTTGGATACGTAATCTTACGTCGGTTTTCATCCCAACACCCGTTGTGTTTACTATGCAGAAATAACAGTAAGTTACATGGTTGGTGGGTTTGCGCCAAATCATTGGAACTCCAAAAGGCAGACCTTTGCGTTTTCCTTTGTTCCAGTCTCGAAGCATTTCCTCACAATTGTGGTACACAACCTGAGGAGCCCATTGCTTGTCTTGATCACCAAGATGAACTTCAAAATATACCTTGTAGGCACCCTTGACGAACGAGGATATGTTACGTCTCGGACGATTGAGTGTGTAGCATCCATATATGTAGCAGAAGGCATCAGGCTTGTTTCTGCAATGATATCTATTTTTGGAAGCCATGTTTGATCTGAAACAAAATACGAATGATCAAAATATTAGAAGCTATCTATGTATATGGACGTGAAAATACTTATACATGGTTTACGCAAATTCACATTTGTACAATTTCATTAACTTCAAGTTGCATACAAACTAGAGTTTGTAGAAAAAAAATCTAATTTGAGATTTGAAATCAGCGTTTAAAACAGAATCAGTTAAAATATCCAATGCAACTCAAAGTTAGTGAAAAAATGTTCCCCTGTGTAATGAGATTGCATGATGAATCCTTTCGACAATTGCTGTCTTGGTTTTGAATTTTATTTTAACTAATCGTTTTGTACTGCGTTCGCCGAGTGAAATGACGTCATGGAATCGATAAAGTGAATGCATATAAGATAGAAACATTCGATACCCAATCTCATTTGTCTCAAAATATTTAATACCAATTGTCTTTATACTTTTCCCCAATAATTATGTGAATTATGAGTGAACCAACCAGGACAGAATGATTGAATCATACAAAAATGCATTTGAAATTAGGTTATTAGCTTTTTTATCCGACAATGTGTCATCTGTAGTGGGTTCAAGAATTAACCCTATAAAAGATTATAATTTTAAAAAAGCAAAATATTGCTAATGCATTCCAAATAAGTTCTACTGCCACATATGCTTTTTAAAACCTTTGTGCAATATATAGGGATCAATTAAGTATGTTACATAACAACTGGGGTTTACAAATGTTAGCTGTGTTTTAAAAGTGGTGGTTGACGTATATCCGACAAGCTTCACTGACAATGAAGAACTTTTGAAAAAGTCTATTGAATTTGATTTAGGTCAAAACACCAGAGAACGGGTAAAAAAAAATTAAATTTCATGCTCAACTGCCAATGAATATTTTAAGCAAGTTGAGAAAACTTGCAAAAAGAAATTGGGTTCCTCATGTGGTTTCAATTGATAACTGAACACAACGGTATATTCTCTTTTAACCATAAATACCAAATTTTAACTTTTTTTAACATTTTCACCCAAAGTAAGGCAATAAATCTACTAAGATACAAGGGGTTACTAATTGTGAGAAAATAGGAAAATCTTATTAAAGAGAGGGAACAATAAAATATTAAGAATTAAGAAGTCAGAAGATAACGATTGAGATTGCATTTAAATATTTAAAGATTAAAGTTAATTAGGAAGCAAGTCAGATGTGCAATAGAAGAAAATGTTATAAAACTTACGGAGACATCTCGCCATATCAAGTGAAAAATATCAGACCTTGCCACCAATCTAGTATTACACTTAAATTCATAATGCCTAGATACCATAGAGGAAAGTCCAACAAACTAATTACCATGAAAGAATTAATAGAATGTGTACAGGGATGTTATATTAAGGTGATGAGAAAGCGACTGAAAGCGTGATACCAGGTCATGAACCAGTGAATTGATACTGTTGATGAAAAATGGGTTTTGCAAGCCAGATTATAACAAAAACAGCGTTTATCAGAAAATATGAAACCAGTGACAATAACAAAAACAGGATTCAATCTACAGAATTTCTCCCTTTGTGTATGGTGGAATAATAAAAGACATTTAAAATGTGTTGGAACATCAAAGGATTATTACTGCAAATGTTTATTGCGAGCAACTTGATCTAATAAGCGAAACATCACGTTGAAAACTTTTAGGTCTTTGGTAATTAAAAATGCTACTACACCCTCCTAGGCACTCCAACGTGATGTAATGGCTAACAAAGTGAGTTCGATCTTCATTTGGTACCCCATACTTTCGGCCTTGTGCTACATCTAAGCGGCGCTTAGAAAATCTTTATTCTACTACGCCTTCATCAAAACGAACCCTAGAAAAAAAGACTAAGATGGGAGGTTTTCTTTTTCTTTTTCTCGATCAATAGAAAATTCTGACAGAGGATGGAAAGTGTGACACTGAGATCCAAAGACGTATTGGCATGGAGAAGACGAGTTTCATAACCTAAGTAGAGTATCGAGAGACAGGAAGATTTCGTTAGAAACAAGGAAAAGTGTACTAGGCTGTTATGTGATATCTGTCCTTTTATCTGGCAGTAAATGCTGATCAGTCTTCTCAAAGATGAAGGACAGACTCAATGCAACAGAAATTTTGTTCTACAGAAGGATGCTAAGGATACAATAAACCGAACATGTGAGCAACAGCGTGGTTTTGGAGAGAATGCAAACGAAAAGGAAACTTATACTTGGCATCAAGAAAAGACAACTGAGGTTTTCAGGACGCGTAATGAGGAAGTGGGTGCGTTGTGGTACAGTAGATATCGACTCGGAACGAAAAATCGAGGTACCGAGTTCGAATTCCAGTTGAATTCCTCGCATTCATTTAGGCACAAATAATCCTGGGAAAGGTATTAATTCTTATCTTCCATCCAGTTATAGGTTAAATAACAGAACAGATTGGGGTCTATAGTCTTGGCCGGCAATCAGTCTACCAATGGCAACCTACCGCGGGATTATCTTCTGCCCAATCAGTCGTGTCTCTTTCGAGACATGATGGCCCAAAGCGTGTATCACGAATGGCACTTAACTGACTGAATGAGGAAGGAGGGCCTGGAGAAACTGATTCTCACAGGACGGATACAGGGGAAAGAGCGACAGGGGAAAGTAGCGCCAGACCTACTTGGTGGTCTTGAGCAGGTGGATGGCAGAACGTGTTCGGGAGAGATACCAAAATGCAAAATATTAAAAGGGAAAGTAGAAATCCATTATCGTTTACGTCCTTAAAGAACACGACACATAAAGAAAAAGGAAAAACTTTACGAAAGTAGCAGAAAATTAAGACACGAAGCGTTTGAAAATTGTCTTTGAAATATTTTTCATAGAATTATCCATATTACTTTGAAAAGCGGAATCGAAAATTTGCCTTCCCGTCGGGTAGTAATCATTGGAAATGAAGGCGGTTATATCGTTAATATATAAAATTTAAATAGTATTTTTCTTAATATCCTGTCTGGTAAAATGCAATCTCTTTACGAATCTGAAATCTGCTAAAAAATTGTCGATCAATCAACTCATTTTATTCTTGCCATATATTTTTAGGGAATTCCATCTGCTTTTATGATAAAAAGAAATTAACTTCATCGTATTTTCTAGAGTGATATATCAATTTCAATGCGGAATTGTTTCTAAGTAGACATTGCAAAAAGAAATGGCCAAATGAATTGCATTTACACTTTTATTAGTTTTATTCCCTATCTGTTTCTTTCTGGCTATCGTTATGAAAGACACTGTCCAAAAATTGAATTTCTATTTGTTTTTTTCTGTCTCATAAATTCTGCCGATTTGCCAACATAAATGATTTTCCTGTCTTATCACAATATCACTCTGATAAATTCCATTCTACACATGCCTATATATATATATATATATATATATATATATATATATATATGAATTAACAACTGACATATCTAATTTATTTGTTTAAACATTATTTTAAAAAGATATGAGTATTGGAGTAGAAAATTTTTTGTTTTTTTGTTTGTTTTACTTTTTTGTCTTTATTTTTAATGAAACAGAAAATTTATATATCCATATAACTCTCCGGGCTTGAATATTTTTGGAGAAATTTTGTTCTGAAAATTTTATGCCGAATGATATATTTTCATTAAAAACATTCTCAAAAAATATTCAAGCCGGTAGAGTTATATATATATATTGTTTAATTAAGAATATATACATATATACTCAAATATGAGTGTTTATTAAAAAATAATGTTTAAAAAATAAATTACATAGGTGAAGAGGCTCATCCCTTGTTCCTTGTTTAGGATGTGGTTTCCGGCTTTCTCTTTTCCAATCTTTTCACTTGTTTCTTTTTTTCAATTGGAGTAGATAGACTAAACTATCGCCCGGTTCACACTCCACCCACGTCTATTGAACAGGTGAAGAGGTTCATCCCTTGTTCCTTGTTTAGGATGTGGTTTCCGGCTTTCTCTTTACCAATATTTTCACTAGTTTCTTTTTTTCAATTGGAGTAGATAGACTAAACTATCGCCCGGTTCACACTCCACCCACATCTATTGAACAGGTGAAGAGGCTCATCCCTTATTCTTTGTTTAAGATGTGGTTTCCGGCTTTCTCATTTTCAATTTTTTCACTCCTACGTAGCCCCCTGCGCTTCAGTGGGGTGATATGATTAAAAAAATAAAAAATAAAATATATATATATATATGTGTGTGTGTGTGTGTGTGTGTGTGTGTGTGTGTGTGTGTAAATTCAAATCATATTTAGTAGAGATAGCTATTTCAGCATGTCAGTTCAGGATATGCCTTGTCAACCCCGCTCAATCACAGAATCGAGAAAAATTCTTATGCTGGAAACAGGGACTACTAATGGGTGGATGGCTGAGGAATATTGGTTACTGTAGGGTTAAATCGAGGGGAATCATAGTAGTAAATTTGCTTTTGGGAATGGCAGGCAGGTGATTTGACTCTTGGGTTAGTAGTGATAGGTAGTTCAAACGGACAGTTTCCTCTGGATCTGCAGGTAAATGTAGATCTACAAATGTAATCTGAGGGTAAATGTAGATCTACAAATGTGATCTATGAAGCTACCATCTACCCTGAGGGAAACAAAGAAAGCTATATTATTTAGAATGGAATTTCGACGAGAATTTGGAAGCAGTGATTTTATACCCACAAGCACGCCTTTAATAACCCTAATTTAAGGTATCAGACACCTCTTTCCCAAAAATACTGGGAATTGAAGGACAATGGCCTAAATCTCACCAGCTTCCAAAAGTGGAAACTGATAGGTACGGCACGTACTCATAATAGCCTGCGTGATAGATGTAATCTATGTTTAACAGAAAAAATCAAGATTTTAAAATTTCAATGTCAGAATGTACTTCTGAATAAACATAAAGAAATCATTAGTATGTATCGTCACCGTAATAGATTTAAATTTCAATAATTATCTCTTCTTTCTATTTATTCATAATATAATTTTCCTTTTACATAAATGAGATTTTAAAATTTCGTGAATCAGTACCCTTTTCCTACTACTTTTCACTATTAACCCAATGGTCAAACCACCTATTATGATTCCCCTTGATTTAACCTTGTAGTAACCAACATTCCTCACCCTTTTCTTTACTAGCCCCATTCTTGAACCGGGATTTAACGTGTTTGACAATGCATGTCCTGAACTGATATGTTGAAATAGCTATCCCGCGTAAATGATCTGAATTTACACATAAATAAATAAATATCTGCTCTGTAAATTAAGTTAAATTTACATTGAAATCTCTGTTGGATCAGTTTCAATATTTAAACGTTATTACGAGGAACCTCTCTGATTATTTATCAATCTGTATTTCTTTTACCGCTCTCTCTCTCTCTCTCTCTCTATATATATATATATATATATATATTGCGGTAATATATATATATGTGTGTGTGTGTGTGTGTGTGTGTGTGTCTGTGTCTGTGTGTTTGAAAAATGTCTATGCAATTATTTGAAAATGCGGTAAATGAGATCAAGTCAGATTTCCTTTCAGTAGTTAATATTTTTCATTCATTTATATTTCTCTCTTTCTCAGACACACACACACACACACATATATATATATATATATATATAGTACTTTCGAATGTTACGCCATTCATTTTCAACGATTGTTCTGTGTATATTTACGCGGCTGATTTTTTTTTTTTTTAATTTCGGCAGAAATGAATTCTAGAACTGGGTTCCTTTCAGAAGTTTCTTTTACCGAGTACTGCCAAATGTTAATCAATTCGTTATCAAATCCAAAGACACACACACACACACACACACACACACACACACACACACACACAGATATATATTTATGAAATTTTACGAAATCCGTTACGAAATGGATGAAATCCGACATATTTTTAATTTCTTTGTTTAAACATTATTTTTAGTGTATTTGAGTTAGATTATTTGAGTTAGACGCTCTGTTTCTTATGATTAAACATGTTTATTTACATCTACTACACTGAATAATTTTACTAAGATTTCCCAATTATTTAAGCCAGTAGATATGAACAAATATACTACTTAATAATATAAAAAACAGAGCATTAACTCAAATATGAGTATCCACTAAACATGTTTAAATAAAATTTAAATAATATCCACTAAAAATAATGTTTAAATAATAATAATAATATATATATATATATATATATATATATATATATATATATATATATATATGTGTGTGTGTGTGTGTGTGTGTACTGATTGTTTAATTAATTAGTTTTTGGTCATAATAAAATTGCGCGTTCGAAAATTTACTGGCATGTGAGCGGTAAATGATAAAATCAATTATTGCAAATCGCCTGAAGACACCACTTATGGTAGAAACTTAGGTCGCTTAATAACTAGTTAACAAATGAAATATATATATATATATATATATATATATATATATATATATTATATATATATATATATATATATATATATATTGTTTAATACTTAGTTTTTTTATCCTAGTAGGGTTAGACCAGTACACATTTGTATTAAAAATTGTTCTATACAATTACATTGTAGAACTTTTGAATATTTTTCATTTATAAACGAGTTATTTCGCTACCTTGGTTTCCACCATGATTGGTTTCTTCAGGCGATTTTCAATAACTGATTTTATCTTTTACTGTTTTTCTTTTTAAGAACGTTCATTTAACGTTGATTTATTTGAACGTTCATGTGGCAGAGAATTTATGAATCCGCATTATTTAAATTCAAACGAATTATGATGATTGTATGAACCTAAGAGATATTTCTTAGCGTGGATGCATTTTGTCATAATTTCTGTTCTTTCATTTAACAGTTCGTCTTTATTTGGGTATGTCATAATTTCTAATTTTTCTTCTTGGCACGATCTACATATTTGTCCACCATTGTAAGGTTTAGCTGTTTTTACAATGCTCCACGTTATGTAATGGGACAATGAAAGGCTGAACCAGCCGAGATAAAAGGAGGCCAAAACAAACGGGGGAGGATCTCGACTTGGATCATAACAAACGAGAAAGCCGTTAATTCACATTAACTAGGTACACAAAAGAAAGCTATCTTAATAAGGGGAGGGTTCCAAAGGAATCCACCCCTATGTAACCCCCAGATCTAAAAAAGAAAATCAAGAATAGCCCCGTTCACGCGAACCAGGCTCGCCACATTTACCCACCTTTTACTGAAGTTTCAAATCAGTTCTAATCCTTATTTTGAGCTGACGGTCAAAATAGCGGATCAGATCCTGATGTGAAAGACGCAGACCTCGCAAGACTTCCTTCGATCGAGTCATCCAAATCACCATTCGAGCCGTGGCTAGCAGTGATAGAAACACCATACGCTTCATCCCAGAAAACGGGGATGACACATTGTCGCATTAACCAGCAAAGAAACTCCTCAGGCGAGCCGATCTCCATATGCTGAATAGACGACAAATCGTTAGACAGCACACAGGCATCAGCCTTGCAAACAAAGTGAGTCTCTTGGATCGCGACAACATCCACACCGAAGGACAAATGTTACCGAAGCAGGCGGGCAGCCTTACTCCGATCCCTCACATTCAAGCTGACTAACTTAATTGACATTTTTAAAACCTGAAACGAGAAAGCAAAACATTACTCCTGGTCACATACAGGGCGGAACTCAATGGCAGTAGGAACCCCGACGGATTGTCCTAGGCTACCAGTACCAATATCAGACGTAATCCGTCCGTCCTGGACAATGACGCCGACGTCCCTAGGGAACGTTAGTTTAACCGCCCTATACAATGAGGGGTGGAGGATGACAGGGACCCTCCCAGCACAAACATTGGTCAGTTTTTTTAAATAGGTAGTGCCCATTTGGGTCATTTTTATTTGGGGAAATGCCTCGGCGGCCCCCTGGACAAAGTCCCAAGCTTTTAAGTTACTCCCGGTATTTCTTATCAATGTAAGTACCCCGGGGGCATCCGGGAAGTTTTCAGGGTCCCCGATCGACTTTCCGTCTATCGATGTTAATTTAAATAATGGCTTAAGAAGCGCTTTCTTCTGTAAAGAAAGGTCCCTTTCGAATAGCTCTCTGTCTATTTTACACACGTCTGTGTGTTTATAAATTGTAACGAGAAAGTGTTTAGCTAAGTATAGGATAGTTCAATGAGTAACAACCTCTTCCCCTCCCCCTTTTCGGCTTGGTGCCACAATTTTTGTATTTTTACAAGAGTAAATATCGTTATTAAAAATCGCCTGAAGAAACCACTCGTGGTGGAAACCAAGGTAGCAAAATAACTCGTTTATAAATGAAATATATATATATATATATATTATTTTTTTTTCTTTTGTTTAACATTACTATTTTTATGGATACTCGTATTTGAGTTGAAAGTCTGCATATTTTTTTTATATTGTTTCGTAAATTTCCGTATCATTCCATAATATCTTCGGTTAAGTTTGTTTACATTCGATACAATTTGAACAAATATTAATCGTTCAATAAAAGGAGAATAACTACATAAAGATTAAATTGAATCCTCTCTGCCATTAAATCTTTCGTGGGTCGAATGGTAAGCCACGTCTGATCGAAAGACGGTGTTGGGTGTATGCAGGTTCCATACCTGCCGGAATATAGATATTTTCCAAACGATTCCTCAAACCATTAAGGGCAGTGGAAATTATCATGTACTGTTTAAATATATATATATATATATATATATATATATATATATAAGCTTTTCGCTATACTCGTTTCGAAAAACCCTCCGAGTACAAACGCGAAAGGAAAAAATGGTAATAAAAAAAAGAACGAGCTAAGTACTTGAACATCAGTCAAAGTACGTAGCTCCCCCCAAAAAAAAACGAGACGAGTAAACTAAACAAAAAAGCACTCAATACGCAAATAGAGCAAACAAAGTCAATAGCTAACCTAAAGAGCCCACGAAACTACCAAGGCTTTACCTCACGGATCTCCAGGGAAAGTTGGCTCCAGCCTTCCCTGAAAATCCGTTAGGTGAAACGTTGGTAGGTTCGTTGGCTCTTTAGGTTAGCTATTTACTATATATATATAATAAACACTTTCTACTCAAATATGAGTATCCATTAAAAATATAATAATGTTAAATAAAAATTCAAATATATCAGTTAATGCGAGTTTCGTAAATTTCCGTAATATATATATATATATATATATATATATATATATATATATATATATATATTACGGAAATTTACGAAACTCGCATTAACTGATATATTAACTATATATATATATATGCACTATGTCAATGTTGATTATGTAAGTCAATGTTTTACTAATAAAATTACTACCAACGACTTGATATAGGTAAGCTTCCAAGATATACATATCTTTATGTGATATATACCACATGTGTATTGCAACTCAAAATATTTGCATTTGATTTATAATATCTATTTCTATAATGAATAACTTGGGCGTATCAGATTTTATCGTGTGGCTCGAAGGCTGTTCATCATCCTGGAAATAATATTTCTAATAATATATTTATGCGTCCGTTGACGTAACGGCTATCGGTCGAATGTGGGATTGACGTTTGTAGTTCCTTTAGCAGCCGGAGCTCCTGCGCTCGCTGTCACACGATTGCATCTTGTAAATCCTTCAATTCTTCCTACCCCCACAGCTTATTGTTGGTTGGTTGTTTTTGTTTGATGGCATATCAACCTTGGCGGGTCATTTATTGCCAACAAAATTTTATTTATTTATTGCCGGTAATACCTTTTTCTTTCAACAATTTATTGTTGTTTTTTTTTTATATAAGTTTTATGTCTAGTAATACTTTTTCTTTACGAGTACCGAATACCAAGATTCATTGGGAATTTGTTTTAAAAAGGTAGGGTCCCTAAGTCTTACCCTGCCCTGTTATTTAACCCATAACTGGAGGGAGGGGACGGATTAATACCTTTCCCAAAGGAACCCGCGCTTAAGTGAATGCAGGGTATTTAACTGGAATTCGAACTCGGCTCACCGATTTCTCTTTCCTAGTCGATATCCACTGCACCACAACGCACATCCGTCACCAAACGCTTACAGCACCTGGTATTCCCAAGCGGTCACCCATCTAAGTACTGACCAGGCTCAACGTTGCTTAACTTCGAGAACCCGTGTATTCAACGTAAACTAACTGTAAATACCAGTGTAAATTGAGCTTTCTAGAATTGGTTGGAAATTTGAAGAAGGACAATTTCTAAATCCAAAGTTAGTTGCGCATGCCTCTTAATGCTAACCGTACAAGCCTCGTTACGATTGAAGCCATATTTGCAACGCCCAGACTGTATCCTTACATTCTATAAGGGAGTCTATAGGGCTAATATGATATACATCATGGTTACTTGATATTTATTTTTTAATTACAGATTGTGTGTGTGATTGTCACCAAACGAGAAAGAACATGCGGTAGAGCAATTCAGTGATAGATGAACACATTTAGAAATTCAGAAAAAAGGAAACAGTCACGGAACATTTAAAAAAAATGAAAACATTGGTAAGGACGAGAAAAAAAGTGTTATGGATTTCAAAAAGAGCTCAAATGATTTTTCGACTCCGTGTGAGTGATGTATCACTTTCTACCCCGCAATTACGATATGTTGCAAGCCCCTCGTTACTTTATCCCTATTTCAAGGAAAGATGTTCTGAGCAGCTACGTTCTTTAGTTCTACCAACTTTATCCCTCACAGATATGAACCATCTGTATTTTTTTAAGCTTATGGACGTCCGTATGTTAAAAACAATCTCATGGGGAAGCCATACTGTTTTTATGCTGTCAAATTGACGATAAATCCCGGCGACCACGAGATTGAGGAGATATAAATATGCCTGCTAGGGTAGCACTGAGGAGAAGTATTTTCGTGTTTGCGACTACTAACCTACACTCTCTTTGGGAAGAGCCTTGTTTGCGTTTCGTGTTTGAGACTACTCATCTACACCACCATGGCACGTACACTGAGGCAAACCATCCTGATTTTCTTTCGTATTCTATCAGCGAAAAGGAAGTTTCACTCAAACAACCTCTTCTCACTAACTGCTACTGTAGTGAGAGGCTTGCAGTGTTTCTTCCGTGGGAAAAGGTTTGTAGGGTAGAAAATAATTAATCATCCCAAAAGATGTGGAGACACTTTTGAACTCTCTTGTGACTAGAAAGTGAAATCTTTGCCACTCCGACGCAGGTATGTCAGCCATACTCCATGTTCGGTCTTATGTGGGTCTTGTAAAATTAGAAGTCCTATCCTTACTGACATGGTAAATAAAATATACCATTTTTCAGGATCTGTAGCGATGAACGACTTCCACTTGTTTAGATTTGACTTAACTACCAAGGGGTAAACAAAGCACGAGGGTTCCTTAAGAGAACACATGATCATCACTTTAGGGAAAAAATTCATGGTTCGCTCGGTGATGATAGATCGACACTAAAATATGAATGATTGATTGCATTTAAAGCTTATCATCCCTTTTCGGGTTAATTATAGCTGAAGCAGATTTATTTCGTGGGTGAATATTGCATTAACAATTATTTGAGAATAACAACGATTTTTCCAGATACAATATATTTACCCATATCTATGAGAGACTAAGGCTTTTTTCGTGTAAATGAATGTATAACATATCAACAGTGAAACAATAACTTATTCAGGTATGTCTTATGATCGTATATTAATTAATCAAATATACATTTTCTGTCTTTTCCTTATTATTTAAGAATATATTACACTTAATTTCTAACAATCACAACTCACAATCACAAAACAAATTATTTTGATAAATATTTCTAATAAATATATATATTTAGATGAGTCATGCGAAATATTAGCGTAATAAATACGAATATTTTCTGATCTTGTTTTACCAATATCAATTCGTTAATGCCAATTATATAATAAAAATATTGACTTGTATATATATATATTTATATATGTATATATATATTCGTCAGTGCAGCTAGACATCCGATTGGTTTAAGCCGGGATAGAAACTCAACCGAATTGGCATCAGTCAGAGATTCTACGCCAAAGCTATCGGTGCACACCAGAGAAAGGTGGATTATAGTTTGTTATATGCACAATGTAAACAAACGCCAGTAGTTCAGCGTGTTCAGTTTATTGGTGAAGAGCGATGCGTAAAGTAGTGAGTGGTTACTAGTTTTAAAATCTACCCATCTCCAGAATGCTCAAACGACGGACGACAGCATAATATATATATATATATATATATATATATATATATATAGTCATCTGCAGACAGATCTGCTTCGCTGTATCACAGCTCATCAGTACGGTTAGACATCCGATTGCTTTTAACCAGGATTGAAACACGACCGAATTGGCGTCAGTTTGGGGATTCTACCTCTGAGCTATGGGCGCCCGGTAGAAGGAGGTAGACTTTTAGCGTATGATGTATCATACGCCAGTAGTTAGAGCTCTAATTCATTTTTGAATGAGCGATGCGTTTACGCTAGAGTAGCTACTGTTTTTTCCAAAGTCTACCATTTTTCCAGAGTGCACAATTTGGGTGTGAGAGCCTAAAAAGTCACACACGCACACACAGGAAACACACACACACACACACAGATATATATATATATATATATATATATATATATGTGTGTGTGTGTGTGTGTGTGTGTGTGTGTGTGTGTGTGTGTGTGTAAATTAAAAAAGAATAAAAAATAAAAAACAAAAGCTTGGCCAGCCTGATATTTGACCAATCCTAAATTATTTTAATACCTCGTAAAGCGGAAAAAAATTCCCTCACGATTATAAGATGTGAACTACGACCACGTACAAACCAGACAATGATTGACAACCACTCTGTCTGAAGAAGGTCCCGAGATCAGAAACACGTGTAGTAAAATATAAAAGGTAAAAATAAAATACAATATCTAAATCTAAATCTAAACTTATTTATAAATGGAAATTTGTCTCTGTGTGTTTGTGTGTGTCTGTGTCTGTGTCTGTGTGTATGTGTGTGTGTGTGTATGTGTGTGTGTGTGTGTGTGTGTGTGTGTGTGTGTGTTTGTGTGTCCGTTACCTATAGACTCCGAAACGGCTGAACCGATTTTCTTGAAAATTTACACAGTTGTACTATAAGCGTCTGCGAGTGTTCTTAGCTAGGTTTTGTGTCGAGATACCCCCGATAAATATCGAAAATCGATAATCGAAAAAATCGGGTTATAGAAGGAGTGGTCCGATTTTAAGTAAATTTGATACACTCATAGAAAAAGACATAAGAAACGATATTCAGAAGTTTCAAGGTTTCAGTTCTTACAATAGTACAGAAAATCGATAATATATATATATATATATATATATATATATATATATATATATAAATCGATACCAGGAAATCAAAATTTGACTTACATTCATTCATTTTTCTTTCAGTCTACAGTTTCGCTTTAACTGGAAACAACTAATGCTTTTTTAGTCTTTCGTGCCAACGTCCAAAGAGTCTGAGCTCCAGGTCAATGGATTAATTTTAAAGCTGTCATGACACCCAAGCAACGCCGGGCTATACTGCTAGTATTTTATAAAATAACATTTGCGGTTTCTTGTTTTATTTAAAATACACACTTTTCTCTTGTTGGAGCCTCTTTAACATCCACATCCCCATTATATATATATATATATATATATATATATATATATATATATATATATATAGTCTTTCAAAAAAGATATAAACACTTATCTGTTGTATAACTCAAGTTAACTAGCTTTCAACTGCTGTATCTCTCACGTCAACTAACTTTCTACATCGTATTTATATGTTAGTATTTCTAATGTTATCTAGGCTTAGATTTGAACAAAGAATGTTCGCCCTGAAATGCTTCTGGAAGTACGAAAAAGCAGTTGTCGTTGAAAACCGGTATCGAAGATATTTGATTCAGCTCCACTCACGCGGTTTTCAGTCTCATGAAATACAGATAAGCTTGAAGCTGATGGTACTGCGCACAGTGTGCAAAATAAGCATTCTATCGGACCAGGGATATCAACCGCGCCCTGTGGAGCAAGAAAGGGTGATGAAATGTTTTCAGAGAAGTCCAAGAGTCCATAACGGAATGCTGATTGCTGATTGGGATTACGTTGTCACTTTGCAACGTCTAGATCGTAATGGACGTCAATTTGAAAACATGCGATGATAAAGTCATTTATAATGAATATTGTCTTCATATGCAGTATTTAAATTATATTTACTTGGTTCCAGTTGCTTGAATTATTTATTGTAGAAGTTTCATAACCGATCTCCACCAAACTGACCTATGGAGGAAATATGCTGTTTTTTTTTTATATACGTCATGGATGTACGTTGTGGTGCAGTGAATATCGGCTCACAACAAGAAATTGAAGAGCCGAGTTCGAATTCCAGTTGAAATCCTTGTCTTCACTAAAGCGCATATACCCTTTGCAAAGGTATTAAACCATATTTTAACTGCAGCTATAGGTTAAACAGTATTACAGATTGGGTTCTGTAGTCTTGACTAGAAACCAGTCTATCACAGAAGGTAACAGCAACCTACTGCGAGAAAATCTGTTGCACCATGCAACCCTCGTTCCGTCATCCACCTGATCAGGTCCTTCAAATATGTTATCCGCTGCTTTCCTCTGTCTCTTTTTTCCTCTATCTGGCCTGTTAGTAACAGGTTCTCCAAGCCCCACTTCCTCATCCCAGGAACTTTAGTTGTCTCTTCCTGATGCTCAGTATTAATTTTTTTTCGTCTCCATCCTTTCCAAAACCTCATCATTTCTCACAGGCTCGATCCATGATATTCGCAGCATTCTTCTGTAGAACCACATTTCAGTTGCTTTAAGTTTTTCTTATTTTCGAAGATATTGTCCAACATTCACTGCCATATTGAAGAACCGACATCACATAGCAATCCACTACTCTCCTCTTTGTTTCTAGTGAAATTGTCCTGTTTCTTAATACTTTACTCAACTTCTGAAATGCTTCTTTCGCCATGCCAATTCGCCTTCGGATCTCAGTGTCGCACTTTCCGCCTTCTGTTATAACACTTCCTAGGTATTTAAATTTCTGTACCTGCTTGATTTTAGAGTTCCTCACCTGTAATTGGCATTTTGGGTTGCTCTTTTTGCTGATGACCATGCATTCGGTTTTCTTGCAGTTTATTTGTAGTCCTTACTTATCACTATCTTCAGCTACCTACTTCTTTTATAATCAAAAAGCCTAACCTTCACGTCAAATATTTTCTAATTATTTTCTTTTTTCGATTCATGTTTCTTGTTTTATTATTACTATTTTATTATTACTATTTTATTATTATTTTTATTATTACTATTTTATTTTTATTACTATTACTATTACTATTTTTATTACTATTACTATTTTTATTACTATTACTATTACTATTTTATTTTATTACTATTACTATTTTATTTTATTTTTATTACTATTACTATTTTATTTTATTATTATTACTATTTTATTTTTATTATTATTATTATTTTATTATTATTATTATTATTATTATTATTATTATTATTATTATTATCTCATTTTTCATCATATTTCGATTTCTGCTTTGGTCTCACTACCCACCAAGTCTGCGTGGAGACCTAAGGCAGGTCGTGACGTGTTGTTATGGCCCCATTTCATGTTTTTTCTATCTTCCCTATCATCCCTAGCGTTACATAGATAAAGTTTTCCTTAGTGTGTGGGCTGTACTTAATAAGACAATTTTCTGTTAATCTCTTAAGCTAGGGTTTCCAGGGATTCTTTCAATGTGTTGTTTTGTTTCATTTTTTTAACATTTCAAGTGCACCTACTATCACTGGCACAACTCTTATTATTATTATTATTATTATTATTATTATTATTATTATTATTATTATTATTATTGTCAGATGAGAATTCTTAATCATTATCTTCAGAACAAGAAATATCAGAGTAACGTATCTGGTTTTAAATTTAGACTCTTAACTCATTACTTTTTACAGTAAAAAGTTCGTTTTTATTCCCCATTGGCGCGTTATTTTTAGTAAAACAGGTCAATATTATCAATAAGAGGATTATCATCATATTAGTCTGCCGTTGGCCATTATTGCGAATTTCATCTTTCCCTTCACCTGACACGCATTCATTTCATGATCGATTTCCGTCATTATTTCCCCAGGGATTCTCATTGCTTGATATCATTACTTCCATTAAACAATGAATTTTTTCTCCGTCACTGCATTTTTATTTGGTGTATAAAGGCGAGACTGTCATTCCGTTTCTTAACATATTCTTCTGACTGTGACATTGAGGAGATTCCAGATTCTTTCAGAAATTTCCCCCAAGGCCAGCCCGAGGATTGCTGATACATCGCACAAATATTTGTTTTAAATTTTTCACAAGGGAAATAACTAGAAATGTAGAATATTTTCTGTGATATTGTTAGATTTTACGAATTGTACCGGAGATTTACGAAATGGATTATCAACCGATTTTTATTTATTTATTTATTGGAACATTATTTTCAATAGATTTTCGTATTTGAGTAGATACTCTGTAACAAAATAAAAAAAGGTTCAAACAAATATGTCGGTTATTAATTCATTTCGTAAATCTCTGGAACATTTCGTAAAATTGTCTGTTTATATTTGTTTACATTAAAATACACTTTTAGAACAGGTATGAATATTACGAGGAATCGAAAATTTGCCTTTATAAAGTTTGTTTCGGTTTAATTTAGACCGTGAAATCATTGTGGTCGAGCGGTTTAAGACGCGTCAGATCAACTGACTGTTCTCTCTTTCTTGTTACAGTTCGAATAACACATATTTTCTTAAACACATATTTTCTTAAAAACATCATTCAGGCCGGTAGAGTTATATATATATATATATATATATATATATATATATATATATACTGTTTAATTAAAAAAAAAAATTCTACTTAATTGCAAAGACTATTAAAAATAATGTTCAAACAACTAAAATTTAAAAAATGTTTGATCACAATACAATAAAAGGAATAATTAACCAAATTCTGAAAATTTGCATCATGCAAGAAAGTTAATATTTTGATATTTTTTATTTCATTTACTTATTGCTATCACATTCTTTACCTTTTTGGATCGAAGATTTTTAAACACATGATATGGTACCCCTATAGTGGGTTATCCGTTCTAGTGCAGAGTATTTGTATGCTGTTGTAGATTAACGGAATTTGGCCTCGTTGTCGATAGCCCACTATAAGTTATAAAAGATTATAAATGAAGAAAAGCAAATAACATTTTATATATACACATATCCATTAAGGTTTTACAATTAAAGTAATCCTTTAAAGATGGATCCAACAGACGTTAAAATGTTCATGACAATAAATGCTGAAAAGAGAATTTATGCTTAGGTATGTGGATGTGCGTTGTGGTGCAGTGGATATCGACTCGGAACGAGAAATCGGAGAGCCGAGTTCGAATTCCATTTGAATCCCTTGCATTCACTTACGCGCAAATACCCTTGGGTAAAGGTATTAATCCGTCTATTCCTTCCAGTTATGGGTTAAATAACAGGACAGATTGGGTTCTATAGCCTTGATCGGCAACCAGTCTATCGCAGAAAGCAATGGCAACCTACTGCGGGATAATCTTCTGCCCAGTCAGTCGTGTCTATTTCGAGACATGATCGCCCAAGCGTGTATCACGTATGGCACTTAACTGACTGACTGATGTGGGAGCGTTATAAGTAGGGAATGTCTTTGATGTATCCGCTTCTTTGGTCGGTAAGTAGTTTTGAGACAACGAAGACGAAAAGGAGAGGAAAGCGCGGTGAGCATTGTAATTCGCTTAACTTCGGTCAAGAAAGATATTAATTACACTCGTCTCTCTCGAGTCTGTCTGTGTGTGTCTGTCTGGCGATGCTTTCTGTATCGGCTTTTTATTTCGTCTTTATTGATCGCAGCAGATCGTTTGGTAATTCACATCCGTATTTGATTCTGGGCTTCCCATTGGCCGATAAATAAATTTCGCGTATGCTCGCGAACTGAAATTTGATATTTAATTTTTAGTTTTCTACAGGAACATCCACGTGGAGTCGGGGTGCGCACCGACGAGTTTTGATCATTTACTTTCTGGTCGTGAGAGTGCAAACATCCGGTTCCTCGCTTTGCTCGGTATCACCCCAGCCCTAGCGACTGTCTGAGCTGCTATTACCTTGAGCCGGCGGTAATATCTCTCCCCAACTTTTCTGTTCCTGATAACTCTTTAAAAATGTTGTTTTTCTATTCATTCTCCTAACTTTTGTCCAGCCATCCATTTATTTAAGCTCTCTAAGTAGGTTATGCATTGTTTTCCTCTGTCCCGTTTTGCTTTCTATCTGTCTCGTGAGTATCAGATTTTCCATGCCCTCCTTTCTCATCATATACCCCACAAATCGCAAATGTTCCTTTCTGATGTTAAGCATTGGTTTTCTTTATGTATCTGTTTTTTCCAAAACTTCATCGTTGATCACATGCTCAGTCCACCGTATCCTCAGCATCCTTCAGTAGAACTATATTGCTGTTGCTTCAAGTCTCCTCTTTCTCTCTGAGGAGATTTTCCAATAGTCACTATCATAAAGACAGGTAGTTTAGTAATCTTTTCATTTTTTCTAAAGAAATTTTCTATTTTTTAGTGCCCTGTTTAGCTCTTTGAATGCTTCGTTGCCTGTACGAATACGACTTCATATTTCAGCGTCGCTTTTTTGTCCTCTGTTAAAATACTTCCCAGATACCTAAATTTCTGTTCTTGTTTGATTTTGGTGTCTCCGATTTTCAATGGCAGAAAGAATCACAGAAACTAGTAAGCACTCTCCACGTATAGATTATATGTTGTGTTGGAACAAAGCTTTCTAGAAGTTTTCATTAAGTGACGTTCGAACATTTCATTATCTGTTAAGGAAATTTATACCATATATACATGTATTTAAAAGGTTTTATTTCAACGCTAACTTCTATAGAATTAGTTTTAGAATTGTGAAATAGAGAGAAATGAGATGCGTGTTCGATGAAGCTCTTTTAATTCCAGAAAGAAAAAGAAAATGTACAAAGAGATATTTACCATTTAAAGAGATGGTGGCACAGCTGAACGTACTGCTTGTAAGTATTTCGTTATGTTAAGAACTATACGCCACAAAGAATTGATGGAGTCTCAGCAGCCTCGACATATTTGGGAAAGACATTAGGGTAATCTATACTTTCAGCAAACTGCCTGCATACAGGCAGGTAACGAATTCAGCAGATATAAAAAAGATAAAAAGAGGCGTTAGACAAGGATGTGTCTTTTCACCGGATCTATTTAACTTGCACATCGAGAATATTTTGAGGACCCTAGATGTTATGCCAGAATTTGTCATCGGAGGCCACAGTTTGAACAACATAAGATACGCAGACGATACAATGCTGATTGCAGACACGGAAAGGAAACTACAAGACCTCCTACGGAAGGTAGCTGAAGAGAGTGACAAGAAAGAAGAACAAATAAACTGCAAGAAAACCGAATACATGGTCATCAGCAAAGAGAGCAACCCAAAATACGCAACAGAGGTGGGGGATATTAAAACCAAGCAAGTACAAAAATTTAAATATCTATGAAGTGTTCTAACCGAAGACGGAAAGTGCGACACAGAGATGCAAAGACGAATGGGCATGGCAAAGGTTCTTCAATATGGCAGTGAATGCTGGACAATATCAACAAAGATTAAAGGAAAACTTGAAGCAGTTGATGTGTGGTTCTACAGAAGGATGCTGCGGATATCATGGACCGAGCATGTGAGCAACGACGAGATGTTGGAAAGAATGAAAACGAAAAGGAAATTAATATTGAGCATCAGGAAGAAACAGCTGAAGTTCCTGGGACATGCAATGAGGAAGAAAGGCTTGGAGAATCTGATACTAACAGACCAGATAGAGGGAAACAGCGACAGAGGAAAGCAGCGGATAAGATATTTGAAGGGCCTGAGATGATAGAACGGGGGCTGAGAGATGTTACAGGAGAAAGCGTGCTAAGACCCATCAGGGATAAAGAGACGTGGAAGGGCCATGATCGCCTACGTCCTAAAAGGACAAGGCACAAGAAGAAGAAGAACTGAAAACTTTAATCTGGAATAACCTAGAATGTTTTCACCTTTTTTATTTTGTTTATTAACAATCTTTTCCTATTTCTACATCCAGAGGTTTTTATATGCTTTTAATGGTTTTCATGTCGTATTGCATTTAAATAGGTCTAGTACATCTTTTTAATCATTTCACTCCAAGCATAGCGGAAGCGTCGTCAATGTGCAGGGGGGTAGAGGGAGAAAAGTCTGGTTACAGGGGGTATTGAGCAAAGGAACATGAACAGAGTTCAAGAAGACAGAGGATTGAAATTGGCGTAGCATTAAAATTTTTGTAGATTGTAACTATCAGGGAAGCAAGTAAACAGAATTGAGCTCCACAGATGGGACGTGTGAGGAAATAAAATGTTGAAGTAAAAGAGGCAGTTATGCTTAACTATTTAAACGGTAAAAGATTGGGATCCTTTGCTTTTTTAAACGACGACACAAAGACCTATTCAAACTGCAAGAAAAAAATTGATTTATTTTGGAAAAAATATTAGAATACACTCGGTCATTTACTGTGAGCAAATCGTCTTCATAGGTAAAATTAGAAATCGGCGTAAGACAATCATGTGATTTCTCACTTGATTTATTTAACTTTTACAGTATAGCATTCCAAAGAGAACAAGATGTCCTGCCATGATTCATTATTGGAAGACAAAATCTTAACAACATATACGCATATGACACCGATTTCATGGCAAACACAGAAAGAAAACTGAAGAACTCCGTCCAAGACAAACTCATAAAGAAAAGGTGGAATAAATGACTAACCTTCAATTGCAAAATGATAGAGTGTGTGGTCATCAGCAAGAGGAACAGCTGAAAATACGATTTATGAATTGAATATGTCAAAATCAAGCAATACAAAAAATTAACTATCAAGAAGTTTTTAAAATAGACATCGGCAAATGTATGTGCAGCAAATGCTGAACAATTTCATCAAAAGTGAAGAAAAGACTTGAAGCAACCGAAATGTGGTTCTACAGAAGGAAGCTGAGGTTTCCATGGACCGAAGATGTGAGCAATGACGAGGTTTTGAAGAAGATGAAAACGAAAAGGAAACTGATACGTAACATTTAGAAAAGACAGCTGAAGTTTTTTGGTTATGTAATGAGGAAGGAGCGCTTGGAGAATATGATACTCATAGGACAGATAGCGGGGAAAGAGAGAAAAGAGAAAGCAATGTGTGATATACTTGATGGGTTTTGTGCAAATGTATGGCAGTGCAGAGTTTGGTAGGGGAAATAACAAGAGAAAGGGTATTAAGAGCTACAAGAGATGGGGATCAATGAACATAGAAGACGAAGATAGTGAGGGACATGCTTTATTCTCGAAGTAACAGAACCAAATTTGCATCAGAACTGGTGCAAGCGCGCCAATGAATAAAACTGTTAATTATTAAATAAAAATTTAATAGTTCTATCCTTATTTAATAAATCTACCCTATATTCATCACGCACGGGCAGGAGTAACAGAAACGTGGTTTCATTTACGACCCTTTAGGGCAGGTAAAGTAATTATAAGAAAATAGGTTTCATAAGTGCTTAGTCTTTCCATCGCTCGTCAAAACTATGGTAATTCCAACAACGGGACCTTTTGTTAAGTTGTATTTAGATACAAACAAAAGGCCAGGGAGAAGTGTCTTTGTAGTTTTTCCTCCTTTTTATTAAACTTTTTATTATTTAACACTTGACTTCATCACTTTCTGTTGACTTGTGTGTATGTGTGCATATGTATATAGATATATATATTAAGGAAAAATATATATGGGATATGTATATATTTCTTTTTGCATGTATTTTGATGTTTGCGTGTATATGAATATATGTGTGCATTATATATATATATATATATATATATATATACTCCTGATCAAAATTTTAAGACCACTTCAAAATCTTTAAAAATAAATATTTTTTTTACAGATGGATTTTAAACTTCTCCCACTTTAGGTTACCAATACTACAATGGAAAAAATAGATATATTCCAAACATTTTATTTAGAAATTTACATTTTTATAAAATGAGGCGATTTACACATGATCAAAATTATAAGACCAGAGACAAAAATTCTACGAAATTGTACAAAACATGTATGAAAAGTGTATGAAAACATTCAACAACCAAATTTAATAATGAGTTCTACCTCCACTGCTTTTGATGACTTCAAAAATTCTGTCGGCCATGCTAGAAATAAGCGTTTCCATTAAGGTGCGGGGGATGTTGCTCCAGCTTCTGAAGATGGCTTCACGAAGTTAATTTTTTGTTGAATATTGTTTGTCATTTCAATAAACATCTCTTGTCATCCATCCTCAAACATTTTCAATTGGGTTCAAGTCTGGTGAGCATGCAGGATGTCCCAAGTGATGGACTCCATTTTCATGTAGAAAGGTCAAGGTCCGTCTTGCAGCGTCGATTGCATCTTATTCTGTTGGAATAACCATCCATCCACACACAAACGATGGCCCTCCATCATCAATGATGCTTTTTGTAGCATGCTAACATAACCAGCCGCTGTTTGACAACCCTGCACCAACTGGAGCTCCATCGTCCCTCTGTAAGAAAAAGCACCCCATACCATTAGGGACCCTCCACCACTATGACGTGTTGAGAAAATTTCAGGAGGCATGTTTTTGTGATGCCAATATAGTTGGAAGCCATCAGGATCATCTAGATTGGATTTTTTCTCATCAGAAAACAGGACTTTCTTCCACTTCTCAACGTCCCATGTTTGGTATTCAAACCAGACTTTAAGCGGTCCACCTTGTGACATGGAAGCAGCCAAGGAATTTGTTTAAGCTTTTTATTTACCATGCCTTTTTGTCGTGTCATCTGATGGTTACAGGACTGCAATCAGCATCTGTGACTGCCTTAATTTGACTAGAAGAAAGTCGCCCCTCTTTCATAACAACCCGTCTTATTCTCTTACTCGATGCAGGTGAAATTTTTGGGGACCTACCAGAGGATTTTGCTTTTCTATAATTCTCACTGTTCTTTAGAAAGTTGCAAATCACAGTTTTACTGCGATTTACCTTAGCTGTGATCGCCCGCTGTGACAAACCTTGCTTATGGAATTCTAGAATTCGAGAACGCTCAACTTTGGTAAGTTTGCTTGCTTTAGGCATGGTAACACCTTTACGCAGTGATTGCTAATCTCTAACTGAACTAAAAACATTGGAATTAACATAGATCTAACAATTTATACCCCTGGTTTTATAATTTTGATCATGCGTAAATCGCCTCATTTTATAAAAATGTAAATTTCTAAATAAAATGTTTGGAATGTAGCTTTTTGTTTCCATAACCTTTTAGATTGTGGTATTGGTAACCTTAAGTGGTAGGAGTTTAAAATCTATCTGTAAAAAAAAAATATATTTTTAAAGATTTTTAAGTGGTCTTAAATTTTTGATCAGGAGTGTATATTAGTAGTATAGCCCGGCGTTGCTCGGGTGTAATGAAAGCTTTAAAACTAATCCATGGTCCTGGAGCTCAGACTCTTTGGACGTTGGCAAGAAAGACTAAAAAGCAATAGTTGTTTCCAGTTAAAGCGAAACCGTAGACTGAAAGAAAAATCAAAGGATGTAAGTCAAATTTTGATTTCCTGTTATCGATATCAAATAAGTTTTTTTCGTCGTAAACTGAATTTTGAAGGCTAAATGAGTCCTCTGAGTAAATGGTATCATGGCTGAAACTAATAACTGCAATTATACCTACTTAGAGCCAAACCCGAAACAAGAACTAAAATAAAAGAGCTGAAAAAATACAGACATGTAGGCACATAAACAGACACACACACAAACATCATGCCTTATATATATATATATATATATATATATATATATATATATATATATTATGGATTTTCTGCACTATTGTAAGAACTGCAACCTTGAAACTTCTGAATATCGTTTCTTATGTCTTTGTCTATGAGTGTATGAAATTTGATTAAAATCGGACCACTCCTTCTATAACCCGATTTTTTTATTATCGATTTTCGATATTTATCGGGGGTACCTCGACACAAAACCTAGCTAAGAACCTAAGAAGGATATATATATATTTGTTTTTGGATGTATTTTGATGTATGCGTGTATATGAATATATGTGTGTATATATGTATTTATGTGTATGTATATATATATATGTATATATATATATATATATATATGTATATACATATATATGTAGGTATGTATGTGTATGTATTGTTTTGTTTAAATAATAAGATTATTACTATTAGTGTTGAAATGTTTTATATACATATTTTTTAGTTTTTTATTATTACTATTATTTTATGAGTATTTTATTACTAATATTTAAGATCTGTTTTCTTTTTTAATAATAATAATAATAATAATAATAATAATAATATTAGTGTTATTATTTTATATACATTTTTTATATATATTTTTATTATTATTTTTATTATTATTATTTTTTAATATTATTTTATTAGTATTATTTAGGATCTTCTGGTTTTTTTCTAATATTATTATTATTTTTATTATTATTATTACATTAAACTCGACATATGAGAGGACACTGCAGGTCAACCCCTCACCTGGCTCCCTTTGGTTGACGTCAAGCATAAAGATTATTCTGCAATGATCTGGTGTGAGAAACACACTGTAAATGGCAATTCGTAAGGAACGTAAACAGCTGCAATTCGATCTCGCTTCACTGATTTAGTTTTGCCGATAGCCGGTACACCGATCAGCCAGCAAGTCTGCTCGCTAATAGAATCGTCGAATAGCTGAGCGAAATGTAATAAAACCTTACGGTATTGATTGCATAATGGATTTAAAACTTGATAGATGAGGTGCTAACTGATTAGTTGGCCATTTTCGCTCCACCGTAAGCTAAGCTTACTTGGGCCGGTCTGGCAAATGGATTTACTCTGAGACCAAACCCAACAGCTTTCGATTTCAAATGATCATCCAAAAATTGTATTTTATTTTTATTTTCAATTTAAAAAGTGCTATTTCTGAATCCCCAGTCTCTCTCTCTCTCTCTCTCTCTCTCTCTCTCTCTCTCTCTCTCTCTCATTATTTATGTTTTCCTAATCCCGTTTTAAATATTTCAGATTGATACTTGGTTTTTCTTCTTTCTCTCCTTTCCACTTTTCTCTCTTTCTTTTTTCTTTTTCTCTCTTCGTATGCTCTTCCTTCCTCCCTACTTTCTCTTTTTTTTTTTCCTTTTCAATCCTAATTTATTTAAGCTTTCCCTTTTTCTTTTTCTTTTTTTTCTTTTTCTTTTTTTTATTTGATCTCGTAATCTTTTAAGGAAGATTAAGAAATCGAAATCGCGCTTTTATCTATGACGTTATACGCTAGCGACACCTTAGTCCAACGAAGAGAGAGAAGAACAGTGCCTAATCAAGGCATGGTATGTCATGGAAAGGTCGAAGCTGGGACGAGCATATCAGGCAAAAAAGAGTACAGCTGGCCTGAACACGGCTGGGCACAAAGAGCGAAAATCCCACATATTTGAGCTTAACAACTTTAGGAAAGTATTTCAATGACAATCATAAATATGAATGCGGGCTATTGTTTTAAGAAGTAAACGCGGAAAAATGAGAACTTTTTGCAATTCACTGAAAATAACTTTAAACACTTCTTTCTTCCATTCTTACTGTTCTTCTTTCTTACTGAAACCAAAATATCGTTTTTGTTATGTCTTCCCACACAACCAAAATGAAATTCTCCGTTATTTATTAGGTGTTGGCGGCAGATGTAAAACCCTTCTATATTTCTTTCTTTCATTTTCTCACAACTGAGATCAGCGCAACAAGCTCCCTATACTCGTGAATTGGCACCGTGTACATTCTGGTTATTTTTCTATTTTAAAATTTAATAAGTGAAGGAAAATATTCAACGCTACTTCGGCTTTCTGTGTCATCTTTAAAATTATTTCCCAGATATATGAATTCGTAGTTCGTTATTCTTCCGGCTAACAACGATAAATTTTGTCTTCAAGTTGTTGAATAGTTCTTTCTTTGCTCAAACAATCTAGAAGATTCAGCAGGGCATTTGCAATGATTTCATGAAGACAAGCTCAGATCAAGAGGTGGTAGGACCACTTAAAACATAGCTGTATATCAGTGAAAAGTGAGGAACACTCAGTCAGGCCATCCACAAGCCGAAACGAGGAACCGTTGACAAGACTGGGCAAACATAAAGAGAAAGTCATCATTTAACATACATGAAAATTGCTCACGAAATGAAAGTAAGAACAGGATCAGTGCATTCCTTTTAAACTGATGATTTGTCCCGGCGAAGATTGTTGGCGAAATTTGCCCGCTTATTCCACCTGCAACGAGACTTGCGGCCTATCACGTTAAATACTCCGGTTCCCGCTCGATCACCGAAGTTAAGCAACGTTGAGCCTGGTCAGTACTTAGATGAGTGACCGCTTGGAAATACCAGGTGCTGTAAGCGTTTAGTGACGAATGTGCGTTGTGGTGCAGTGGATAACGGCTCGGAAAGAGAAATCGGTGAGCCGAGTTCGAATTCCAGTTAAATACCCTGCATTCACTTAAAGCACTGGCACCCTTGGAAAAGGCATTAATCCGTCCCCTCCCTCCAGTTATGGGTTAAATAACAGGGTCGGACTTTGAGACCCTGCCCTTAAAAAAAACAAATCTCAATGAATCTTGATACTCGAAAAGAAAAATGTATTACTAGACACAAAACATATATAAAACAACAATAAATTGTTGAAAGAAAAAGCTATTACTAGCAATAAATAAATAAAGTTTAGTTGGCAATAAATGACCCGCCGAGGTGTTGATATGCCATAAAAACAAACCAACCAACCACCTGCAACGCATAACTTGTTCGACAGACTTAGCATCGGGTGACAACTGGCTGTTCTCCAATCTGAAGATCCCAATGAAAGGGAAGTGATTTTAGTCACGAGAGAAAAGCGACTGCGGAGCCCCCATGTTATTCCATAAAAGGCGTCCCTGGAGTGTTAGCAGCAGTGACGGAACCATCAGGAAAATGTGAAATCCAGGGGAAGTATTTTGCAGAGTAAAATGCCAGAGGGAAGTATTTTGCAGGTGATTAGATAAAATGTGAACTCCAGAGGGAAGTATTTTGCAGGTGATTAGATAAAATGTGTGAACTCCAGAGGGAAGTATTTTGCAGGTGATTAGATAAAATGTGTGAACTCCAGAGGGAAGTATTTTGCAGGTGATTAGATAAAATGTGTGAACTCCAGAGGGAAGTATTTTGCAGGTGATTAGATAAAATGTGTGAAATGTATAAAATTGATTTGTTTTTATCAAGTTGGTGCAAAAGTTTTTGCCGGTTTGCAAAAGGGACATTTTAAATCATTGTCATTTATTTTATGCACATTTTTATTCCTTAAAAATATCACCAGGATTAATTTATAACTTTTCTTTCGTATTTTTAAAGCATCATTCATATTTTTCTGCAATGTTCTCATCCATTTTCTTTCTATCTAAAGAACACATTAGGCATGCTCTACTCTGAGTTTCACAGAGTTTCCAATGCAAATGCAGCAGTACGATTTATTCTATGCTGCTAGATACAGTTTACCGTCATGCCCAGGATAGATAGATAGATATTACTGAAGGGACTGAGATGGATAGAATTAACTATTAATTTTATTGTATATATGTATTTAGTATTATTTTTTATTATTATTATAGTTATTATTACTATTAATATTATTCTATTCTTATTAATATTATTTAAGATCCTTTTTCTTTTTTAATACCATTATTATTATTTTTACTATTTTTAGTGTTTTAAAAATGTTGTTGATATATACATATATATTATTACTATTATTTCTATTTTTATTACTATTGTTATCCATTATTATTATTTAAGATGTTTTTTAAGATTGTATTTTAATATTTTATTTATCTCCTTTTTACGAAGTGCTATTATTTTAACTATATTTATAACATATTACTACTAGTGGTTATATTGTAATTTGTATTAGGAAGTATTTATAATTTATTGTTTTAATAAATATATCCCAGTGTATATCCCATTGTAGATATAATTTAATTTACTATTAAATTCTATGTAATGTTTTGCTAAGAATGCATATAATTGTAATAGGCTTTGGTGACAATCTAAAATGTTTATTTTAAATTATTTTAAATTCTTTTCTATCTTACTATTCGCTCTCATTCTATTTATTTACTTTCTCTCTCTCTCTCTTTTACGTTTATCTTTCTGACTTGTCATTTTTTTCTATATTTAGTTATAATTTTTATATTATTTTATTTTATAAGTTTTAATCATTTTAACTGAATTTTTAAAATAATATTAATAGTAGTTATTTTCTTAATTTATATTAAAATTATGATTTATAATTTATTTTTTACCGTAAATATATCTCATTATATTTGAAATTAAATTTCATTGCTAAATTTCCACATCTTGTTTTTCTAAGAAAATAGACAGTTTGCTATAGACACTATGTCGATACTTGATGTTAACATTCTTTTCTCTGTATACTGTTCGTTTTCTTTCTATTACTATTTCTTTCCTTTTTTTCTTTTCTTTTCATTTATCAATAGTCTGCTTGTTTCTCTCTTTTCCTTTTTCTCTCTTTGGAGTTTTTTTGAATGGGCGACGAATTTTGTTGTAAATTAACGTTACAATTGTCTATTCTAAATATGGACATGTGAACGTCTGTGTATAATATTATTTTGAGGGGATATTTTAAGGATTAACTGTTGCACCATTTGGGTCTGACAGGCCGTAAGGTCATTATTTGGCGGCAAAGTATTTATTACCCATGAAATTTTAGTATATCTAATTTTTTCCAATTTTTTTCTAAATTATATTACATTGTTAAATTAAATACATAAATTTAACATTGAGTTCTTTTGAGTTCGTCTCTATCGGAATTTACCTGCATAGTATGCCAAGTGTTCTACGTTATATATATATATATATATATATATATATATATATGTGTGTGTGTGTGTGTGTGTGTGTGTGTGTGTGTGTGTGCGTGTGTGTGTGCGCGCGCGCGCTACGAAATGGTATTAACTGACATTATTTTTAATGATACATGTTTTTAAGTAAATACGGTTTGTTGTTGTTGTTGTTTTTTGTTTTTATAATTAAACAGTAATCTGTTGATAAAATATCTATCTTCAGTATGCGAACTTATAGGAGTCACAGGTTTGCATCCTGTTGATTCGAGATTTCTAGTTTATTCAGGCTGGTAGATATATATAAATATACGGTTTAATTGTTAAAGAAAAAAACAATGTCAACTCAAATACTAGTATCCATTAACAATTATGTTCAAACATATATATATATATATATATATATATATATATAAATCTATCCCCCTATTTCTTTCGAATGTCACCTTTCTCTAAAGAATTACTATTTTCTAAAGCCAATATAAACGGCCACAAAAATGTTGAAAAATCTAAAGAAAACGCTAAATTCATCCCCTCATATTTTTTCAGATTTACGGCATGTACCTATCCCAAACCATAACAATCTGATCACAATTTATACAATATTCATTAAAAAAATATTGAATATTTACCAGACTTTGAATTATGATACTTTGTGTCCTGCACATGTTTTGATTGAACTTTCGACTACCTAATGAATATTCATGAACGTTTGTCAAAATTAAAAACCTCGACAAATCTATATCCTTTCTCTTGTATATAAACACGTACAACAAAATAAGTTCTAAATTTGTCATGATGAAGTCTCTCAGCTAAGAATAGTTTTTCACTTGTCTCTTTAATCGTTTTGTTCCTTTACAGATACACACTACATGAAAACAATTCACACACACACACACACACACACACACACACACACATATATATATATATATATATATATATATATATATATATATATACAGGCTGTCCATAAAGTCCGTGTGCACTTTAAAAATTGATAACTTTATTCGTATTTGTGATAGAAATAATCTGTAAAATAATAAGCTTGAACAATTAAACTTGAAAGATAATACAGTATTTCAACAAGATGGAGCCCCTTGACACTTTGCTCTGCTTGTTAGACAGTTTCTAAAGCAGTAATTTCTTAACAGATGGATCGGAAGGGGTGAACCATTGTATTGGCCTCGACGTTCGCTAGATTTGGTTCCATGTTTTTATTGGTACGTGTGAAAACAATTGTATATACAACCAATCCTAGTTCATTAGAGGACTTGAAAACTAAAATAACTAATGTGATTTCAAACATTACTGTAAATCAGTTGGCAAATGTTTTCCGTGAACTGCAAAATCGTACTACCCTTTGTTTTGGTAATGATGGAGGACATGTGGAAACTTAAATAAAATTTCAATGAAACCTTTAAAAATATATATTTACTTCTTTTTCATCCTTTTTACAAATTATTTCTATCGCAAATACAAATAAAGTCATAAATTTTTTAAAGTGCAAACGAAATTTATATATATATATATATATATATATATATATATGGACACTGACGACATGATAGAATGTCGACGCTCAGTTTCTTAAGTGAAGGCAATTTACATGAAGATTGAGTTCAATTATGAAACATACTGTCACCACAAGTTTTTACTTATATATTTTCACGCGCTCTATCCCTGGTACTGAGCACTTTTAACCATAACTATAGCAAAACTTAAAAGTGTACATTTTATCATATACATATATCTAAATGGTTCAGTTTGTTTAAGTCAAATTTTTACAATAATGCATTTGCTATTTTGAATAAAGTGTAATAAGAACGTGCTATAATTATAATCGAATACACACCAAAGACAGATCAATGCTGAATCATTTCATTAAAACCCTTACACTTTAAATAATAACAACCGTTCATAATTTATGAGTGGGTCTGAGTTATTCTCTTCCGCTCAAATATTTAACGATGCAATAAGAAATTCCATCCGGGTATTTAACAGTCATACAAATCAAATGGAATGCGTTCCGTCATTAACTGAAAAATGATGACTCATTATAAAATTCTAAATCTAACAAAACAGTGTACTTTTCATGGTTATAACTAGACACTTATAAATATATCAAGCTAAAGACACTGATCCATCCTGGTATAATAGTAAATTGTATTAAAGGTATATTCTGCAAAGTTCTCTCCCATTAAACATTACTGCTTGTCATGTGTGCTGCACACACAGATATTACTTTTTTTATCGTAGAAATTTTCATGTATTCTATTTTTTCAAAATGAACGGAATAGCCGATTCGAGAAAAATAAACGTTTACCATTTTGTTATTTGGTTTAGTTTTCTTCTCTTACCTTGCTAGTTTACCAGAGGTAAACTAAAAACGTTGTAACCACATATTAATGCACAAATTCTCTAAAGTATGCTGAAAAATTATTAACCTGACGAATAATTAATTAAATAATCTGATGTTTAATAAAAATCCCGCGAATACAATAAATGTAAAGAATTAGAACTGTGAAGAAATTTGCCGCAGAAGTGACAAGTTTCTCTTCATTAATTCTATTAATATGCAATTCTTACCATTATATCGAGAATTTTCTGACAAAAAATTTGCTTGCTTGAAATACCTTTCCACCAGTAAAATACTGACAAAAGCTCAAATTTTGGTACTAAACATCATTTCGATTTTATACACACACACACACACACACACACACACACACACATATATATATATATATATATATATATATATTCTAAATATATATTCTAAATATATACTGTTAAATATAAGAGACAATGAATGTCTATTATGTTTAATCATGAACCGTTCTAGACGTCGTATTTCGGCTGTAATTTCAGTTGAAAATAAAGACAAAGATTTTCCAACATTTGGATAATATTTTATTAATTTGGTTCTAGGCTTTCGGCTCACATGAGCCATCTTCAGAGAGGTTATTAAGACGGTAATACCTCCCTAATAATAACATCTCTGAAGGTGGCTCATGTGAGCCGAAAGCTTAGAACCAAATTAATAAAATATTATCCAAATGTTGGAGAAGTTTGTCTTTATTTCAACTGAAATTAAAGCCAAAATACGACGTGTAGAACGGCTCATTATTAAACATAATAGACATTCATTGTCTCTTATATTTAACAGTATAAGTTTAGAAAACTATTTGCTGCCGCGATATACTATATATATATATATATATATATATATATATATATATATATATATATATATATAATGTATATAAAGGAAAACTAAACACATCATTTAGATTTATTATAAAGTATAATTCCTTTCTTCGAGCTAAATTGGTTCATTTTATATTCTCCTCAAAATTTACATAAAAGACTTAACTATAATACCTTGTCTATATTTTTAATGTACGCATATATATATAACGATTGAAGCGATTGCTATCATTATCTGTGATGTATAAAATCATATTTCTCTCCCACAAATCAATATTAAACCCACTATTTAAAAGACTTATTATTATTACCATGCACACCTCTTTTTTTATGAACCCTAGCTAATATTCATACTCAAAGAGAAGCTATTGTGATGGGATCTCCTTTAGGTTCCCTTTTTCCAAATCATTATATGGAACATTTAGAAAATATAATTCTTAATGACACTAATAAAACCTTATGTATATAAGATGCATGGATGTGCGTTGTGGTACAGTGGGTATCGGCTCGGAACGAGAAACCGGGGAGCCGAGTTCGAATTCCAGTTGAATCCATTGTATTCACTTACGCGCAAATAGCCTTGGGAAAGGTATTAATCCGTCTCTTCCTTCCACTTATGGGTTAAATCGCAGGACAGACTGGTTTCTATATCCTTGGTCGGCAACCAGTCTACCGCAGAAAGCAATGGCAACCTACTGCGGGATAATCTTCTGCCCAGTCAGTCATGTCTCTTTCGAGACATGGTCGCCCAAGCGTGTATCACGTATGGCACTTAACTGACTGATATAAGATATATTGATGATATTTTCTTTTTTGCTAAAAATATTGAAAATATTCAAATTACACAACTTAAAAACAAATTTGAAAATCACTCCGTCTTCAAATTTACATTAGAATTAATATCAATATTAAAATTATATTCATTGATGTATTTATAGATTCCAGCACACATTAATTTACTACTTCTGTGTATAGAAAACCCACTAGGCTTAAATCGTGTCTTCTTAAATATAATAGTGAATGTCCCCAACGTTACAAAAAAATCTTCATCCACGCATATAAGTTAGCCGTTACAAAAAAGTTATTGTGATGGGATCTCCTTTAAGTTCCTTTTTTTCAAAGTATCATATGGCACATTTAGAAAATAAAATTCTTGATGACACTAATAAAACCCCCTATATATGTGAGATACATGGATGATATTCTTTTCGCTAAAAATATTGAAAATATTCAAATTACACAACTTAAAAACAAATTTGAAAATCACTCCGTCTTCAAATTTACATTAGAATTAATATCAATATTAAAATTATATTCATTGATGTATTTATAGATTCCAGCACACATTAATTTACTACTTCTGTGTATAGAAAACTCACTAGGATTAAATCGTGTCTTCTTAAATAGTGAATGTCCCCAACGTTACAAAAAAATCTTATTCCAACGCACACAAATGATATCTTGTTCCAAAACAATATTCGATAAAGAATTAAATACCTTTAAACAAACACTTTTTAGCAAGGGATTTTCTA
The DNA here is from genome assembly GCA_037127315.1 of Ascarosepion bandense. NCBI lineage: Eukaryota > Metazoa > Mollusca > Cephalopoda > Sepiida > Sepiidae > Ascarosepion > Ascarosepion bandense. Next base: position 5,398,473 of record JBBBDQ010000851.1, read on the forward strand.
ATTCCCACATTGATCAACAAATTATCATGCAACCGAATAAATTTAATAATACCAAAATTGATAATATTAATCATAATAGTGTACATGAAAATAAACATAACACTATTAATTTATACTATTGTAACCAAATGCACAATAATTACAGTCATGATGGAACAACGCTGAAGAACATAATAGGTAGAAATTTCTTAGAAAAACAAAGCGATGTACAAAATATTATACAGATATCAATCGATAACACAAGAGTATTTACACATACACACAGTAAAAAGAATCTTTAGATATTGAAGGCCTTCTACATTAAAACAAAGAAAACCCGCACTCAATAAAATTACATTCCAAACAAGTCACAGCATATTATATTGCATCTAGAGATATGGTTCTATTATTAATATTTCGTTCGCTTACGTGGTCGGACGTCATAGAACCGCATCACGAATTTACGAACTACATCTGCTATTCCGTGACCGTTATCGTCGCATAGCAATCTTCTATGTCAACATAATAGAATATCATCTTTGACGGTGAATATCTTTGTGTTAGAATTGCTAGCCATATATATATATATATATATATATATATATATATATATATATATATATATATATATATATATATGTATATATATATATGTATACATATATATATATATATATATATATATATATATATATATATATATACATTGAAATGTGTGTACTCCCTTACTCTTATAAAATGGGAAAACGTATGGATGCTGGGAAAAATTAACAAAGATTAATTAAATCATTCTTGTCTTCCGTATTTAATTAAAGATGTTTGAAAAAGCCTACTGCCCAAATACACATTAATATATGTGTGCGTTTGTGTATGTGTCAAATATAAGTCAGATATAACTGCAATATATCTGTATAAGAAGAAATTGAATAAAGACAAATATATATATATATATATATATATATATATATATATATAAGGAACGAAGGAACGAAGAAAATATTAACAAGGTTCAAGACATTAATTTATAACTATAAAGAAATAGAGCTATGAATATTTATTATAAACGGACGAACGAAATAAGTAACTAATTAACTAAGGAAGGAACAAGCAGAATTATTATATGATTATCATTTAGAACATGTTCAAATTACAATCTCCTACAAAGTGTGCATTTTGTTTCGACAGTGAATAGACAATGTCTCATCATGGAGTAAACTCTATTCTAAGAATAGAGTTTACTACATGATGAGACTTTTTTCATCTCAATTTCTTTCTTTTTTTCTTCTTTCTCTTTTACTTGACCTCTTCTGGATAAATTTGACCCATTCATTTTTGTATGAATTTGGTCTGATGAGCAGATGACCCCGAGAAATATCATATTACCTATGGATTTATAAAAAAAACAACTTTTGTTCTTGATTATAATACTCTGTTTAATTTCAACATTGAATTCTTTTTTAATTTACTCTCCTGTGGAATTTAACTTACCAAGTACCAAGGATCTACTTGGACAATAGCAGGTGCATATTATGAACTGACAGTTGTTCGATTCGAATTAATATTATTATTATTATTATTATTATTATTATTATTATTATTGTATAATAATTATTCAAATCGAAAAACATGCAGTTCATAATATGCACCTGATGATTGCATAATGTATGAGTCTCTGAGTTGTGCTTAAAACGTGGGATAATATATATATATATATATATATATATATATATATATATATATATAAGTCTGTCATAGTTCAGAGGTCGAATCGCCGACTGACGCCAATTCAGTCGGTCTGCAACGCTGGATAAAAGCAATCGGATGTTTAAACGTACTGTTTTGCTGCAAAACAGATCTGTCTGCAAAGGACTATAATATATATATATATATATATATATATATATATATATATATATATATATATATAATCCGATATGTATTTTAACCATTCATTATTATCAAGGAAAATTTTTTTGTTTTTGTTTTTGCCCCCATGATTTTTTTTATGATTTTATTTTAAATATATTTAGACAGGCTTTTTTTCCGATATTTATTTGAACCATTTATATACACATTATCATCACTGGACATTCAGTATTTTTTTAAATTTGTGGACGACTTTGTTCAAGAAATTGTTTCCTCTTCTTCTGTGCAACCAAAAACAAAACATCTTGCATTCCAATAACGTAGCAAACAGAGATTAGGACACAGGCCGGGGCCTGATCAACCTTGGCTGGGTCAACCTGAGGAGAAGGTATGATGTTTGAAAAGGACCGAAACCGTCAATGAATCGGAGTAACATCACTGATGATGTGTCCTAACTGCATCTAAATGAAAAAAAATGTATAGTTAATACATTTTATATATATATATATATATATATATATATATATATATATATATGTGTGTGTGTGTGTGTGTGTGTGTGTGTTTGTGTGTGTGTGTGTGTACCTGCTAGCCTAACCAGTAAGTGATATGGGAAACTGATATAAAGGCTGAAGTTTAAATTGAATTACAAACTGTTGACAAAGACTGGAAATTCCTGCAAAATTAAAGAATGAAAAGCAACCAAACATATCGAAAGTATGTCATCTGAAACGACAAGAAACCATTTAAACAGCAATAAAAAAAACAATATCTATGACATCAAAATTAAAATTAGTTGCACAAAAGTTGCATAAAGAAAGAATTCCCCATATTTACTTAAAACTTACTTTTTTTTACTTCATTTATTTCTTATAAAAAAAAAACAAAAATAACGAATAAACAAGCGTAATATATTTTCCCATCAGTTTTCTTTTACTTTGGCATTGTATGACCCAAATCCTCAGAAAATAAAGAAAATTGTGACACACTAAAATCCAGATAAAGAAAGACTGTCTACATCGAAAAATGAATAGTTTAAAATAATTGGGTTGTACTCATGTTTACACATGGAACGTCGTTGTAAAATCTTAAACTATATCTTTCCTTAATCGGGCCTTCTCTAAAAACTAATCATGTCTCCATGCTTATAGAAAGAGAACATTGAATTTTTTACATCATCTACATTCGAACTGTTGTCTTCGTCTCTGTTTCCATATTCACGACGTTTCGGCCGTTGTACGCTCTGACCTTTCTCAGGTGATTAGAATTTTGAACTGAACTCTTTATATTGTTCACTGAGTTAGATTTTTCCCACTCCTTCCATCAGTCACGCCGCTTCCAGATGTCTGAGGTTCAATTCAAAATTCCACTCACCTGAAGAAGGTCAGAGCGTACAACGTCCGAAACATCGTGAATAGGGCAACAAAGATGAGGAAAAGTCCAATCAATGTAAATAATATAAATAATTGCAATACCTCATTTCAGAAATATAGACGAACAATGAATTAAACAAACAAATCTTGTGTTTGCAAAATTCTACATGACAAATGTTTATTTTTTAACGGAATTTATTAAAAGTAACATGTGGTGTAATAGTTAATGCGCTAGTGTTGTTGACCATTCCAGCCGAATAGTGAAGTCGATCCCCTATTCGGTATCCTATAAAATTAGTCTTGTTCTAATACTAAAAAGCAGCTTTTTTATATGTAGTACCTCGTCAGTAAGTCCGCAATCATGACTCTCCACAACTTCTGCTCCCTTTAGTTCTAACCAGCATTTAACTCTTTATTATGAATTTTTCTTCCATACATTAAAAAAAAACACATTAACTTAGTCGCAGTTTTCAATTGGGCTTTCATGTTTTAATATATGTTAATTTTTTCAAGTCCTCTTTTATCTTCCAATATATATTAATTTTTCCATACTCTCTTTCATCGTTCAATATATATTAATATTTTCAAACTTTCTTTCATCTTTCAATATATATTAATTTTTCCATACTCTCTTTCATCGTTCAATATTTGTTAATTATTTCCAACTCTCTTTCATCTTTTAAGATATGTTAATTCTTCTAAGCACTTTTTCATCTTTCAAAATATATTAATTTTTCCAATCTCTCTTTCATCTTTCAAGATATATTAATATTTCCAAACTTTATTTCATCTTTCAATATATATTAATATTTCCCAAGTTTCTTTCATCTTTTAATATATATTAATGTTTCCAAACTTTCTTTCATCTTTCAATATATATTAATATTTCCAAGCTCTCATTCATTTTCCAATATATACTAATATTTCCAATCTCTCTTTCATCCTTCAATATATATTAATATTTCCAAACTTTCTTTCATCTTTCAATATATGTTAATATTTCCAAACTCTCTTTCATTTTTCAATATATATTAATATTTCCAAGCTCTCATTTATTTTCCAATATATATTAATATTTCCAAACTCTCTTTCATTTGTCAATATATATTAATATTTCCAATCTCTCTTTCATTTGTCAATATATATTAATATTTCCAATCTCTCTTTCATCTTTCAACATATGTTAATTTTTTCAAGCGCTATTTTATCTTTCAATATAAATTAATTTTCCATGACGTCTTTCGTCATAATTTTTCAGAAATCTTAAATACCTTCTGATTTTAAGTTTTGGTGTCTATTCAGTTTTTTTTAAAACTTCGTTATTCTTTGCATGATCAGTCCGTGGTATTTTGAGCATCTCCATGTCGGACCACATTTCTGTCGCTTTGTGCCACTTCTTCATCTGTAAGGAGATAAATACGTTATGTTCTAGTACACTTTTCTTAATTGAAAACGAAATTTTCCGATTTATTAAAATTTTACTTAGTGTAAGAGGGTTTACAGGAACTATTTTGAAATGTGATTTTATTTCTATGTCAACTTTTCATCATCATTAATCAGACAGTTCTATTTATTTATTTCTTTTGCATACTTTACCATAATATTTTAAATTCCCAGACTTAATTGTTTCTATTGCAGAAAACCATACACTTTGTCTTTTTATAGTTAATGACTGATGCCTTCTTCTTCTTCCAATTGTTTATCTTCTTGTAATTTTTCCTCTGAAGCCACAAACATGCCCTATGAGGATTGAGCTTATGGCGAATAGGGAACTAAAAGGAACTCTGTTCTCTTCACTTTTTTACAAAAATTCACAATTCTGTGTGAAACCTAATTCTGACAAATAGGGAAAAGGATTGACCCCCTACTGAAAGAAAAAGACGAAGCCAAATTTCGCGATCCCATATTAAATAAATTTTCTAACTAATGAAAGAAAGCGATTTACAAAACTGAGAGAGAACTTAACAAACCGATGTGAAAACTTCTTTAGCGATAAAAAGAAAGAAAAAAGGTCGAATCAGTCAAAGATGGAAGCGAGATTAAGATACCGCCAAGATGTGACCAAAAAAAATTCAAGCCACTGACCCGGACATAAGGTCTCGACACATATTCGTTCTCCCTTTTCTTAGAACAACAACAACAAGATACTTCAACTTAATTCTAAAAACTAACGCTTGATAAGTAAAACTTTCGTGACCTTCCTTTTCAATTTCTCGCCGGCCATAAAAAAGAAAAAGAACACAGACTTTATTACAAACTTTTTAATCTCTTCTGCATACACACATTTTGCTACAAGTAGATCTCTGAATTCACTGTACTCTGTACTGCGTTTTCTCATTGAACATTTAACTCCTACAAATTGATGATATTCTGTTCTGTTAATAAAATTCTACTTTAACATACGAACGAAATACTTTTATTCTTCCAACCTTCAACCTTCTGATATTACGAATAATCTAATGTTGTAGAGTATTTGGTTATGTTTGACACAAGGCTAATTTAATAAGCATTCAACCTTCTTCCTACTTCAAACTAACTACTTCATAGTCTTGATATGGAGTCTAATATACTCAAAAGAGACATGATCGCCCTAGCGTGTATCACGTATGACATTTAACTGACTGACTGAACAGATATCTGCATAGAAAATAGAATCTGTGGTCCGATTTCAAATTCCCGTCTATTCACATTTTCACAAATGCCTTTTGGAAAAAGCAGAAATACGTTTCTCTCTCTACATCAGCTATTAGTCTAATGACAGTGTAGACTGGACTCTTTGGCGGCAACCAACTTAAACGAAAAAAACTGATTGTAAACAGTGGAGAAGGTAATGGAAATCCACTCGACTATCTTTCAAAATAATGAATAGCAAGTTCAGAGATAATAAAGAAATGGAATCTATACAGTCATTATTGCCTACGTCCTGTAGAGACGTGACACTTAATAAAGAAAAAAGCTATATTTAGATTTGATACGCAGCTATAAATATTAGGTCCTCCATGAAGACCAAACCCACAATTTAGTCATAATTATATGCGCAAACAACTTGTTAATCATGAATTTATATAAAGAAGACCTATTTTTACTCTTACAAAAAATACTCAAAGGAAACGATAACTTATTTTCAAGAAACCCCAAAATTTAAACTTTTAAAAATCCAGTATATTTTTAAAAATGTAAGTTAATATTAAAATTAAATTTAAACAACAAATGAAAAATTTTTTTATTTAAATTTTTCAAATAAATTCTCAAATGTTTAAATTTTTGCATTTTGTTATATTGATTGATTTGCTTTTTTACGGATTATCAACTTTTTTAAGGTTATTTAAAGCCGAAGCATATTTTGGAATTGCAAGAATCTTGTAAAGATAATGATTTTCTGGTACAAGTTTTACTAATTAACCCATTGCTGGAGGAAAAGTATTTCCACGTAAGTAATTATAATGAACCCGACTGGAATTCGAAATCGGCTTTCTGATTTATTATTCCTAGGTTTGATGCATACCCCAAACTCCTATCTAAGCTTAAAGCATCTGATGGTCTCAAACACTCACCCATTGATGTACCGACTCGGTTTAATGTTGCTGAACTTTTGATAGGGACAGGTGTTTCAATGTGAAGTTTTGCAATGATTTTCAAAGCACTTCCTAAAACTTTCTTCGCCTTTTTATTGATGGGATTAATGAATATGGCAATTAGACTTCAGTTAAATTCTGAATATCGGACATACCCAGGAATGGTTTGAAGCATGTTAACTATTGAAATAACTTTATCATTTTTTTTTATTATTTCGAACTTGGTTGATATAATTGCTATTAAGTTTTGGCCAAGTACCCATCGTTAGGCTAATATGGATTATCTCTTGATTATTCTGTTATTGTTCGTTCCATCAGATGATAGCAGAGCCGTAGCTGATGCTAAAAAACACTGGGCACAGAGAAAATTGCCTGGATTTATTAGTTGACAATGTGATGACATCATCAGTGTCATCCGTTTCCAGAAACTATGATTTTTGCGGATTTTTTTCGGCTATTCCAATGGAAATTAGGCACAGAACATGAACGGAAGCTGGAAATTGGGTTCGGACTTTCTGAATATAACCAATCTTTTCTCCCAAAATTAATAAATAAACAAACAGATTTTTACTGCGGTCATTCGGATGTTGTCTTCGTTTTTCTTTCTTTCTTTCTTTCTTTCTTTCTTTCTTTCTTTCTTTCTTTGTGGATTGTTTAGTTTGATTTCTGACGAAGACATTTTTCCTTGTCCGGATTTTCACTATGATTGCACGGATCGGCCTGGACCCGTGCCCGGTGTGCTCGGTGTGCCCGGTAGTCAGATACGGTCATGGATGATAGTAACGCATTTATAACCGACTGTTATATCCACTACGCTACTGCCCCGTTATTAGTGTTATATTTTTTAAGTCTTTTATATTCAGTGTCATATTGTTTTCACAATTGATTATGTTAGTGGGTTAGGGTTAGGGTTTAGGGTTAGGGTAAAATTATAAAAATGGTACAATGGACAATCGACAACTGATGATGACTAGAGGGTACTTTATCGAAACGGTGTGTCTCTAATAACATTTAAATCGCCCAAGATGAGAACAATAGTTTGAAATAATAGCAAGATATTGAAATGACGTTCATTTTTCATTTAAAGCGCTCCGTGTTTAAATTAAGTGTTTTATTGTAAAGGCAGCTTTCATTCTTTTTTTTTTTTTCATGAATAAAGGAAGAAGATTGTAAACTACATAAAAATGAATGCTTCTTCTTTATCTTCATGTGCCGTGTTTCTTCAGAACGTAAGTAATCATGGACTTCTACTTCTCCCTCTCTCTTGTCACTCTCAGTATCTTTCCTTTCGTATCTCTCCCAAACCCCGCTCCGCCATGCATTTGCACAAGCTTCTCAAATATGTCTCGCGCTCATTTTCCCTATCTCTGGTTCCTTCTATCTGGCCTGTGCGTATTAAATTCTCCAGGCCATTGTAACTCATGACATGTCCCAGAAACCTCATCTGTCTCTTCCTGATGTTAAATATAAGTTTTCTTCTCGTTTCTATCCTCTCCAACACCTCGTCATTGTTCCAATGCTCCGTTCATGTTATCCTCAGCATCCTTCTGTAGAACCACACTTCTGCAGTCTCGAGCTTCTTTATCCTTGAAGAGATTGTCCAACATTTTTTGCCATACAGAAGGACAGATATCACATAGCAATCCAGCACTCTTTTCTTTGTTTCCAATGAGATTTTCCAGTCTCTTAGTACCCTGGTTAGCTTTTGAAATGTGTCCTTGGAGATGTCAACGCATCATCGGATCTCAGTGTTGCACTTTCTATCCTCTGTCAGAACAGCTTCCCAGGTATTTAGATTTCTTTAATTGTTATATTTTAGTTTCTCCGACCTGTAGAAAAACAAAAGGAATTTGAAAACGTATACGAATGTTGAAAAGTTTGAAAATATATTTGAAATACAAATTTATTTCAGGGATAAAAGTGTCCATTGTTTCTATTCTGTTAAAAACATTTTTTTTCTATTTTTCTTTTCTTTTTTTTTTCTTTTTTCTACTTTTCCAGCAATTAGTCCATTACTTAACCTTTTGGCCTTCTATGTAAATATGTTATTATGTTATGGAATTTTATCGAGTGAAAAAAGAACAAGCACTAGAATCGGAACTACAAATAAACCATTCTTAAAACACTTCAAAATTCGAACAAAGAATAGCATTTTAGTCCGGAAAAATACTGTAAATACTCTAAATACTCTAACATAATGTCAGTCTTAACCCATATCCATCCTGGCCCCAACTTAAAAAGATGCTATTTTCTATATATCTATATCTGTAAGTAAAAATGCCATTGAAACATATTGGAAAATTTCCAAGTTTTCATTTGAAATCAAGAAAATACGAACTTTAATTAAAGTGATCACAAGATGTTAAAAAAGTAAGTCTGTTTAAATAAATTAATAAAATTAAATAATAATATTATTAATATAATATTAAATAATATCCTTCTCATTTCAATAAATCTAAATTATAATTATCTATATAAAATAGCCCGGTTCACACTCCACCCATGTCTATTGAACAGGTTAAGAGGCTCATCCCTTGTTCGCTTTTTAGGATGTGGTTTCCGGCTTTATCTTTTCCAATCTTTTCACTATTACGTAGCCCCCTGCACATCAGTGGCGTTACCGCCTTCCTCGGGGTGATACGATTTAAAAAAAAAAATAATAATTGTTGTGGATTCCGGGTGAGAAATCACAGAAAATAATAGTCGAATTTGGAAACGAAAGATTTTGATTTTCAAACTCTTAGCAATCTCTTCCATCAAAATCTTCGGTTTATTTGACTTAAATAGATAGAACTTTTAGCGAGCTGTTGCTTGTTGTGCTAGCACGAAGCCACAAGTCATCGTGACCAAGGGTGTGAACGTACTGGACTTGTTCAAACTGCTGGCCATGGCAAATTATTAATCTCTCCCAAAAATTCTAACTAAAGTCTGCCCAGCCTAATTAAGTATTTTTTTTATAATTTCACCCAAAGCAAAGGGGGAGTGTCACTAGTGCGTAGAGGTTTACAAGAAGTATTTTTTTTATAATTTCACCCAAAGCAAAGGGGGGGTGTCACTAGTGCGTACGGGTTTACAAGAAGTATTTTTTTTATAATTTCACCCAAAGCAAAGGGGGAGTGTCACTAGTGCGTAGGGGTTTACAAGAAGTATTTTTTTTATAATTTCACCCAAAGCAAAGGGGGGAGTGTCACTAGTGTGTAGGGGTTTACAAGAAGTGACAGTGGAAAAGAGACTTGGAATAAAAATGATTGAGGACAGGACAAAATATTTAAGGGATTCGAGATAAAATGATGGTGATTGATGTTGCATTTTAATTTTTGTGAAATTTGAAATTGTACTTATCAGAGAAGTAAGTAAACGGAAAGGATTTCCACAGGTGGGAAGTGAGAGAAAAGAAACTGTTGGAGTAGAAGTGGCGGTTGCAATTAGCTATTTCAGCAGTAAAATAGTGGGACCTAGATACTTAAATTCATGTATTCGGGGCACCAGAAAAAAAAAACATCGTCAGAGCTCCTGCCATGAAAATATTTGTTGAAAAGACGGAAGAACGTCACGTTACGTAGGTGGGATGGAAGTCTATATGTCTAGTCATAAATCACTGGGTCGGGGGTTGATGTTGATTTTGAACACACATAAATGTGCCTGAACAAAAATACGTAATCCCGTTATCCTCGTAGATTAAATGCTGGGTCCTTCATCGTATTTTTCAAGAAGGTGGGGGATTATTTGATGCTGCCATTAACCCCGCCTACCGTCAATACCATGCGTCAGGTTGTACTTAGATCACAGAAATAACCAAATAAACAAATGCGCTCCGCCAGTTGATTGTTTCAAATCAATTCTACAGCATCAAAAGAAAATCTATAGATTTATTTTCGTTTCAATACTTTGTTTTATCTTTCTTCAAACTCGAAGTCTTTTGACTGTAGGTAATTAAAAACTTTCAAACCTGCGCAGCTTCATTAGACTAAAATCGATCATTAGTAATTGGTATGTTCAACAATGCTTGGAGCTTATTAAAAATAAGACGGGAAATGTGTTCGCTTTGAATTGTTTCTAATAGTTTTATTTTAAACAAAGTTTTATATCAGTAGTTGTCTCGGATAAACAGTGAAGTTTGAAAATATAAGCAAAATAGCAAAAACTCGCTATCCTCTTTTATAAAAAAAAAAGACCGTTTTGTATTTATTGGTATACATATATATTTTCGATATGATGGTTGCTTATTCGCTTGTAAAATGTTTTCTTTTTTTATAATCATATCGCCTCAAGCAAAGCAGTTTACTGCCACTGGTGCGCAGGGTGTTACAGAGGAGGAAAGTTATGAGAAAGAGTGACAGGTTATAGGGAATGTCAGGAAGTGGGTAAGAGACGAATGAGAATACTGATGAGAGTACAGTGGGCGGAGAAAGGAGCATGAGAGAGAGGATTCAAGTTAGTGAGATAAGAGCTGACTATTGACTTTACATTTAAATTCTTGGAGATTGTAGCTATCGGGCAAGCAAGTAAACGGATGGGAATTCCACAGGTGGGAAGTGCGAGAAAAGAAGCTGTAGAAGTAGAATTTGCGTGTACATTTTATTGGTTTCCCAGTGCAAGTGTGGGATCAAGTTGCTAATCTTTCGGCTCGAGTAAATTCATATATAGGGGCACCAGAGAGCTAAGTTCATCGGAGCAGAAGCCGTGAAGAAGAGACATAAATCAAGATTTATAATAGCTTTAGATATGTGTTATTTTCTTTTCTGTAAATCATATTGCTCTGGATAATATCCATTGAGATTTCTATACTATTTTATCTCTTTAATATTTCATATTTTTGGGATTATCCTCTCCGTTTTATGGATTTTACAAAATTTCCTATATTGCTTCTTATTCACTAAAAACTCTATTTGTCCACGGATTTTTACTATACAGATGGAAAAATTTTCCCCAGAATATTCATTAAAAAAACATTCCATAGCCACGTTTGAATTATTTCACTAGATCCCTCACGGAGAAAATCACTGATTTCTTATTAAGACTACGCTGGAAGGCCTATTTACACTTGTAAGATATTTTTCGATCTGAAGAGATGGGCGCTTATTCGCTCGTCGAAACAAATCAGGATATATAATTACTTTAGATCTGTGTTGACTTTGCTTTTCCGTGTAAAATATTGATGTGAATAATATAGTTAGTAATTACTGTTCTATCTCTTTTATGTTAAGTACATATATTTTTGGATTATCCTCTCTGTTTTACGGATATGACATAATTTCTAATATATACAGTACTGTGCAAAAGTATTAAGACAATAGCTATTTTATCTTTATGGGGCATCAAAATAAAGTTTAAAATCACCCCTGTCCTAACACTTCAGCACACTACCGGTAGTATGCAAATTATTAGAACAGGGGTGATTTTCCTAAAAACCTCACTGAAATTCAAATACAAAGTGAAAAGCCAAGTAAATTGCTAATAAATATTGACGATTTAAAACTAGGTGTAAAAGAAATGTATTAAAAAGAAATTATATTTCATTTTTTCTATTTTCTATTAAACAAGCTATTTTGAAACTACTCATTATTCTATTATCCTTGGATATGACTGACTTTTTTCTTATTCTCCACTCTCAAATTGATAAATCTAATGTTACCTCGCAAGACACACGTTGAGAACAAATACAAGCTGCTTGGCAGGAGATGCCATTAGAAACATTGAAGAAGCTTGAGATGTCAATGCCTGACAGAATGAAGGCTGTGATCAAAGCAAAAGGCTATTAAGTATTTTTCTTGCTAAAGCATTTGTTGAGTAAATCAAATAAAGTTATTTTAATTAAATTATTTATCTTCTGTCAATATGCCTCATAAAAGATAAAATAGTTGTTGTATTAATACTTTTGCACAGTTTTATATATATAAAGTAATTAAAAAAATTCGAAATTTAATTTCGTTGGATAGCCATTTCAGCGAGAAAATTCTCGCTTCATCAGCAAAAGTGGAAAATAAAAACTTTATTAATTCAAATTATTTAAATTTTCTCGCTGAAATGGCCATCCAACGAAATTTAATTTCAAAACTTTTTAATTACTTTATATATTTGGTTCTGTAAATAGATCATTCTATTGATGTCGAGCCCTCTACATTAATCAATTTTAATATTAATAAAATTAATATTAATGGTATCGTGTTTTAGGTTTCATCTTTTTGCTTACCCTTTTTGGATTTAAAATAATATATATATATATATATATATATATATATATATATATATAATGTTGTTTTTTAATTTATTTGTTTGAACATTATTTTAATCGATACTCGTATTTGAGCTGATATTCTGTTTTTAATGAAATAGTATATATATATATATATATATATATATATATATATATATATATTCAGAAATCTCTGTAGCAATGACAATAATAAGAAGGTAAGATCTAGGAAGATCATCTGGTTTACTCACACTTACAATGTGATGGTTAAAACTAAATTGGGACAGAAATTATTAAACCTTATTAATAAGCACTTTCCCAAAACAAATAAACCGTTTCCCAAAACTAATCCTCGTTGTAAAATATTCAATAATAATACTCCAAATTAAAGTTATTGTTTCACAGATAATCTAGAATAAATAAATAAAAACACAAAACAAAGTAATCAACAAGTATAAAATACATAAAAATTGATCGATTGCAATGCTGAGATTGATAATTCTAAAGACAACAAATCTAATACCAATGGTTTTAATTGTAGGAATTCTAAAGACTTTCCACTACATGATAATTGTTTAGCTAGTTCCCTAGTTTATGTTTGCACTATCACTACAATTGAAAATCCGTATATTAATAAGTTTTACATCTGGTTTACTAAAAACTCGTTTAAAACCCGCTGGTATCAGTACGCACTATCTTTCAATAATAGTTCTTATAAATATAGTACATCGTTATGCAAGTACTTTTGGTGTTTAAAGGAAAAAAACTATTGTTAAATGAAAAGTACTTACGTGGGACAAACATAATTTGCCTGAGCAGGTGTCTGCGACAGGGATTTCGTATGGTCGGAAAACCACAGTAGTCAGCCATTAGATTTGTGTTCAAAATGTTTTGCAATAAAAGAAATTCCATTTAATTAGATAGATAGGTAGATAGATAGATAGATAGATAGATAGATAGATAGATAGATAGATTTTTGTGGCTGTAAAACCCGTCCAAATTTCTGATTTATGCGTATTGACTCAAATATGTATGACGTTGGTAGAATTTTTCACGGACTTATTTTCTTTATCTACATAACAAAATGATTTTACACTGAAATTAGACGTTACGATATAACAATAAATACAGTAAGTAAATTATTTTTTCTTTCCTTTTCTGTAATTGTTGATCTTAATTTTGTTTATGGCTTTCAATATAATTATTAATCTTACACTCCCTGGAAAATTCTGATTTCTCCAAACATGCCTGTGTTTGTATATCTTTACTAAGCATCGGATTTCAAACAATATTTCTGAACAATATTTCTGAACGTTACTGGGGGTTTACTGGATATGGCAATATAAGATCTGAAGCATAAATTACTACGTAAATAAACATTTAAAAAAAAAAGATCTATTTAGTAAGTGTATTTACCTTGCTCAGCTACTGGAGCAAGTTGTAACACAAGGTCAGTTTCTAGAGTGGGAAACACGAGTGTGAACGCTCGAGTCACTGCTCACAGATTATTCAGCCCTAACTGAAGCGGTGACTAGATACAAAGATATGTTTATTCTTTGCTAAACAATACGAACTAATTAAATAGATATGAATTGTCAGCTCAACATGTTGTTTTGACAATGTTTCTGTCTGGGTAAAAACGAAGCTTTGGCAACTCAACACAGCCATATAGTCGTTGGGTAATGTTATCTTTTACAAATTAATAAGAACTGAAGATTACATCTCTCAAACGTAATATCCTTGTTTATTTAACTTCAGTTTCGTCAGTTAGCACCGGTGACTAGGTGTGTGCCTGTTGGTGTTCTTTTTCATTTTTTATCTAGGGAATATAAGAATTTTTTCCTCTCCGTTGGGGCACCTATATATCTGTCATTATGTTGTCTTACTTGAGTACATTCTAAGCGCAACTTGGTCGATGGCGTGTTTACGGGTAGCCAATGAATTTGAAGGCTTTCGAGTTTAACTTCCGGGACAACCTTCTGATATCCTGGTGTATCTTTGAGATCAAAGTCTGTTTTGGTATCGTCAGAGGTGAACACAGTATCACAGAGGTAATCACAGATCAGCTTCTCCTAGAACAAAGTTTCCCTACCTCTTCTTCTTCTTCTTCTTCTTCTTCTTCTTTCTTTTTCTTTTTCTTCTTCTTCTTCTTTCTCACTCTTCTTCGTTTTTCTTTTTTCTTCTTTTTCTTCTATTTCTTCTTCTATTTTCTTCTTTTTTCTCCTTTTCTTCTTCATTTTTGACTTCTTCTTCTTCTATATCTTCTTCTTCTTTTCTTCTTCTTATTTCTTCTTTTTTCTTCTTCTTCTCCTTCTATTTCTTCTTCTTTTTTCTTCTTTTCTTTTTTCTTTTTGCTTCTTCTTTTTTCCATGTGCTGCATCTCTTCAGCGTTCATGATTCACCACAACTTTTAATCTTCGGAGGTACATAGCTGTTTTTCTTCGTCTATTAAGGAATCCGCCCCCCCCCAGTCCCGCTATCCATTCATACAAGCTCATCATATGGGTGGATCGCAGCCTTCCACTATTTCTGTTATCCTCAGTATGCACCATGAGTGTTAGGTTTTCCAAGCCCTCCTTCCTCATTATGTGTCCAAGGAAGTTCAGTTGTCTTTTCTTGGCTCAGGGTACAAGTATTTTTTCTCTTGCCATTTTTCTTTAAGATTTTCTTGTTTTTACACGCTTTATTGAATTCTCAGTATCCTTCTATATGACCACAATTTGGCTGCTTCTAGTTTTCTTTTTCCTCACCCGTGGGGAGATTGTCCAACAGTCACTGACATAAATTGACAATGGATTTCCCTTAGCAGTTCAACACTGTTTCCGTTTCTCGGTACGGTGCTTAGCTTCTGGAAGTCATCTTTCACTCGTTTAATGCATCTTCAGATTTCGGTGTCGCATTTTTAATCCTCTGATAAAACACTTGCTGGATATTTGCACCTGCATGATATTGACATTTTCCAGTCGTAACTCACATCTTCGGCTTTTTTCTTTTGCTAAAGACCATACTTTCCATCTTCTTATATTTAATGGTTAATTCTTTCTTTCTTTTTTTTCACTTTCCTTTACCATCCTACGTAAGAGGTCCTGTAATTTTCTTTCCTTCCGAGTTGGCCATCTGCTTATCTTATTGTTGTGGGGCCTCCTCTTTTTTACATTATAATGGAGTCGACTTGAGTATACATATACACCTGCCATAGTGAGATACGTGAGTCACCGTAAGAGTCCGACAGATACCGAAAGATACCGAAGTTTTACGGAGAATAGAGCGTTAGGAATTCATA
Organism: Ascarosepion bandense; assembly: GCA_037127315.1. Classification (NCBI taxonomy): domain Eukaryota; kingdom Metazoa; phylum Mollusca; class Cephalopoda; order Sepiida; family Sepiidae; genus Ascarosepion; species Ascarosepion bandense. Next base: position 5,414,745 of record JBBBDQ010000851.1, read on the forward strand.
GTAGCTCTAAGCTCCACTCAGACAGAAGATTACTACGCAGCACCCGTCAGCTTCCGACATAGACATACTAATTCTACTAGGCTTCACTTCAGAGATTTGTATATATATTTCTTACTAATCGTATTCCTGGATTACTAACCTGCGTTCAAGTTTGTATCTTTACGTTTAATATACTTATTTTTCTATCTCAAATATCTGGTTTGTTTCCCGGGATCCACAAAACTTATATTGTTAAAATTATAGCCACCAATAATAAATCTTGTTAGAGTTTCCAGTTTTCTTAAGATAGCGTCTCTGTAGAGGTTAAATAAATCTGGGAAGACGACATATCCTTGTCTCACGCCTGTTTCTATTTTTGTAGAGATACTCAAGTCATTTTCTATCCGTATGAAAGCGATTTTCTCCCAGCATAATTTATGGGTTATTTTGATATATTTTTCAAATCTTTTTCCAAATGGATCTAGTTTTCCTAGTAGTTGCGTTTCTTGTGATTTCCTTGTCAAATGAAATTCAATTGAGGCTGCCTGGTATTTTCTGCCATGAATCACATACAAAAGTTAGATTGAGTCTAAACAATCATTCTACACATATTTCCCAATGAAGCAACTTAGCTTCAAATTAATTAAGCTAAAAACATATCAGTTATAAAAATGTTTGAGTTATTTTTTAATGATTACCTATAGAAGCAGGCGTGGAATACATCAGTTCACGCAACGAAGCATCTATAAGACACCTTATATTTCGTCTATATCACGAATGAAAGGCTTTTATATGTGGGGAAAGTGCAGTGGTCTTCTGGCAAATTATTCAGATTTGGAACTGAAGAAAATTCAAATCCGACAAAGAATCCTGTTCTGGCTCCTAAAACATGGAACACGTTTTATTTACTTTGGTGTATGTATATTTTCTTTTCTCTATGCAAAACAAATATTCATCTGACATTCATATCATCACAAAGCGGCGACTGCCTGTTCCTGCTTAAACAAACTCCTCAGGATTTTTTGGTCGTCGCTGAGTGTTGATCTCAACGTCTGAAGATTGTTCTTAAGCCTGAAACAGACTGTCGCTGCTGGAAGGTAAATTCAATACCAACATTTATATTTATATTTGCATATGCTATCTATTCTTCATGTTGACAATTTAATCCATAATTATAGCATAATTTATAGTTTTCATATATATATATATATACATATATATATATATATATATATATATATATATATATATATATATATTGAAAACAAACTTTCTTTCAAACATTTTTGGTTAAATAAAGTTGTAAGGGAAAATTTAATCAATTTTTTATAATTGTCTTTTCAGCATCCTAGCATTTTTCCGTTTTGTCGGATTTAAAGTATATAAAAATACTCCATAAATTTTACCAATCTTTTATCAATATATATTAATCATTTCACCCTAAGCAAGGCAATAAAACTACTGAGCTGCAAGTGTTTGCTGAGTGTGAGAGCACATAAAAAAAAGAATAGGAGTGAAAATTAAGATGATAGGCGATAACGATAGACATTGCATTCAAATTTTAGAAAGTTAAAAGTGACTAGGAAGAAAGAAGCTGGGAAAGAGTTCTACAAGCGAGAAATAAATGTGAAGAAAGTTGTCATCTAATTTAGGGTTATATATAGCCAATTCAACTGAAAAATGATGAGACCTTGCCGCCAATCTAGTAGCGACGTTGAATTCATAAATTCTAAACTCATCAGAACAATTAACATGAAAATATTTATAGAATATCTATATGTATCAAAGATGCAATTTTACATAAATAAAAGTATATGATACGTAATATTCTTAAGTTAGTTTCATATGTCAAATGCACGTGTAATATATATGTAAAGATATATATGTCTGTATATTTTAATGGCCATAAACATTAGAATATCTTAACATATTACATGTGTGTAAGATATATACTATGAATATAACTTCATGCTAAAGTATATATATCTATATAATCTAGTTAAATATACACACACAGAGGTATATTCAAATATATATATATATATATATATATATATAGATATATATATATATATATATATTAATACAGGTTTCATTGAATAATATAGACAAGTTCTGTCTATTTATTTTGTGTAAGATCCTTTCGTATGATCTGATTAGCTTGATAGTGTTGTCATGAAAAGACGACAAGAAATCGCAGTCATTGTTGATTTTTTTATCGGGTCTGAGCTTTCGGCTTACATAAGCCATTATCATATATATATATAATAAAATTAAAATATCGGTGTTGGAGATTTCAGGGTTTTATATCTTTTTATAAAAATAATCGTATTTTTATCGATCTTTCACGTGAGATTTTCTACTTAATGCTTTTTACATTTGTATATGTATTTACATATATCAGTATATTCTATACACACACACACACACACACACACACACACACACACACACACACATATATATATATATATATATATATATATATATATATATATATACTACAGGCCATAATTATTAGGCCAACCCATTGTTTTAAAAAAATGATGTATTTCATACTATTTTTAGTATTTATTGCCAAGTGATTAATTGTAAATGAAAATAGAATGGTTCTTTTGTTAATATTACACAATAATATGTGCCTCAAATGAATTTATAAATATTTAATAATTACCTATATTGCAGTTTCCTCAATGAAAGAACGAAGAAAATTTAGGGCGATTCGTATGAGTTTATCTTTGCTTCCTTGCCTTGTAAAGTTTTGCAAAGTAATAAAAACAAAAAAATCATTACTATTTTCATTTGGCAATAAATCCTAAAAATATAATGAGATACATCATTTCTTCAGAAAAACTGGGGTAGCTTAATAATTATGGCCAGTAGTGTATATATATATATTGTCATCCGTAGACAGAATTGTTTCGCTGTATCACAGCTCATCAGTACGTTTAGACTCCGGTTGCTACACAACGCAGGCTCGAAACCCGAGCGATTTGGCGTCAGTCGGCGACTCTACCCCTGGGCCACGGGGCGTTCGGTGGAAGAAGGCACTCTTTTTAGCGCATATCATATGACGCGCCCAATAGCTAGCGTGCTCAAATTCATTTTTACTGAATGAGCGATGCGATATATATATATATATATATATGGCTGCTAACTTTAAAAAATTACTGCAATCTATGATTGAACAGGGTAGGAAATGGCACGTAAATTTTCATACTTTCCCAACAAAGCTTCTTCTTCTTTATGTGCTATGTCCTTTCAGGACGTAGGCGATCATGGCTTTCCACATCTCCCTGTCCCTGGTAGCTCTTAGCACGCCTTCTTCTGTTGCGCCATGCAACCCTCGTTCCGCCATCCACCTGATCAGGTCCTTCAAATATGATATCCGCTGCTTTCCTCAGTCTCTTTTTCCCCTCTATCAAGCCTGTTAGTATCAGGTTCTCCAAGCCCTCCTTCCTCATTGCATGTCCCAGGAACTTTAGTTGTCTCTTCCTGATGATCAGTATTAATTCCTGTTCGTTTCCATCATTTCCAAAACCTCGTCATTGCTCACATGCTCAATCTATGATATCCGCATCATCCTTCTGTAGAACCACATTTCAGATGCTTCAAGTTTTTCCTTCATCTTCGAAGATATTTTACAGCATTCACTGCCATATTGAAGAACCGACATCACACAGCAATCCAGTACTCTTTTCTTTGTTTCTGGTGAAATTGTCCTACTACTCTTCTTTAACCACCATAGAGAAACTTTCTTGCCTACTATGAAAATGGATGACGCTAGTCTTCTGGATAATAACACATTGTACATCCTTGGCGTCACTCTCTCAAATGACCTCAAATGGAATGACCACACCGAGTCTATAGCCCCATCGAATACTAGGAAGTTTTGGTCAGTGTATCGGGCCTGGAAGTTTTTCTCATCAGAATCCATCTTGCACATATGCAAATCTACCATTTGTCCGTACATTGAATATTGTTGCTATGTCTGGTCAGGTGTTCTTGCTATTCAGCTTAAAGCTCTCGACAAAATCTAAAAAAGGATCTGCAATATAATCAATCCTGACTTAGCAGCCCGACTTCAGTTATTTTTCACCGATGTGATGTGGCTTCCTTATGTCTTTTCTACGGGTATTTTCATGACAACTGCTCTGACGATCTTTTTTACCCTGGTTACCCCACCACATGTATTTACGCGTTCTACAAGATTGGCATCAAGGTTTCCCCGTTTTACTGTCGTGACAGTTAAATATATTAGCCTTTTCTATTCTAATATTTTGTTTCTTCGCACATCTCGTTTGTGGAACTCCCTTCCATTGGCTTGCTTCCCTGTTAGCGACAATCGTCGAAAGTTTAAAGGCAACGTCATTTGTCAGCTCCTATATTCTTAACCTTTCTTCAACTCTGTACATTTATTCTCTCGCTGTAAACATCTGGGCACCATTAGCAGTCCTGCCTTGCTTAGGCTGAAATGATGAAATATATATATATATATTCTAAATTTTATTTTAGAACATATAAAAATTTGTAATTTAGAATAAATATTCACAGTTCTATATATTATATATCGAGCACTGTTTGAAATTATTGTTTTGGACGTTGTAAACAAAAGTTTTTTCTTCGTTCCCTATTCACTGATATATATATATATATATATATATATATATATATATATTCTCGGGTCGGTAGATGAAAATAAAAAGATATATTTCTTAATAAATAAACGGAACGTCTACTCAAATACGAACATCCATTAAAATAACCTTTCGGTAATAGAAAACTGTCAGATTGATAAATAAAACATCATTACATTTCTTTGCATATGTGTGTGTGTATAGTAATATTAAATGCCAGTCTCGCAAATATGAAATTGTAAAATCATTAAATTATTGAGAATAGTTTTTTCTCGCGTTAATTTCGCTTGTTATTGTTTTACAAAATCATCTTTATGAAGGAAGGCTGATAGAACTTATGCAGATGTAAACATTTTGGTCATTTCTGGTGTTGATTCATATTTACATCCTTTTAACACATACAAAGACATATGCTGATAGATAGATAGATAGATAGATAGATAGATAGATAGATAGATAGATAGATAGATAGATAGATCTTAACGGATTGTGATAGATAGATAGATAGATCTTAACGGATTGTGATAGATAGATAGATAGATAGATAGATAGATAGATAGATAGATAGATAGATAGATAGATAGATAGATAATTTTAAAATCTCAGTGAGAGAGACAAACTGTCACATGAAGACATGAAGCCACAATATTCGAAAAATATTTAGGGCTTTTGTGCTTAAAATGAATTTTCCGGTTTTAATAATATCATTACAAATATTTTTCTAAGTCTTTTTATGTACACACACACACACACACACACACGAAGAGAGAGAGTGAAAGTGAGAGAGGTCCTGAGACTGAGCGTGTTTTCAAATAATCACTTCGTTGAAACAGGCATGCATAACTTTATCGTCAGAATAATAAAAAACATGTAACGATCGACAAGAAAAGATAGCATAAAATAAACAACAAAATGAAATATCGGCACTAGCCGGGGAAGCACTTTATATGGTCGCTTTTTATTTATGGAAGAACAAAGATTTCACCGGAACTTATTTCCTCGTAGAAATCTGTGAAGTTTTTTTATTTATTTTTAGCTCTTTTGTGCCACTGTATGGAAATTGTTATTCTTCGTGACCGACATCTTTGGATCTACTTGAACCAAAGCTTTCACATTCCCTTTTACGTGTGCATTTTTTTACTTCTTTTTTGATCGCTACATTCTAAACTTCAACAATGCTTCAACCTTCTTCTTTAAGTTTTCCGCCTCTACATTTTGGGTTAGATAACTATACACGATCTACTGAAAGAAATTGTCTTATTTTCATGTAAAGATGTTTGTATGGTATGAGTAATGGTTAAAATAACCGTTGCCATAGATGTGATGTTAGTATCACCTAATATAAAATCTATTTATCATATAAATATACGAAATGTTATTATAAAAACAGTTTTTCAGGAAAATAGATTTCTGATGTTCACTAAATTTTATAAATCTTTCTGAAATTTATATTAATGTCTTCAAAATGTATTGTAATTTACTTTCTATAGATCACCTAAATCGAAAGTTTACAGTAAAAATAAATTAATTCAGTAAATCTTGCTTTAATTTCAAACAACAAAGTGTAATTTTCTACTGAATTGTGATTGTAAACATACAAATGGTATGCCATAACTGGTTAAAATTAATGCTAGGTTAGAAATTACAAAATAAAATGTTCACTGATCAAATATTTTTCGCTATTTCCATATTTATATATTTACGAGTGTAATCCTACCGTCAAAAATGATGGGAAAATCTTTGAGAGGATTATTAGTAGTTTTTAATTACACAACCGCCTTTATTATGATAGATAGTATATATATATATATATATATATATAGTAAACTGCAAACACATTAAAGAACTAACCTTACAATCATGCTCTACTTTTATATTGAGCACTGTTTTAAATTAATGTTTTAGACATTGTTAATATTTTTCGTTCCTTATTCACTTATATATATATATATATATATATATATATATATATATATATATATATATATTCTTCACTGTTCAACGACATAATTATTGCAAAACAAATTATAAGGCATGTTAAAGAGAAAGCACGTGACAAGAGCTTTAGTAACATGTAGATAAGGAACTGAGTCGACGCTGCTTCGCTGTAGTTTTTCTCTCCATGACCCTGACAGGAGCGGTTATATATATAATCTGTGCAAAAGCATTAGGACAAGAACTATTCTATCGTTTATGAGGCATCAAAATAAAGTTTAAAATCACCCCTGTCCTAATACTTTTGCATACTACCGGTAGTGTGCAAAAGTTTTAGGACAGGGGTGATTTTCCTAAAGACCTCACTGAAATTCAAATACAGGGTGAAAAGCTAAATCTTTGTAAGAATTATTTAACTAAAAAAGAAGAGGCAGGAAGGCTTCGGAATTTGAATTGACCCCACAAAGCCCTGATCTCAATCCTACTGAACATCTATGAGATATTTTGAATAAAAACATTGATAAATCTAATATTACTTCGCAAGACACACTTTGGGAACAAATACAAGCTGCTTGACAGGAGACACCAATAGATACATTGAAGAAGCTTGTGATGTCAAAGCCTGACAAAATGAAGGCTGTGATCAAGTAAAAGGCTATTATAGTAAATATTAAATTTATTTTGTAACAAGTATTTTTCTTGTTAAAGCATTTTTGAGTAATTTAAATCTAATTACTTTAATTAAAGTGTTTATTTTCTGTCAGTATGCCTCATAAAATATAAAATGGTTCTTGTCCTAGTACTTTTGCACAGTACTGTATATATATATATATATATATATATATATATACAGCAGCGTTTATTACGATATAGAGGATTAATGGCTGTGGTAATGATAAGATTAGGCGTTTCCTTACAGAAAATAGTTGGCATTAATTAGACGAGAAGTTATTTTATTGTTGGTTTAAGAGCAAAAAAATCTTTCCTTGAACTGTTTTTCAGGAAAATATGCTTTTCAAGCCCACTGATATTATACATTATAATATGAATTGGAATTTTCTTCCAAATCTTTTCCTGAAGTTAGTGTGAAATACAACACGATGATTATAAAAAATATTATTCCTTCTAATTTTTTGGCCGTGTAAAACAACTATGCAATGCTCTGAAAAACCCCAGCGAGCACCTCGACGTGTTTAATTATTAGCAAGCTTTCTCGCTAGTTCGATTACGCCTGAATAGTACGGTCGAAAATCACGGGGTGACCCATACTTTCGACGCAACGCCTAGACAATCCCCATAGATGATTTTGATGTGACGTAATTATTAGCATGCTTGTCTCGCGAATTAAATATGACTAAATAGTGTATTCTTCTCTTACTGGGCTTCCTTGGGCTCACTTTATCAACCGAACTGAAAGGAAACGACTACTTCGAATAGCTGAATATATAAGATTTTGTCAATGTGTAGGACCAGAAAGTTTTTCTCATCTTAATCCATCTTGCATATTCAAAAGTCTACCATTCATCCATGCATTGAATACTGTTGCCATATCTGGTTGTCCACTCCTATTAATCATCTCAAGATTCTCGACAAAATCCAAAAAAGGATTTGTAATGTAATTGATCCTGACTTGGTATCTTCACTCCAGTTACTTTCTCGCCGACGTGACGTGACTTCTCACTGTCTCTTCTACAAATATTTTCATAGCAACTGCTTTGATAAGCCTTTTTTCCTTGTGCTCTGAACACATGAATTGAAGCATCTAGGTCCCATCATTTACACTTGAAATAGTTAAATTTTACCACCTATTCTACTCTAACATTTTTCTCATACTTCTTGCCTGTAGAACCCTCTTCTATTTAATTGATATCCTGATAGCTACAATCGCCAAAAAAATAAATGCAAAGTCAATTGAGATCTTCTATCCTCTTGAACCCCATCCATCTTTTATCATTTCTTCGACACCCCTTGCCTTCAGTTATTCCTCTCACTCTAACCCCCTGCGCACTAGTGGCAGTCCTGCCTGGCTATAGATGAAATGTTTTTTAAAAAGAGCGTCTCCAGAGGGCATTCGACGTAATATAATTGTTAGCATGCTTGTCTTGCTGTATCTAATTATACTGAATTGTGTGTTCTAATTTTTAACCATAAAATATAAGACAATTCGCTGAAAATAAGTAACCAATGAAAATATGAATATGAATAGGCTCAAATGAATAACAAGTTATAATGATCATTGAAAACAAGAAATAATGGCTCAAGAAAGCAATTTTTGCAAAAGTTAAAATGAAAGACAAATGATGCTTCAAGGGAAACTACTAAAAGATAAAAATAAAAGCGTTAGTTTGAGTTTGAGTTTTGTTTAACGGCATATCAACCTCTGTGGTTTATTTAATGCCAAAAAGGTGGGCTTTTAAGGATTCTTTTTTAATGTTCAGTTATAGTGAAAAGGTTGATTTAGTCAGATTTTAATGAAGCTTCTTTTGTTTTTATTTTAGAAAACTGAAAATGTCTTCTAGTTTTGTATTCAAAAATATTTTGCTGAGAATATTTTTTCCTTCAAAAATGTGTTATGGTAATAAGTTTTTCTTAAAAAATGTATTGATGATAACATTTTTTCCTTCAGATATGTACATTTTTCTATAAAAGTCTATTTTTACGTATATATTTCTATAAAAGTGTATTTTTATACTTTCATAGTGTTTTGACCCCATAACTGGAACCCTAACAGGTGCTTCCACTTCGGGTCAGGGTGGACCTGGGAACAACAGCAATTAAGATGTGGTTCCATGCTTCTCACAACCTCCCAATCAGAGGCCTAGCTGCTGGATGCAGTTTAACATCATACCCAGAACTAATAAAAGCGTTAATCAGTAGCTCTTTGTTATAGAGATCAACATTGATGACCCCATTTTTCGGCCTTATGCAACAACTAAGCAACGCCTAATAGTTAGCAAACTAGTCTCGATAAATCAATTACGACGGAACAGTCTGTTAGCCTCTCATTGAATGTTCCATCCTTTTGCCCTTGTGCAATATCTAATTAATGCATAGAAAATCCACAGGACGGGGGCTTCAACGTAGCGTAATGGTTAACAAACTTGACTCACTAATTAAAAAAAAATGAATATTGTGTTCACCCCTCACTTGTCCCATATTTTCGGTTATGTACAACATCCACGTTACGCTTAGAGAATTCCAAGATGGCTCTTTGGCGTGGCATACTTTTGTCCGTGCGAAACACTTAAACCAAGCCTAGAAAACCACCAGAGGAGCGTTTGACCTCAAGTAACGTTTCGCAAGCTTGTCTAACTAGTTCAATTATGACTGCATAATATGTTCGACACTCACTGTGTACTACAGACATTCGTTTTTATGCAACATCTTACCAAAGCTTAGAAACTTTCTGAGAATAGTTCGACCTTGAGTAATGTTTAGCAATGTGTCTAGCTAGATCAGTTACGACTATATATTATGTCCTATACTCACTGGGTGCCACATGCATTTGTCCATGTGCAACATCTTAGCGATGCTTAGAAAATCACCACAGGGTACTTAGACGTCGTGTAATGTTTAGCAAGGATGTCTACCTAAATCAGATATGACTGAATAATGTGTTCTACTCTCACTGTTTGCCACATACTTTTGGCCTTTGCAGCCTCTAAGCAATACTTAAAAATCCCCAAAGGGAACTTCAACATGGCTCACTAATTAGCATGCTTGTCTCGCGAGATCAATTCAGATTGAATAGTGAGTGAATATAACGTCCAGAAATCTGCTCTTCGTCTTCTGGTTTCGATGCTCTATTGTACCACCTGAACGAACTAACCCACTTCTTAAAATCTATCCAAATGAGTAGATATCGGTGTTATGCTGTGTTATTAAATCATTGGAAGTGGTAAGCACTCAACAATTCCATGGTTAATATCTGTAACTATTTATACTCTTAGTGAATTTCTCTGTAAATGAGTCACCTCATTTCTCTGTACCGAAACGGTTTCGTCCCTTTATTTTCCCTGGTACCTCTTGGAGTTTTTGTCTCCGCAATGTCTTCCTGTCTCTCCCTAAGAAGTGCAGGTGAGACCCATACAAAGCTGAGAGGTTTGCGACAAATCTAAAAATAGACAAAACTAAGACCTGGATAGTTATAAAGAATCTCCATCCAAAAAAAAAGTATGACACCCAAGGAAATCCATGAGGACATGGTACAGATACTTGCTGAGGACTTTCCTATGCAACTGTGAACAGGTGAGATGCAGAATTCAAGTGGGTCAAGGACAACACAGAAACATGACCTTCAGTCAGGTCATCCAAAAGCCTCAACAACAGGTAAATAAGTTAATACCATTCACTATACAGTTTTGAATGACATATATCTTACTGTCCAGCAAACAGGTAAGTCCATAGATATTACTTCTGGTTTGGTTCATACTGTTTTAACTGAGATTTTGGGAATGAGCAAACTGTCTACAAGATGGGTCCCAATAATCCTGTTATAGCTTTAAACATTTCCAGAACACTTTTGATTCATTTCCGGGCTGACCCTGAGAATTTTCACCACAGATTAGTATCTCAAGACAAAATTACAGCTCACCACTTTGAACCTGAATCAAATATTCAAAGAAAACAGTAAAAATATGCTGGTTCCCCACTTCCAAAGAAGTTCAAGCGGGAAAATTCTGTTGATGAGGTGATGGCTTCTGGTTTTTGAGATTCTGAATATATAATCATGATAGGCTACATGAAAAGACAAAACAACTATTAATGAACAGTACTGTGCATCAGAATTAAGACAACTGAAGTAAGCAATCAAGTCAAAATGCAGAGGGAAATTAATGGCAGGTGTGCTCTTGATCCAGTATCAACATGTTCACACTGCTCAAGTTGCAGTAGCTGATCAACATATTCACACTGCTCAAGTTGCAGTAGTTGAAGCAATCCACTGTGACTTTGAATATCTCCCCTTACTCACCAGACTTAGCTCCATTTGACTTCTATCTATTTTTTAAACTCAAATCCTATCTCCATGGTCACAATTTTGGAAACAATAATGAGATTATATGCACTGTGAAGGAGTTTTTGGAGTACCAGGATGCCACTTTCTTCTTTGCTATGATTGATATGATTAAGCATTGTTGAACTAAGTGCCTTGATATCAAGAGGGACTACATTTCTTCAAATCCTTCAGGATGAGGCTTGGAACTTTTGGAGATTTTTTTCATATTTGTTATGGGGAAACGCACCTATTCCTCAGATAATGGGCTCTCACTCCTATATTAATAAGAGTTAACAAGAAGTTCTTGGGAAGTTCATAGGAGTTCTTTAGACTTCTAATGGAGTTTAGTAGAACTACTAGGTAGTTGATATTAGTTGGCAGTTAGCCGAATACTAAGGAGTCAACTTTCAGTGGAGATTACCAAGTTCCTAACATTTTGGGTACGTTAAGTCAATTAGCAACCGACATAGCATGATTATAACCTTCAGTGTGAAAACTACTCCACAACAATATTTAAGTGTTGATGTTTCACATTATGTGAGCATTTTCAAATTGCAAATGAAATAATAATGACTTTTTCTTAATTTTCAAAATGTTCACATAAAGTAGTGAAATGTTAACACTATAAATAACATTTTCAGCATCCAACTAGTTTTCACATATTTCATTTTTACATAATTCCGTTTATGAGTGTCATTGGTAGCCTCTTATGGTGCCTTAGCTAGCAAGCTTAATTTTCATTAAGTGCTTTATTATCCTGATCTTGTGGTGTCTGACTCACTCTCTCACTCAGGTCCTGTAAACACCAGTTGTGGAATATGTTGCCACAGCCTCAACGATATTGCTGTTGCTGGTGTGATTTCTGTAGCAGGTGGGTTTTTTAACAGAACAGTTGTTAGCCCTATGCCCAACCAGTTTTAAATTCAGAGTTGTCCTCCTCTTTGATTGATTGCCAAGCAAGACTGAAGAGTCTAGTCTGTTCTACTAGTTAACCTATAACTATGGAAAGAAGAGATTGATTCATATGTTTCCCAAGGTTATTTGTACAAAAGTGAATGCAACAAACCTGACTGAAATTTTAACTTGGCTCACCAATTTCTCATTCAGAACTACTAACCATTTCTCCACTTGCAAATCACTTGCGATGGACTAAGTTGAATAAATAACTCCAAACATGTATATATATGCACATATATGATGACATGTGAGAATGTGTGTGTAAAAATAACTAATTGACTTTTTTTGATTGATTCATTTTCTATAGCTTATCAACCTTTTACAGGTTATTTAATACCAAAAAGTATTTTTAAGATTGCAAAGATTTTTTTTGTAGTGTTACATGTTATAATTGTAACAAAAGAAAAGAAAATGATTTACCAAAAACACAGAGCTAAATCACAGACAAATATTTAATTTATAAAAACACAAAATAAAAATATATACAAATAAACAATTTTAGTATTCAATAAAGAAAACAGAATTTACTGCTGTTCTAGGTCTATTAATGAAGTGTTACAAGGAGAAGTGGGTGTGGGTTAAGTATGTTTTTAAAAAGTTAGGGCGAGCGAAGTAGTCTAAGTGCTATTTATACTGGAAATCCTCAAATATATAAAATTAACTTTTAGTTTGGTCAATGAAAATATTAAAAAATTCTTTTTATCAGATTTGTTCCATGAGGTTCTCTTTTTTGGTTTTTGTTGGTTGGCAATTTTTCATATGAAAGATTGTGATCTTTTTTTGTTCTGTTTTTTCATGGGTGTGCTTCTCCAACAATTTTCATCTTCTCTTCAGAGTCAATACTTCTCTCGATCTCACTGTCATGTTTCTCTGGTATCAAAAATCTAATTGTCCACTTTGCATTATGAATCTTGCCGCTTGAAGATTAGATTCACTATTCTTTTCACAACAAGGTTTTTTTTTTGTCAATGGCAGATGATATGATCACTGAGACTCTAATTTGTCTACTCATGAGGGCGGACAGGCTTTTTGATCTTCCAGAAAGTGGTTTTGTTTTATAGCTTGTTTCCAGGCTATAAAACAAATCTAGGAATAAATGTTTCTATTTTTGCTTTCTGCTGGAGATATATTTTAGTCAGTCTTTAACAGTTTTCACCATCTTTTCTTCTCATCCGTTTGATTGCAAATGGCATGATGGGGTTTTATATTTTATTTTTATCCAATTTTGTTCGACCATTGACATAGTTCCTTGCCACAGAACTCTGTTGCGTTGTCGGATACTAGTATTTTCGGAATTGCATTTCTTGAAAATATGATCCTTAATGCTTGTTTTATGTTCGGACATTTTTGTTGGAGACGTTTATTACTTCTGACCAGCATGACTAGGCATCTACCAGTATTAGTAATAATCCCACTCTGTTAATATAAGTTTAATCCATGTGTACTCTGTCCTAAGGTTCGGACTCTTTAGGCCATATATGTGTTTTGTCTGTTTGAATTTTCCTTTTTTCAGTGTATGTATTAAACTTTCTTATTTATTCTTCTGCATCTGCCGAATAGACTGGCCACCATGCCTCGAGCCTTAACCTTCTTTGCATAGACGGTATTTTGCAATCAACATCGTCAGGTACAAATTACACCTTTTCAACAGTTAATTTATGTTTCAGCCAGTTAAGTGCCATACGTGATACATGCTTTAGGCGATGATTTCTCGAAAGAGATATGACTGACTGGGCAGGAGATTATCCCACAGTAGGTTGCCATTGCTTTCTGCGGTAGACTGGTTGCCAGCCAAGACTATAGAACCCAATCTGTCTATTATTTAACCCATAACTGGAGGGAAGAGACGGATGATTATCTTTTCTAATGGTATTCGAGCATAAGTGAATGCAAGGAACTTAACTGGAATTCGAACCTGGCTCCCAGATTGTCGTTCCGAATCGATATCCACTGCACCACAACGCACATGATTTTTGTTCTTAGGTACTTCAATTTTTAATATACGGGTAGCATATTGCATTTTTTATATCACTGTCAATAACTTGCTCTATAGCCCTTAGCAAGATTGAACTTGCGTTTTAATTCCGTACGGCATTCTTTTCCATCTTCAGTCAACCATACGTGATACACGTATGTATCTGGTTAGACGATTTTCCCACAGTAGGATGCAATTACTTTCTTCAGTAGACTAGTTGCCAACCAAGGCTATAGAACCCAATGTGTATTACTATTTAGACCCAGAGCTGAAGGAAGAAGAGGCGGAATAATACATTTCTCAATAGTAGTGAATGCGAGGAATTTGCACGGAATTCGAACTCGGATCTCCGATTTCTTATTCCGAGCCAATATCCACTGTACCACAACACATCTCCTACCAAACCCATTGGAGTGTTTATTGTTGTAACGTCTTTAAAGCCTTCATCAGTAAGTATTTGATGGTATGCCGACTTTATCTCAATTTTAGAAAGTACTTTAATATACGCAAAGCGGAGTCTACATTGTGGATAGGATATGAGTCTATCACTTGTTCCCTGTTTAGGATGTGGTTTCCTGCTTTCTCTTTTCCAATCTTTTCACTCTTTTCTTTTTTTTCAATTGGAGTAGATAGACTAAACTATCGCCCGGTTCACACTCCACCCACGTCTGTTGAACAGGTGTAGAGGCTCGTCCCTTGTTCCCTGTTTAGGATATGGTTTCCCCATCTTTCTCTCTTCGAATTACAAACAAGGAGAACCATTTACTTTCTCTAAACTTAATTTGTTCAAATAGATCTTGTTCTAGTAATCTTTTAGCTTTTCCACAAGAACTGGCAGTAGATGGACTGGCACTTTTCGTGCTAGAAAATATGAAGTAGACATTTTTCTTTAGTCTTAATGTTTCTTCATAGGTTTTTTTAACATTCCAGTTTCTACTATCTTAATTTTTCACTAATTTTTTCGAATTTATGTTAAACATATCATTTATTAGACCGTGATCTTTTATGTTTTTCACGGTAATTGGTAATACGTCAAACTTATGTTTTAGTTCCTCGTAGGCTTCAAGACATTTATATCACGGATCCGTCAGTGATTCATTTAAACAAGTCTTTCTTGTAAACGCAGTTCTCTTAATTTCTTCAAAAAACTTTGGGGTATCAAAGTCACTTTCCGTATCTTGTTGCATGTCCAGCAAAAAGTTATTGATTCGGATTTTTAATAATTCTTTTTCATTTTTTTTTTTTTTTCAATAAAACTGATGTCCATTCTTACGCTCTCTTCATTTTGATGAACCATCTATACGTTTCTCTTTTTGGATTCACTCGCGCGTTTAAAAGAATTTTGATAAATGTTTCACATTTGTTATTATAAACAAAACATTTTTGCCTTTCTCTTCGATGTTTATGGCCGCATAAAGTGTCTTTTTCTCGGTCACGAATCCATTTTCTCCGCCAGATCCGTTAATTTTTATTTATTTAAATCTTTGAAGCATAGGCTGAAGATAGATTCTACAACAGGGAAGGTCATTGTTTTTGCGTCATTGAACTCTAGTGAAGGGACTCTGCAGAGTCAGGATAAAATTATTAGACGTTTCACGCCCTAAATTAAGAATTTCCATGTTTGCCAACGTCTTCTATGATGTGAGTCTTGGTCAAGATTTCATCACCTAACACTTAGAAGTATCGTTCGCTTTTGGTGGCACTAATAAAAGTTGACAGATTTCTAATTTTATTTTTTACAGTGTGCCATTTGCTTTAGTACACATGTCTTCTATGTTTTCCAACCTCACTCCAAACTGAAAACCTATTGCCATTAAATCAGGAAGAATTTTGAAATGACACGAGATTTATATAGTCTGAGAGTGGTAAGATGCTACAAAGAGCTTTTGAAGTGAGTACGTCTCCTTAGAGGGATCAGGTGTTTATTGTAACCAACGAACGTCATCGAAAGAGACTGGTTGTTGCTATAGCCAGACTATCAACAGCTTTTACCACCTTGATTTATCCCCTCTTCAGGGGATAGATGAGATTTCTCGGTTTAAGCATTATAGTTCGTTAAACATGAAAGAGTGCTTACCATCAAATAACCATCCCAACTGAGGATTTTTTTTTAATCATTTCACCCCGAGCAAGGCGGTAACGCCACTGATGTGCAGGAGGCTACGTACGACTGAAAAGATTGGAAAAGAGAAAGCTGGAAACCACATCCTAAACAGGAAACAAGGGATGAGCCTCTTCACCTGTTCAATAACCGTGGGTGGAGTGTGAACCGGGCGATAGCTTAGTCTATCTACTCCAATTAAGGATAAGCCATACATTGCTTTTGGGGCTAACAGCAATCTTTACCAGTTCTGAAAAATTCCATTTGGAGTTGCGAATGGTGTAGCCTGTTTTCAAAAGACTATTTTTTTTAATCATATCACCCCGAGCAAGGCGGTAATGCTACTGAAGCGAAGGGGGCTACGTAAGAGTGAAAAGATTGGAAAAGAGAAAGCCGAAAACCACATCCTAAACAGGGAACAAGGGATAAACCTCTTCACCTGTTCAGTAGACGTGGGTGGAGTGTGAACCTGGCGATAGTTTATTGATGGTATAATGTGACAACACAATCTGTATGGAGCCCACGCCTATGTTGATAATATCATCATTAATGAAATGACACAGCAAGAACATCATCAAAATCTGGAAATGTTTTGTAATACTTCCCAGCTTTATAATCTCACCTATAATGAAAGTGAGTTAATCTTTCTCGGGTATACTATAACTAATGGTGCGCTAAGACTTGATGCAGAGAGATTGTTCATTCGTTTTTTGTTTGTTTTTTTTTTTTTTGTTTTTTTGGGTTTTTTTGTGGGGGGGCGGTAGCTGCAATGCCATTGTTGTGCAGTGTTAATGACTCATTGGAAGTGGTAATCGCTCAAATGCATCATGGGTAAAAACTGTAGCTATTTCTACTCTTAGTTATTTCTTATGAAAATGAGTCACCTCAATCAGGTTTTTCTTTTTTTTGGTAATCTTGTTCTTGTTCCGCTGGTTAATTTTCAGCGCATCCGCGTACTCAACCAATAGCAGGAAATAAATAACCTGTGTCATATATTGCGTTCTTTTTTTTGTTTTGTTTTGTTTTTTTCTATTGTGTTCGTATAATTTCTGGTTAGCTTGCATGCACTCCTTTGCTTGTACACCTCAAAACCTTATATAAAGGTGAACAAAAGGAAAATACTTGAAATAATTTAAATAATTGAAGCTGGTTTTTCAGGACATCTGTAAAATTTTATCCACCTGGTTTTACACTTTAAAACAAAACCTAGCGACATATACGTTCTACGCAAGACAAATAAACACTAACAGATTTTTTCCGAAATCAGAGTAAGAAAAATAAGAAAAGTATATTTTTATCATTCAAAAGTTTTCCTAAAAATATTTTCATTGAGTTTTTTGTATGTATCGTAATAATGATTATCTCATGGGTTCGTAGAAGACATAGTCTTGAAATTCATCAGTAGGCCTAAAGGAATTTTCAGATTAGACCTGTGCGGAAAGAAATTATACTGGGTGTCTTTATCCAGTGGCACGAGGATCCCTGACAACCGGAGACTTAAGTAAATAAATATTCATTTAGTATAGATTAGTCTATCATGAGGTAATGATAATTTGCATTCATGGGAGCATTTAAGTCAGATTAATATCATAAATATATCAAAATATAAGTTTAATTACTAATTGAGTAATAAGTTTCCGACAAACATTTGCAGTTTATTTAAAGCCAGGAAAAATTAGATTATCAGATTTTTTAAGATAATAATTGTTTATTGATACAAATCTTGATAGTAAACCAATAGCTGGGTAGAAGACGTGGAATCATATCTTTCCGAAGGGTATTTGCGTGTAAGTGTAAGTTGAACTAGGCTCTCTGATTAGCAGTTAAAAGGCATTATCCATTGCACCACTCGCACATCCAAGCTTACAACACTTGGTATTTTTAAAAGATCACTTATATATATATATATATATATATATATATATATATATATATATATATATATATATCCAAGTGTAAAAAAGAAAACAAGAATATAATGTTAATTTAAAACAGGGCTCAACAGATAAATGAATAATAAATATTTATGATTCAACTTTTACATTAGAAGAGGCAAGAAACTACTACTAAATTGGACATTTTGTTTCGACATTGAAAAAACAATATCTCATCGGGTAATTAACAATGAGGGCAATAAAATATTTTATTTAAAAATTTCATTTTATGAAACATCACTTCACTTTCTGTTGTCGGAAAACCCTTTTACCTTTCACGGAAAATAGTCCAAAATTAGTAAATGACGGGATGCTTCAGAAAATGAAAGAAGAATGTATTAATATAAAACAACAATTTGCCTGTGACTGCACACTTCAACCAACCGTTTCATATCATTGGTGACATTCATGCTTTTAGCGTTTTCATGTAACAGCCGGTAAAAAAGACGCAAACCGGAGTTGAAATAAATTTTTGAAATAAAATTACACATTGAGTGACTGAACTTTCTGTTGTCGGAAAACTCTTTTACCTTTTACGGAAAATAGTCCAAAATTAGTAAATGACGGGATGCTTCAGAAAATTACACATTGAGTGACTAAACAAGGATTTGGATTTACTCTGAGAGTAAATTTTACACAGGGAGTCCTCTAATAGCCACAATATACCGACTTTAAAATTTTTCTCTTTTAGCTTCAATTTTCTTAAATGCTAATTAGTCAGTCAGTTACGCGCCATACGTGATACACGCTTGGACGGTCATGTCTCGAAAGAGACAAGACTGACTAGGCAGAAGATTATCCCACAGTAGGCTGCCATTGCTTTCTGCGGTAGACTAGTGAATTATATTATTATATTAATAAGTAGTAATTAGTGGGGGAATAGTTTATTACTTCCTGACAATAGAAAACCGATCACCCACTTTATGCCTAGTAGAAGCTTTACTTGTCTTTCCAACTATTTAGTCAGTCAGTTAAGTGCCATATGTGATACACGCTTTGGGCGATCATGTCTCGAAAGAGATAAGACTGACTGGGCAGAAGATTATCCCGCAGTAGGTTGCCATTACTTTCTGCGGTAGACCGGTTGCCAGCCAAAGCTATAGAACCTAATCTGTTCTATTATTTTACCCATAACTGGAGGGAAGATACGGATTAATACTTTTCTCAAGGGTATTTGTACATATGTGAATGCAACGAATTCATCTGGAATTCTAACTCGACCCCTCGATTTGTCGTTCCAAGTCGATACCCACTAGACTACAACGTACATCCAAAAACAGACACTTACAGCACCTTGTATTCCTGCTTGGCGCTGTATATCCATCTAAGTACTGACCAGGCTCGATGTTAATTAACTTATGTGATCGGACAAGAACCGGTGTAGTCAACGTGATATGGCCGTAAGCGTAATGGCTAATATTATAAATATTGTCATATTATCATTTTACTGATTTTTATTTTTCAAATTTTCTTTACCGACCAATTAAATCTACATATTATAAGAATTTTTCAAATTTTCTTTACCGACCAATTAAATCTACATATTATAAGAATTTTTCAAATTTTCTTTACCGACCAATTAAATCTACATATTATAAGAATTTTTCAAATTTTCTTTACCGACCAATTAAATCTACATATTATAAGAATTTTTCAAATTTTCTTTACCGACCAATTAAATCTACATATTATAAGAATTTTTCAAATTTTCTTTACCGACCAATTAAATCTACATATTATAA